>OU611757.1:8663714-8963714 GCA_914767535.2 Dunaliella primolecta
TATTTTTGTGTGGCTTGAGCTGATCCTGGTAGTTATTCAAAAATTTGAATCCTTTCTTTATAAACAGGCTAGCAGTGAGTCTTATTGAATGTAGGCCTCCTTTGCTGTAACCTGGCAGTAATTCCTTTGTTTGAAAAAAAGAAAGTCTACGCTGGGAACAAGGAGCAATCAGCGCCAGCCACAGCCACTCCACCTACTTCCAAGGCCCGCCACCCTAGTCAGCTCCTTCCAGAGCAGAGGCACGTCCATCTTGTGGAGATCAAATACTGTGAAGACACCCGGCCCAAGAACCAGCTTGAGGCCTCCAATCAACAGCACCGCGACCTATGTAGCCATCTTTCAAGGGCCTCATCTCAAGTCACCCTCCATACCATTCTGTTAGGTGTAGGAGGGGTCATCTACACCCCCCAGTTAGTCATCAACACAGCTAAATCTGAGGTGGTGCACTTCAATTCCTCTGGGTCGGACCTGCCTGTTTTTCATATTGGGGGGGTGCCACTGGCACACAAGGAGTCTTTTAGGTACCTTGGCATGATGTTCCACAAGTGCATGAGCATGGCCAAGTCCTCTGAGCATGCAACTGGCTCCTTCATGGCGTCTGCATTTCGGGTTTGTCAATTTGTTCGTGAGAATTTTCTGGCAAATAGGCCGTACGTGTCTCTGTGGCTTGGGAAGACGTATGTGGTTCCAGCTGGAATGTATGCAGGCCAAGTGTGGGGCACTGAATACAATAAAGGGGGCAAGGAATTTGCAAGTGATCTGCAAGTGCGGCACACGAGTTATCTTAAGAGCACGCTGGGTGTTAAGCGTACCACTACAAACTGGGCTGTCCTGAGGGAGTGTGGTCATGAGCCGCTTCAGTTTTACTGGTTTAGGTCTGTTGTCAAAATGTATAATAGCATGCTGAGGTCTAACAGTGAGATGTTGAGAAGAGTGTTGAAAGCGGATTTGAATATTCGTTCGCGTGAGCCAGCCTGCTGGACTGCTCAAGTTTTAGATGATTTTCAAGGCTTACGGCGCTGTGATTCCTTTGTGCAAGCTCTGCGGCCCCCTGTGTAAATCTAAATCTAAATCTACACCCCCCCCCACACTCTGGAGCCTCTTAAAAAGCTTGGTCTTGACACTCATACAGCCACCAGGCTCGCTCTGAAGCTTCATGCTCATTCTGTCCAGTACGCTTATAAACTTGTTAGCACCAGACGCGCTCTTGAGAAGACTTCTCTCAACTCTCATCGCCAAGATCAGGCACGGGCTACTGCTAGTAACCCTCCTGATCCCCATTGATTTCTTTCTTGTTTCTCTTGGTGAAGGGGATACACGGTGCCTAGGCCCTAGGTATCCTCTTTTCCTTTATTGATGTGGGGAGTGTCTTCACTGCCTGCGTAGTTTTTCTTTTCTTTTCTTCAAGAAGTAAAGCTGACGCTGGGCACAGTCAGCATGCATTAAGGAAACACCCAACAGCCAGAGCTGAGACCAAGAGTGAGTCTCGCAATAAGGAAGAGCCAAAACAGGAAATGTAAGAATCATTGATCCAGCAGGTTGTCACCCATGTGTTTGATAAAGAAAGATGACGTGAAGCTTAAATACGTATCTCTCCAGCTGAACCTGATTGCATATGCAGGTGCAAATACTTTTCTGGTGTACAAGATAACACCTCTGTTGTTGATAACAATGTAGGAGGTGCATTGATTATACAATCATTACTCAATATATAATACTTCAGCCCAACTTGCATTGCTATAAAAAGGAAAAAGCAAAAGCAATGTAGAGCAAGGTGAAAGCTACAGTGGAAAAGCAAACAACTACAGAGTCTGCAAGCATGCCCCACCAACACTAAAAGTGGCAAGCCATTGAGGCTATTTATTGGCAAACACCATTTCAATCACCAGTTCAATTCCTCATCAACTTTCTAATGCATCACCAACACCAACAGCGGCAAACAATTGAGGCTATCCATTGGTAATTACCAATTCAACTTCTCATTAACTTCTTTCAAAATTGCGGCTAGCCTCTGAGCATGCCATTGCAGCCAGAAGTGCACACCATGATGGCGAGTAAGCTCATAAGGATGTGGTAGAGAACCAATAACTGCATGCTCGCTCATATCCTCTGCAACAACGCGGATACGTTCTTGCACACGCTGAAGCATGATATCCAACCACTGCATGAGCCTCTTCTTCTCTACAGGAAGCCTGGACAACTGCTCAATGCACCTTTGCCGATCATTTTCTGCCATGTAGAAACGGCGCCCAAGCATGAGGCGCAAACCAGAGGAGTGACTGCCCACATGCCATGGTGCAGGCTCCCCTTGCAACATGGCATCCACCACACTTTGTGGAAGGCTGACATCTGCATGTGGATCATCATGAGCAGCTGCCATCCAAGCATACATTTCCTCCAAGCTGCTCCGGAGCTTTGCATGCAACCCTCTAATTTTGGAGGCCAGGGCATGTGTCACCTTGCTTGCCTCTCCCTGTTGCCGCTTTTCAATGTTCTTTTGAGCAAGCTCATGCACAATGACGTCGATAGCACTCTGGTACCTGAAAGGCAGAAACATGCGGAAGTGGTCACCAAGCATATGCAATGACACGTATCTCCAAGACAAAATTTGATTACAAAGCTCAAGGCAACATTGAATTGCAAATGCACATGAAGGCAGGTGCAGCTTCACCCTTCATCAATCACAAGCTGCGCATGAAGACAGCACACAACGCACATGAAGACAGCACACAACGCACATGAAGACAGGTGCAGCTTCACCCTTCATCAATCACAAGCTGCGCATGAACCTCACCTCAGGATTTGTTGCTCTGCCAACAATTTGAATCCTCTTGTGTAATCGTTCGAGTCAACAGTCCAAACACTGTCAGGGGAAATCTGAAAGGAGTTGCAGTAGGCAAAGTGCACCTTCAACATCTAGGACCCCTTGAAAGCCCCCAACCACCCTCTCTTACCAGCATCTACACCAACACCCACACACATCTGCATGCAAGCTTAAAAAATCAGGCCCAAGATCAACTCAAAAAGAAAGACAAAGGTGCCATGGACATTAAGAAAAGATGAACGAGGAGAGAGATAGCACAGGAACGCTTGTGAACTCACCGCAAGTTTGATTTCTAGATCTGTGAGTTTGGCTTGCAACTCTCTCTGCTCCTTGTGAGTGCTACCTCTCAAGAGTAGTGCTGCAGGCGACATCCCCCCTGCCTCTTTCCAACTAAATCCAATGGACTGCAATTTCTGGACTGCAATATCCATTTCTCGAAGGCGCACGTACTCTGCCTCAAGGAAGGGCCTCTCAGATTAAGTCGGAGAAACAGCAAATTGCGTACCCAAAAATTCTTGTGCAGCCGCATGCAAGTCATGGATACCTGGGGTAAGTAGGAGCTAAAGTTATAAGGTTGGCAAATGAGAAAGGGTGGACAAAATGCTTGATCAATCCACCATGTTGGATACAAGATAAGAAATTAACTTACCAGCTGCATTGCTTTCCGCTTGAATTCCATCGAGACACTGGTCAAGCTCTGCCAATTTCTTGTGCATGCTGTCCATCTTTGCCTTGAGGACCAACACAAGCCTTGCCAACTTCAAATCATTTATGTCTGCATGGGGGTATAGGAAAGAGACTGATGCCATGTACTGCACTAAGAATGGAACAAACTTTTTGAAAAGATCCTAGAAAATTTTTAAATTAAGTACATAGCATTACAACTCATGCCCTCCTTGAGTGTGCAAGCTTCTTTATCTTCCAATTGACTTTCATGCCTTTAATGGCATGCTTTGGCATTCTCTTCTTGGACTTCAGCAAAACTGCCCTCGTAAGCAGGAACACTTTGTGAACCTATTTTCTTCTGGGAACTGGATGTAATGCTAACCTGACAGCAAGCACTCCACGCTGTCATGCCGATTTTGCAGCGTCATGCACCTCATGAGGCTGGATGGATCCTACATCAACAAAAACCCCAAAATTGATGACAGGTGGATAGAAATCAAGATTTGCACAGGAGCATTGGTTTCAGTACATACCTTGGTCATTGCCCACAATTGTTCTGACTGCTCACCAACAACAAATCCAGCGTCTTTCTGGAAGCGTCCACTGTTTTCGAGCTGGCAAGACATGTCATGTGAAGCAGCGTGCATCCAGTTGACCATGATTCTTAGGTCCACAGCGCTGGGCGGTAACTCCTTGTCTAGTGCCTACAAGAGGACAGGAGTAAAGCTACTAAGTCTGCTGTAAAGATGATGCCTTGCCTAGGTTGCAGGTTTGTGCATGGATGGCGAGAGAAATTCACAACAAACTTAATTTGGCAGGTATTTCACCTGATTTCAGCCCCTCACCAAAGCCACCCCCTGGCACAAACCAAGTGTGCAGGTTTGCTCAGAGAGATCCACACAAACGTCCAACAAACACAGAATTTGCTGCACTGGCATAAATTCAAACCCACTTGCGGAATTGACAGAAACCACTTACCTGCAAGTACCATGTCCAGGTTTTGGCCAAGCGGCATCCAAAATCTATGTACACATGCTTCACGCTTGGGCACTCCTTGACAATGTGCTTCAACAACACCTGACACGAGCGCAATGCAACACAAATATTAAGTTTACATACAAGTAAGGTCAATAAAGAGATGTCTAAGACTTCACTTGAAACGAAAGAAAGAATGATAGAACAAGGAAGAAAGAGAATTAAGCGCTGGAAGAACTCTAGTCTAACCAGAATTAGGAGACACAGAGGCTTTGGCTTCCCTCACTAGGAGGTGAAAGAAAAATACTTTTAGAGGGGAAGGGTTACAATACACCAGGCCCCAAAACCTGGTGAAAACCATTGCTTAGAATTTGACATCTCTTTGTGACAACTTTGAGCAAGCAAGACAAGTAAGCATGGATCTATTTGATTTCTTGCGTGCATAAGGTACACCGAGCAAACCATACCAAGTAGAAGGTGAAGTTTTCTGATCGCCGCATGTTGCAGAAGAGATCGGGAAGAGCAAAGCCATGGGCACAGGTAGCACCAAGTAAACCATTAACATCGTATATAGTGGTAGCCTTGCTCCCCTCACGTGCACACCTCAAGCGAGAGCCACAGTTTGACACCTGCAAATCAATTTGCAAAATCTTTTTCCAATGAGGTTGGCCAAGGGGAACGTCCACTCAAGGGGGAATCTGAATAGGCAGGATACTTTCCAAATATCCAAACCAAACGACAAAGTGTCTTACATGAATGCATGCAAATCACATGCAAACTGTACAAAAGGAAATACCTCTAGGTCATCTCCCTCAAGCAAGGAGGTGTGTTGCTTGAATGATTTGATGCTGTCCAAGCACCCTTTTTTCTCCAAGTCAGCCACTTCTTGCTCCCCTGCAAAGATATAGAGTGCCATTCTCTTTTTTCCACACAAGATTAAACATCCGGGCATACTCTATGCTATCCTCTCACCCTTGCCAAAAAAATTGTGGATGTACGGTTTCAGTTCCATGTCATTACCAGCGTGGGCCAGGTGGCTGCATTTGTTCACTGCGTCCATTGCAAGTGACACTGCATAAGGGTCTCCTACAAGGAAACAAGCAGGGTGAGACTAGGTAAGGGACTACACCTCAATCTGAGCCCTTTTGCCAGTGCTTGGCCTATAAGTCAAGAAAACATATCCGATATTTTTGAAGTGCATTACAATTGTGAATGATCAATACCTTCATCAGGCCGTGGGCTACAAATGGGGCACACATGCAAAGGTGAAGAATCTATCTCAACGCCAAGACCCTTTAAGCTGTTCAACTGATCAGTGACTCTCCGGAAAGCAAAGTATGCTCCCTGAAAGACCTCAGGGTCAACTGCATGGCTGCCATGAACTCCAAAGCAGCTGCTGCTGGAGTTCAGGCCTTCCACATACGCTGCAGCGTGAAAGTGTGCATGCCGCTCATTGTTTAGCAATCCAATATGTATTAAGCATGTTTGCTTTAGAGCAAGTACATACACGATGTATAGATAGTGAACCAAGCAAGATTAGATGGTGGAGACTTCCCCTTTATGCAATGCTACACCTCAAAGGGAAGCAACCACACCTACCTGTACATGAGGTGCCGTGTCGAAACAGAACAGCATACTGGTGGAAAAGTTTCAAATCAAACCACGTGTGGGGCCTGATTGGAGTGGACCCAAAGCAGCCAACATGTATGGGCTGAGGTAGAAACTCCTGCTGGCAGCCAAGGCATCTCCAGACAGGGATCAACAGGGGAAAAGCAAAGCCAACTCCAATATAAACTGCCTGGTAGGAGCTCACCAACTGCAAGGAAAAGAAGAGCAAAAAGATGTGACACAGATCTGTCTTTAGAGTGGTTACCTCAGGTGCGGGCAAGTAAACATGTAAACAGTACAAAAAGGTCAACAGCAGCTTTGTGCTCCACATGCAAGCGCACCAGCTTAAGCAAAACTTTGTCAGGAGCTTTTTTAACTTTGTGCAAGCACATGCAAGCACAAGCAAAGGATTCCCCTGCAGGCACGCCTACCTCAGGCTGCACACTGCACTTGTCACAATTGACAGTGTGGAATTTGAATGCGCTGTCAATCCTGCTTTGCAGCATGACCTTCTTTCCTGCGCACTCCTCTTGATGCCACAGCGCATACTGGGGAGCCATGCTCAGCAAGTCACAGTGCATTTTGGGGCCTGTTTTCTTCCAATTCTCATCCAACCTCTCCTTAGTGCTATTCTTGCACCGTGCGGTGTCCACATTGGTCTGCTGCTCTTCTTCAGTCTCACCCTGATCGCTGCCCCCAAACAGATCACCTGCATCATCTACAAAGCCCCTTCCAGAGCCTCTCATTGGACCAAGAGGGTTGCCCCGTGATGTTCCAGCTTTACCCCTTTTCTTGTTGGGTTGTGGCAAGTTGTCAAAAGGCTCATAAACCTGAGGCTCAAGGGGGAGCTTCTTTTTCCTACCCATTATTATATAAATACGTACAATAAAATAAAAACATCGCTAGCATGCTAAAAATCGTCCATGCTCGTCGGGGAGGCATGGCCGTGAAGGCAAGGTAATATTAGTCTGGCCAGCTGAGGCTACTGAGAGTTATTCATTGGAGGGTATGGCAAAAGGAAACAGTTTTTGGTGCAGGTTCTGAGGTTTACCCCCTTTTGAGGCATTTTTTCCCTGCCCAGGTACCTTGAAAAGGGGAAACCTTACACCGGCGGGGCTAACTGAATACTGTTTAAGGTCTGCTAAACAGATATTGTGTGTACAAGTCTGAAGTGCCCACACACCTATAGGTAATACCCACACCCACACACCTGTCTGCCATTTCCTCAATAGACGTCAGGTCAGATGCGAAGGTCGACACATCCAGGATGGTGACACATGTGTCAAGCCTGCAAACACTCATGAGCGTGGGCCCCTCCATGCCTGAACAGCACCCCATACTGCAGGCGTCCTTGCCCTGAGCCAGCTCACATTCGGACGCAGCGGCAGCTTGTTGGCCAGGGTCCTCTTTGTGGCTAGCTTGACACCCACTGGCTTTGCATGCATCGTCGCAGGTGCCAGCCTTGGCTTTGCTGCAGCTGCCCTGGATGCTCTTGCACTTTTTGTGCCCCTCCTTGGACTGCTGCTCCAGCTGCTGCTGCTGCTGCTGCTTGGCTGCTTGCTCTGTGTCCTCTGTGAGACTGAGGGGGGCAAAGGTCAGAGCTGTGGCCACCTTCATGGGCTCGCTGGTGCCTGTGCGGAAGGGGGAAACAGCAGGCCACGAGAGGTAATAACCGTGCATCATGGGAGAAGGAGGCCTACAAACTCGTGCGTCGGCTGTGCCTTCCTCCTTGACACGCCGACATGCACTTTCAAATGGAGGCTTGCAGAGCTGCCCAGCATGCAAGAGCAAAGCGTGCAACCTGGAGTGCATCTGGGGTGCTCACTCAAGAATGTGCAGCCATGCTGCACATGATCATGAGCATAAGCATTGCACAATCTTGGGGTTTCTAAGTGACTGGCGCTGGATCAGCAATCCTGCAGAGGCTGTACCTGGATCGGCTATGATGCAGCAGCTGTAGGATCCTGACTTGGCCAGGCTTGCCACCTCTAGCAGCAGGTCTTGCGGCGATAGGGCAACGCACATGCAGCCGTTGGGAAATTGCAGCTGGTTGGGTTTGGCACGCTGCGCCTTGGTGCACTTCGGATGCGCAGCCAAAGCATTCAGCTGCTCCAGGGTCTCCACAACAGCAAACATCTGTAGCGGTGGCAATTTGTATGTCATCGAAAGCTGCTGCATGTGTCTGCAGTGCTGCATGCGGCTCTGCAATGTTTACAGCAGGTGGCTGCTTGCAAGTGTGTGTGCTGAAGCTTTGAGCATCCTAGTTTTGGCAATGTCCAGGAAGAAACCACCCCCACCTTCACCCCATGCTCCTGCGTGAGGGCATTTGCCAGCAAGCTGGTCTTGCCTGCCCCTTGCAAGCCCGAAAGCAGGGAGATGGGCGGGAGCTCCGCCATGAGGCAGATGCACTGTACTAAATTAATCACTTAAATTCGGAAATGTGGCATCGAATGTTTCAAACCGCAGTTCAAATCTGTAAAAGGAGGTTCCTCGAAGTATTAGCTCTGATCTCGTTTAAAAAAAAGAAAACATGGAACCTAGCATAATAGGCACTTGCTTAGCATCCAGCCCGAAAAGCTTCAGTTTCCTGTGTGAGCACTGTTGCACCAAGAAACCTCAAAGAAAAGCTATGAGAACAGCCATGCACATATTTGAATGCCGGCCATCACTGCTGGGCAGGACGTGCTGGCTCCATTCCCATGCAAGAAGACAGAGGGGCACAAAGCAAAAGGCGGTTTTGTGGCACACTTCCCAGCTGCTAGCATGATTCCCAGCTGCTAGCATGAGGTAGGCTTGCTCATACATGAGTGTGATGTGGCGTTTGTGTGCTGGGTACACCTCACTTGTCAAGAGCCTTGATGCACACAACAAATATCCAGCGCACTCAGGGGTGCATAGACAATTTTCTTTGAAGTGAGCATGCTGAGGATTCTCTGGTCTATGCGTTGATGCATTCAAATAATTCTCTACCCCTTCCCATGTTGAGCGTCTTCTTCACACACATAAAAGGCACGCACATGTCACCATCAGATGCATGTACCCTACCCCATGCAATAAGATTTGGAAATTCAATTTTAAACTTATTTTTTGACCATATTCAGGAGCATATAAGCAAGTGATGGGACAGGTGCAACTGACTGATCAACTTTAATGTCGCGCTTGGTGACCGCGCCTCTTAATAAAAACACATCAATCTTAAACAGTCTTATAACCGCTGCTTTCAAGCTGCATTCCATCGGCCATTTGTGCAAGCACCGCAAGCAATGCAAGCATACAGGCAGAGCGGCACCCCGAGCAGCACGCCCCGAGTGCCTGGAGCGGCAGTGACGCATGAAGCGCAGGGTATTCACCTGCAAGGAGAGGAGGATGCTGCACAGTGTTGGTTGTGCCTCGAGGACAGCAATGTGAATGGGGAGGTACTGCAACACTGGTGTAAATGCCCGTCCCTGCTTTCCCACCGGACGTGCTTGGGAAGATGGCAAATGCAACGGTGTGGCACACTGGAGGAAACCCAGTGCAGGTACGTGGGTCGTTTGATTGCAAGCATTTCACATCGATGTGACATCAAATTTTGTGCTGTCACGTCAAACATAGGCCGGTGCGATGAAGCTGATACAGTGGCCTGCAACAAAAATGCTTGACGTTGAGGTTCGGCTTTATCTAGGGCAGCCCACCCTTGCATTTTGCAAAAGTGCAATCCTGATATAAAAGTGCTCAATACTCCTGTGCATCAGATGTGCGTGGTGCCCGTTCCTGCAAAGCAGTCATTACATCTGAGTTAATGTCTGAATTAAGGATGGTATGGTCTAATTCCATATTTCCTGCTACTTGCGATGTTCTTGCTTGCATAAATTGAGCATGTGAGCATGTGGAATTTACGCATATGAACGCTAACACTTTTTGTTTCAATTGCTCCACACCCATCTCTTGCCACAACCCTACCTATTCGCAACCCAGGTTCTGCCACACAATCCTGCCCAAGTGGACTGAATGCTTGTTCCCAGACCAACCTACATCAACGACACCCTCCACACCTACAGAGCCCTCCAGCACCACCAATCCTGTGATCGCCGTAATGTTCAGAGAAAAGGTGAGGGCTTAACGGCAATTTGCTGCTCCCGGTTTCTGCTTGGTGCTGTTGGAGGCACGACAAGCAAAGACCTTTCTACTGCTCAGACTATACAGTCCGTTCTATTTCGTCTGCAGCGCTACCTTATTCGTGTGAGCGAAGGCCCTGATGGCGCAGCAGAGGTACATACTTCACATAGTTGCTAAAAGTCCCTGTTCCTTGTATATCAAATGAGTGTGAAATTCTTTCTGTCTCAGAGCACTTTCTTCATGGGCTCTTTCAGGATCATTTCCTGCTTTGCGCTCCTCTCAATGCAGTTCCGTGCAGCTGTCAAAACACTGACTGGGATAGACACTGACTTTGATGTGTCCTTTGAGATCACGTTGCCCTCTGTCACAAGGTGAGAGTTCATTGTATTTGAGGTTTGTAAGCATGCAGACAGTAATTGAAGAGATCCAGTGGCTGACATTGCAACACAGGATGTGTATAGTCATGTTTGTGAGTTTACAGTTGTACAGACTGCTCATGCAGGATTGACTCATGAGAGGCACTATGCATGCCTATTTTTGACACTCATCTTGCATCTCCTGCATTTTTGCCCACAGGCTTCCAGCTTTGCCACCAGACAACAAGCTGACACTGCCAGGCATTTCCTCATATGGTAAGCTCAGCTACCTTATTGGGGTGTGCTTCAGGTCAAAAGCATAAATCATTGATTTAGCAGAGATCTCCGTCTTGGCTGCTTGACCTGTAAACAACCCGGCTGCAGCGCATTTCATAAGAAGGCAAACGTTCAAGCATCACAAGTGAAGGTTCACCCTCAGAAGTCATCACAATGCCAAATTAAATTCATTCTTGCGTTGCAGAAACTGCCGCTGCTTG
The DNA here is from genome assembly GCA_914767535.2 of Dunaliella primolecta. NCBI lineage: Eukaryota > Viridiplantae > Chlorophyta > Chlorophyceae > Chlamydomonadales > Dunaliellaceae > Dunaliella > Dunaliella primolecta. The sequence continues at coordinate 8,674,739 of OU611757.1, forward strand.
TGCCCATGCCTCAGCCCGGATGCAAAGCAGCCTGGCCCGAGGCAGACGTACCCAGGAGGAGGGAGGTGCCCAAAATGCTTGCAACGCGCAGGCATCTAAGCAAAGGCGCTCTGCAGCATATTCAAAGCCCCTGCCACAGATTGGTTCCAGGCGTGCCCCACAGCCTGTTAAATTAGTAGCCCAGCAGCCCAGCAGCGGGGCAGAGAGCCCCGCCCCCCGCCCCTGGTGCTGAGCGCAACTGGCGGGACCGCTCTTCTGTGTTACCATTGGGCAGGCAGGGGGCTTCCTATAGGCTCTGCGCACAAAGCGTCCCACGAGAATGGCTGCAGTAACTAGTAATATAAAATGGGGTTCATGTTGCACGCACTAAAATGTATGAAAGGTTTGCAAAAAGCAATCGTCAATGAGAGTGTGATCTGCAAAGATTAAGGCCTGGATGAATCTTGCTTGGGAATGGTGTGCATGGCTTGTGTGCAAATGCAAGCAACGCGACCAAGGGAACTCTCAAACTTTAGCACAATGTACCCGTACAGTGGCAATGTGACAGTACCTTGATTCCTGATGTGCTATCTGCTTGGGTGTTATATTGCAAAATGCCAGATTGCTCCCTGTAGGAGTTGTTTATTCTTCTGTGCTCCCTAAACTTGCTTTATGTAAAGTTATTAGCCTGATATATTTGAGCAATTACAATCTTTTCTTAATTTTCTGGCTCAGAAACGAGTAACTTGCAACTAGATGCAAGCACACCCAAAACACAACTTATTTTCTTGTTGAACAATACAAAGAATGCCTAGCCAGGCATTGAAATGGTGCGATCATATTTCAGAGTCTATGCAAACAAGAGCGCACATGCTGCATCCGCAGATGCTTGCATTCAGGTAGGGAAAAAAGAATCTGCATGTCAGGTCTGGCAGCATACATTTTGGAAAGCAAAGAAGAACTACGCAAGCAGAGAGAACACTCCCCACATTAATTTTAGAAAAGAGGATGCCTAAGGCCGAGACACAGTGTATCTCCTTCACTAAAAGAAACAAAAGTGTTCAAGAATGTTATTAGCAGTGTCCCGTGCCTGATCTTGGTGATGGGAAATGGGTTACAAGGGGGATTGGCCTACAGCCCGAGACTCTGGCTGATCGTAGCATGTTGTGTAAATGCTACAGAATTGAGTTTAATTTGGAAGCACGAGCAGCAATTTGCTTATGAGGAACTTGGAGTTGCCGGTGCACTTGCAGTTGCAGTTGGAAGGAAGAAGCTGCTTTTGAGGCTGGCAACATAGAACAGCATATTTTTGTTTGAGAATCTGGATTTCGTCAGCTTCCCTCTTACCCTCTGGTGAGGGAGGCTCACGGTTCTTCTGAGCCAATTCGTCTCCTTTTCCTGAATTGATGTAGGGAGTGTTCTCTCTGCCTACGTGGTTTTTCCTTTTTCTTTTCTTTTCAAGCTGCCGTCGGAAATGTTTGGCCTGTTGTTTCCCGCTTGTTTCAACCAGAAACAACCACAAAAATGCCAATTGAAAAAACCTTGGCCGAATACAAAAAATGGTTGAAACAACCATGGTTGTTTTGCAGTTGTTTTGGATAGAAAAATGGTTGTTTCAATTGCAGTTGTTTTGTAATTGAAACAATTGTTAAACAACCAATGGTTGTTTCAACCATTTTTTGTATTCGGCCAAGGTTTTTTGAATTTGCATTTTGGGCTTTTCTGGTTGTTTCAATCATGGTTGTTCTGGAACTGAAACAATTGCTAAACAACCAATGGTTGTTTCAACCGATTTTTGTATTCGGCCAGGGTTTTTTGAATTGGCATTTCGGGCTTTTTTGGTTGTTTCAATCATGGTTGTTCTTGAACTGAAACAATTGCTAAACAACCAGTGGTTGTTTCAACCATTTTTTGTATTCGGCCAAGGTTTTTTGAATTTGCATTTTGGCTGATGTTGGTTGTTTCAATCATGGTTGTTGTATGGGCTGAAACAATTGCAAATCAGCTGTGGTTTTTACCTGGTTGAAATTCCGGTTGAAACAGCTAACAACATTAAGGATGCGATTGATTACACTAACAATCAATGATTGGTCCAGGCAACTAAAAAAAGAATATGCAAAGGGTAGATGTAAGACCATGCAACAGGCCTGTCACAGAAGGTGAAGAAAGAATGAAGTGCATACTGAGCCCTGGTGTGCCTTATAAGTCGAAAGTTGAAGTGAGCAAATGCGTGGCACAGCACAAACAAGTCATGAACGCCAACTAGCAGCTGTCCTTTTGTCCCCTCGGGCCCCGTGCAAAACTGACGTCACCAGCTGAATTGCGCTTTTTCAGCAAACTGGACAGACACGCGCTTTCAACGCTGAAAGTGCAAGCTTTTATTTTTGAAAGCGCTGTACAAAGCGCGCAGGATGTGCCTGAGTCCGCGGTGCAGAAATGCAAATGTGGCCCTCCAGTGCTTCTGATGTTGCCTCGCATCAGCGTCTCGTGCTGATGCTAACATTAGCTCTCTGAGCGAATGCGTGCGAACTTGTTTCTGGAGGCAGTGGCAGCAAATGCGCTTTCATGTCCAAAAGTGCGCTTTTACAGTTTGAAAGCGCACTTGAAAGTGCGTACAAAGCGCATACAAAGTGCATACAAAGTGCGTACAAAGCGCGTTCAGTCCCGAAAGCGCACTTTGTCAGAGCGCGCTTGTTTGGAGCAAGAAAGCGCGCGTTTTGTAGACAGAAAGCGCTCAAGTTTCGGTAAAAACTGCTGCTGTGCAACACACAAGCGAATTTTCAATGAATTTCACGCATGTGCCTTTCTGGTAGTAACACAATTTACAATTATTTTATCTCGAACAGGTCAATGTTGCTTCGTGATTGAGTGATTGACCCCCGTGCAAATGATAGACCGTGCCAGAACTCCCTCTCCTCAATCCCCTTGCCCCTGGAGCCAAGGAGCAGCTGGAGCAGCTACACATGGCGCTGGCTCCAGCATCAGCTGCTGGTTTTGGCAACTGCGCAGCATGCTCAGTCTCACTGCTGCATGCACACTGCCCGCTGCCCTCCACAGGATGCTCACTGCACAGGCGGGCACTGAGCATGATGGAGTATGCACCACTTGCATCTGCAGGTGCTGTTCATGTGCATGCAGGGAAAACAGAAGGTGAGCAGGAGAAGCAATCCCCCTGAAAATTACCACCACTCGCTCCTGTCACACATGCACGCACGCACACAACACATGCACGCATGCACGCGCGCACGCTGATACACACACACCACATATAGACATACACACATTCACACACAATTACACAACCACACACACACACACGCACACAACACACACGCACACGTACACGCACACACACACACACACACACACACACACACACGCTTACGTGTGCACACATCAGAGTGAACGTAAGATCACAAAATGGAAGAGCTGTACGCTGCAGGTGGCGCATGAGTTTGCTCACTTGTGCATGCGGGCATGCATGTGCACGAACTAACTCACACACACATGCTTGCGTGCGCACACCTCACTTGTGCATGCAGGCATGCATGTGCACAAACTCACACACAGACACAAACACACACGCACACATACACACACATACACGTACACACACCTCACTTGTGCATGCAGGCATGCATGAATGCATGTGCACAAACTCACACACGCACACACACACACACACAGTTACACACACATATACACGCCTCACTTGTGCATGCAGGCATGCATGTGCACAAATTGACACACACACACACACACACACCTCACTTGTGCATGCATGCATGCATGCATGCATGAATGCATGTGCACAAACTCGCACACACACATATATATACACACAAATATATACACACACACACGCGCACACACACCTCACTTGTGCATGCAGGCATGCATGTGCACAAACTGACACACGCGCGCGCACGCGCGCGCGCGCACACACACACACACACACACACACACACACACACACACACACACACACACACACACACACACACACATGCCCGTGTACACGCATAGGACTGCACGCAACGTCACTAACGCCATCAAGTTGAAGATAGCCTGGGACATGGGCTGGAGACCTGGCCCAGATTCTGAGACAAAACAGCCAAGCAATGCTGGAGACAAAGTTTACTCTTGATGGTTTTGTTTGCAGCCTGCTCCTCCGCCGATAGGAGGTGGCGCAGCAGAGTCCTCAGGCAACCCTGACCCAGTAAGTGCATATGATGAGCCTGATTGGCTTACTTTGCAGGTAGTTGTGATTGTCAAAACACTAGAATGCGACTTCATGCAAGGCACAGTGATCTAAAAAATGATGTTGCCCACCTTCTTAACCGATAAGCTTGTGCAGTAATCATGAACTTTGCGTAATGATTCTCATGAGACAGAGTTTACTCATGATGGTTTTGTTTGCAGTCTGCGCCTCCGATAACAGGAGCTGGAGCGGCAGAGTCCTCAGGCAACCCTGCCACAGTAAGTGCATGCAATGAGCTTGCTTGGCTGACTGTGCAGGCAGTTTTGAAAATTGTTGATAATATTTGATAGTTTCGTGAAAACACTCGAATGCGACCTCATGCAAGGCATAGTGATATGGAAAGTTGGTGTTGCCCATCTTCTTCATTGGTAAGCTTGTGCAGATATCATGAGCTTTGTGTAATGATTTTCTTGAGGCAGAGTTTACTCATGATGATTTTGCAGCCTGCTCCTCCGCCGTCAGGAGCTGGAGCAGCAGAGTCATCGGCCCTGCTGCAAACTGAGTATGCTGAGTGGTTGAGGGTGCCTAAATTGGTGCTTCTGCATCAAAAAAGTGAGGGTGGGGCTCTAGGATTGAGCCATGGGCATTTTAGGTCATTTTGACCACTTCCAGGAAAATGGGTGCCAAAACGCCTGCTCTGGCCCAAATTTTGCCAATATTTTGGCTCAGGTAGGTTTTAGCCCAATCCTGATCCATCGGAGTGAAAAAAAAGGGGGGCAAAATTTGGTCCGGAGCACTTAGAGCATGGTCACCTGTGCGCACCTGCTAGGCAAAAGTGGTGCGAACGGGGAAACCAGGCAAGCACTGTATTTGGCCACAACCTGAGTATGAGGACTTGTTCAGCATGCTTTCTAGGTATGCCTGCCGAGTTTGGGGGCCCAGGTGAGCAGGGAGTGGCTCCTGGCGAGCAGTGACAGCTGGGCGTTTGACCGAAAAACTCCGCTCTGGTCAGCCCGCCTGAGCGTGTGCTCACTTGATAGACGCATGCTTTTGCACCTGAAGATAAAATATGAAAACTCAGACTTACGTGTGAGGGCCTCCAAGCCGATCGTTTTCAAAATTGTTTTTAAATATTTTATCTGTCCCAGCAAAAGTGTCGCGACTCCAGATGTTGGTCTGGAGTTTTTACTCGCCATTTTCCCTGCCAAAATTGAGGTCCGGGGAGCGATTTTCTGGACCCCCGCCCCAGCACCCCGGACCCCCCAGGATGTGCTCCTGATTAAGTGCCCAGCCATCGCTGCTGGTCAGGTAAGCTGAGGGGGGGCTTCCTGGAGACCCCATTTTGGCAGGGGTTTTGCTTGATTTCAGGCCCCTCACCCTGGGCACCCCCCGGCACAAACTGAGTATGCAGAGTTGCTGAGATAGGTCTAGACAAAGGTCCTGCATACTCAGAATCATCTGGTTGCAGTGGGGCATTAACTCAAACCTACTTGGCTAACCTGACTTTAGGCCATATCAGAATAGGATTTTTTAGTGGACCATGAGCACGCTTTCCTGACTGTCCACTTCAGGAATGCCCCTTGCCATCCACACAAAACAACCTTCAGGGCACTGGAGGAAGTGGTCACGACACGCATGAAGGCGAGGATTGGGACTGGGCAGCTGTGGCAAAGGAAGGGGTGAGTGGCAGAGATTTGGTTCTAAAATTGTGATTATGTGTCATCATCGAAGTATTCTTCAAAATAGGGTTTCTTGAATTGGAGGGAATTGTCAAATAATGCAATCGTAGCAAGTGCGGGTACTAATGAATTTGAAGGCGCACCCGCGCACGTGCACGCGCGCGCGCGCACACACACACACACACACACACACACACACACACACACAGACACACACACACACACACGTGCACACACACACACACACACACACACACACACTGTTTGAATGTAGGAGAAGGAGCAAAAGCGTGCCATGGAGGAGCGCAAGAAAGAAAGAGCAAAGAGGAAGAGGGAGGCAGTAGAGGGGAGTGGTGTGTCCAAGGAGGCTTCTAAGATAGGACAGAAGAAGGGAGGCAATGGCAAGGGGGAAGGGAGAGGAGGGGTGAGTGGGAAACAGACAGGCAGCAGACGCAAGCCTGGAGGCAGAGGTAGGGGTGGAGCCTTGCGCACCATCAGCAATGAGAGTGAGACAGAGGAGGATGAGGAGGTGCACGCGGTGAATGAAGACTCCGAGGGGCTAGATCAAAGTGGCGATGAGGAGCAGCAGCCAAAGGCATTGGGAGTCAGCTCTCGTGGGAGGCATGGGAAACCCAATAGCCTGCTCCAGCATATGTAGTCAGAAGGGGGCAGTTCGTGGCGGTCAAGGGCCCTTAGGGGGTACTGGTGTGACAGTTGACTTTTCAGCTAACATATTTAGCATGCTTCGTTCATTTGCCCTTGGACACATCTTGTACGTTTGATTACATGTTGTGTTTGTTGAAATCTTGTGTTGGCACTATGTGCTGAAAAGTAAAGGTTGGCAGGAGAACCTTAAGACCACGCGCTTTTATTAAAGGGCAATAAAAGCGCTCTTGAAAGCGCTAGTAAAAGCGCGGATTTACAGCCGGGACAGCGCTTTGAGAGAGCGCTTTCAGTGCGCTTTCCACGCGCTTTTATAAAAGCGCCTGGAAAGCGCTGTAAAAGCGCACAGAAAGCGCTCTTGAAAGCGCTAGTAAAAGCGCAAATACACAGCCGGGACAGCGCTTTGAGAGAGCGCTTTTACAGCGCTTTCAGTGCGCTTTTAGTGCGCTTTCCACGGCGCTTTTATAAAAGCGCGTGGAAAGCGCTGTGAAAGCGCCGTAAAAGCGCAGTCCCGTGGGGACAGTGGAGCTAAACAATGGAAAAGTAAAAGGTTAGGGGTATATGGTTGCTCTTATATATTCATTGAAAGATCATCACCAAAAGCTTAGCTGCCGGACCAAACATATGAAGGGTTGTGAATTTATAAAACACAATGTGATTTGTGTTAAGAGGATCGACCAGGAGTGCGTGAATGCCGCTTCTCAGCTTTGCCTCAAAATCTGAGGACGTCTTCATTGAAGCAGGAGGGAAAGCACTCAACCAAGCCTTTCCAATCAAAGCCAAACATTTAACTAAAAAAAGGGGGAACTTGTGTGTCAATGGATGTTGCTTAGGTTCGTGCGGGGTTTTCCGATCACTAAATGAGTCATTCACTTGCCAAGATCAGGATTATAGGAGAGAGCACGAAAGAACTCCGCTTGAATGCACTTCGATCAGGGATAAATTCCAATAAATCCCATGGCCAGGTTCTAATAGCCAGGTTCCAGAGCCAAGTGCTTCTAGAAACCCTCCAGATCCCCATCAGCTATTTCTGTTTCACTTCTTGCGGTGGAGGGGACTCACGGCTCTTTTGAGCCAATGTATCTCCTTTTCCTTAATTATGTAGGGAGAGTTTCTCTGCCGTAGTTTTTCTTTTCTTCTCTTTCTTTTCTTTCCCATGGCTGAAATAGAGAACACGAGGCACCCCATGTTGTGGCTTAAGAAGCAGGAACTTGTTTGCAGAGTCTGTGACAATCGAATTATATCTTTCTTCAAGAAAGTTTTGAAGTGGTATACGGAGAGTTTCCTCTGCCTACATAGTTTTTCTTTTCCAAACAAGCACTTCAATAGGCACAGAGCAAGAACCGAAACCAATAACCCCTACACATAATCCAGGGTGGTGAATAATTGAAAGTGCATTTCCATGCGCAAGAGAGGCGCAATTAATGAAAGAGGGGCAGCCTTACCTGATGCCAAGACGGGCATGCCTTACCCTGTGTGATTTCTAACATTGCATGTGTCAAGTCCCAATCAGTTATGCCTTGATTATGCCTACCCCGAAACAAATTCTATTGGGATATTATCTTTAAAATGATCGAAAGTCGAGTTTAAGTTACCTTGAATTATGTTCATAAAAGGGATGCGCATAAAATGGCCTCGTACACAAACAGCTGACCTCCGTTTTCCTTGCAAACGTTCCTGTTCAGTTAGGCTAACTGAATCCAATCCCATGCAATTTCCAATTCAATCCAGTGTTTCCTACATGGCCCACAAGACCTATCCTGGAGTATGTCCATTAGTTCTAGGATGAAATGCTGAGTGTTTGAACAATGCAGCCCAGCTAGACATGCCCCTGCCAGCACCGGATGTCCACGCTTTGGTGCAGGAGCTGCAAGAAAAACATGGATGCCCTGCTGACCAAGCGCGGGCTCTTGCCTGCATGTTCCACAGTGTGCCTGAATGCCTGCCCTTCATTGAAAAACCCAGTGACAGGAGAAACGCCTTCTCTCCCACGTGGAAAGGTGAATACAGAGTCCAATTGGAAATTTCAACTCCTGAATCCTCATGCTTCCACTTTCAGCATTGTAAATGTTGGGCAAGCAGAAATCCACAGCATTGGCACTCGCACAAGCCTGGCACCCGTTTGTCCTACATGACCCACATCGCTCTGCAAAGAGAGCCTAGAAGACACACATTTGTGTGGACAGGTGATGTTGTATATTAAGAGGCTACAAGATGAGTCACTGCTGCAGTGTACTGTGACCCTGAAGACTTATCTGCCTTGCACCTCATTTGGAGCACACTGACTGACCCTCTCGTCCTCCATTGCTCACAAATTGTGAGTTACAAGTAGCAACTTATGACAAGACCTTTTGAGAGAAGGCCTGGTGCATCTTTGCACTGTCTGCTAATGTTCAATTGGAAGGTCAATGCTGAAGGTCAAACTGATCTGGTCTGACACAACCCTCTTGCCATGTGAGAGACATAGCCATTTGCCGCCTTTCTTTTTTTATCTCCCCCTCTTTAACTTACAGAGTACTTCTCAAAAAAGTACCAGCGGTATTACTACCATGGAGAGCACGGGCAGAATGGCTGGGATTATCCCCAACAAGTAAGAAGGGAGGCCATGATGCATGAGGATTTATGGAGGGCCAGGCACAACAAAATCCTTGCAGCTGCTTCTTTAAACACACATAAAATAGATATCATTTATTTCCTTCCAGGAGGTAACAGCTTGTGTGTGCTGAGCTAAATTTGCCTTGTCATCTGCCTCTTTCTATCTGCCTGCATGTATGCATGCCAGCCCATCTGTCTGTCTGTCCGTCTGCTTGTATATATATACGCTTGCAAGAATGCGCCTGCAATATACACACGTCTATCTGAAAGTCTGTCTGCCTGTGTTTGTAAAGGTGCCAATCTGTCTATGTGTCCAAATCTATCCATCAAGTTTGTGTGTGTATGTGCGTGTGTGCGTGCGCTCATGTAAGAATTGATAACTAAAAATTAAAAGTAAGGCATACCAACCCATAATAATGAGAAATAAGGGCACCTAGGGCTGAAATTTGTCATTGTTCCTGTCTATAGCTTAACTTTTTTCCCTACGATCCACAGTTACAATTGCAGGACTGGATGCTAGATTCCGAGATGTATGGTTTAAATATTGTTGCAGCTGCCACCATCTGCAGGTGTGTTGTGTTGCAATTTATGGCTCTCTGTAGCTGAGAAACTCTGGCCTGAAGGGCACTCGCGTGCGTGCGTGCGTATGTGCTGGTGTGTGGGTTTTAGTGAAGGTGTAAGTTTAGGAGTGGGTGTGGATGTAGGTATGGGTGTGGGATCCTGCAAATGCCTTTTGTGGAAACAGGGGTCAACAACGCTTGCTCTTTTATATCCATTTTTTCCCAGGTTTGTTTCCTTTGGTGTCCAGACAAAGGTTTTGTTTTTTGACTTTCTTTTGCCCTTGCTTGCTCACAGGCGCATGCAAGAGCTGTTGTATGACTCTTGGGCTGCACCAGGCCCTCTGTGGAAGGGCGTGGCCTTGCTTGCACGCTTGATGTGCAATGTGGTTGCATGCAGCAATGGCATCGACAAGTACAGGTATACCTACTGTCTCTTGAAGTTGTGGGCAGTTTGCCAAACTTATCTGACCTGCTCTCCATTTTTTCAGAGCACAGATAATTTCACTTGCATTATATGATGTGAACTTTCCATACAAAGGCAACATGAAGCACGCTTAATGCTTGTGCATTTTCCTGTGGTATTTTTTTATCTTTGGCTTTGTAAAAACTTTTTACTTAGAGGAGGTTGTGCAGATTATGCATGGGACATCCTGGTTTTGATCACAGTATTGGTTGGTAATTATGATGTTTTTATACTGCTGCTGCTGCTGCTGCTGCTGCTGCTGCTGCTGCTGCTGCTGCTGCTGCTGCAAGCTTAAAGCAGTGCATCGATAAAAAGGCGCATCAATGAAAAGGCGCATCAATGAAAAGGCGCACCAATAACAAGTAGGGTGTGATCATCCGGATCACAGAAAAAAGGGATGGAGCTTGTGCTTTCTTGCATGTCTGTGCAACTAAAGTTACGAAGTCTGCAGGGATGGACACATCATTAGCACCTTTAATTCTAGCCCTCATCTCCAAAGTATGGTGGAGCATATCACCACGATGCAGGCTCTAGAGCCCCTGTGAAAAGGCGGAGGAAGTATGCAGGATGTGGTGTGGGGTTCAATCGCACAGTCAAAGAGTCGAGTGGAGGGGGTTTGTTTGAAACTCTCTGGATAGAGTTTCACCTGCTTCAACCATCCCACACAACCGCAAGTCTCCATGGGAGTTTTGACAGTGTCCATCCCTGCAAAGCTCACGTCTCCGCCCACTCCATGCCCACTTTTGCAAGACAGCGTTAATGTTTAATTGATGTAATACAAATGTAAAATAAGGCCAAAGTGTGCATGAACGGAATGCTTCATCAGCAAAGAGCAACCTCGGCTTGGCAAGCTTAAGGGGGCTTGACTGAGTATCCAAGGGCAGCTCTGAAATCAGCGCAAATCTAGATGGTGCAATGCCCAAGACTTGGGGTGGCCTGTGTGGCTCAAACCTTCATTCTTTCAGTGTTGACTTACACAAACACTAAGGGACTACGCCCCAGGGGTCTCCGCCCCAAAGAGGCGCATCATAAAAAGGCGCAGCACAAGCAAGGTGCATGTAAAAAAGGAGGCGCACTCTCTTGGCTTTTCCTTTGCCTGATTAATATGCTCAGGTCCTTGCAATTGTAAGTCAAATGTACGATTTCAAGGTTTGCTGACTTTTTGGGGTGCAGGTGCATCAAGGCCTCCAATCAAAAGGTTAAGGAGGACATCCTCTCTCTTCCTGGTGCATCTTGTGTGATCGTGGAGGCAGGATTTGTGCAAACAGGAGATGGCAGCGGAGACTTTCTGTTTCCATCTCCTGGTGCGGCTGGGGAACAGGAGGCACTAAAGCGAGCTTCCCTTGTGGCTGCCAAGCTGCAGCAGCTTGTGGACAAGAGAGGATTCACAGGTACTGATTGCTTGCACTTTTTGTGGTGTGCATCAGCAAGAGCTACCAAATGATCTGTTTGTATTTATTCTGAGCCAGACTTGATTACTGCTTCCCTAGAGCCTAACTAGACATGTCCTTCCACTGTTTTCTTGAAACTTCTGATACGTTCATTATGTGCCGTTTTGGACAAGGCTAATATGACTGACTTTGCAATTCATGTCTGCTTGGGAACGGGGGCGTTTGCTGACCTTCACGTACACACAAAAACTTTGTATTATCCCAATCTTCTTGTTGAAGTTGCCTTGATTTCAGTAAATGTAGATGTAGATGTAAATGTAGATGACTTTAGGTATGCTTTCGATGTCTCTTCCGGTGCAAAGGAGCCTCTATGTCCTTTGGCACAGAAATGTGCACCTCAGTACAAGTAGTTGAATCTGTGCAGAATTAATTCTTGCCTCAACATGCCCAGCCAACTTTAGCGTGATGTGATGCCAGTACAGCAAAAAAGTCGATGTATAGGTCAAAACTCTCAGCTTCACTTTCATGGCCTGTAAGTATCCATAAAAACAGTTGAGATATAGGCACTTGCTTATTCTTTGATTGGAAGGTTTTGGTGGTGCTACGTGCCCCAAATTACCTTAACACCTTGGATTAAAAAAGAGTATATCTTGCCCGTATTGCAGGCATGGCAACTGAGGTGGATGATACTGATGCTGGCCTCAGCGGCCATGGCAACACAAAGAGAAATAAATGGACTGGCAAACCTGGGTTCATGTGCGTATGACTTTTCAATTTGAGAAGCATTTCAGCCTGGCTTAAAGATATCACTTTGGCAACGGCAATTCTGTTGGTGTATTAGGATGGTCCGAGAGATCTCATGAGGGGCAGTATGGGGCCTCTGCAAGTCTCTATTTCTTGCATTATGAGCAATGCACAGTGTTTCACACATCATAGTTCAAAACTCACAGCTAGCTATACTTTTATTGATATTCTGGGCCATCAAATATTTGTGGGTTACAGCAAAGTGCACCTTTGCCCCTAATAGACAAGGCATAAACAGGAACACTTTCCAACGCAGCAGCCTGATCTCAACTGAGGATGTCGATTTGACTCTCTCCACCTACACGTCTACACTGAATTGAGTTTCCTCTCTCCCTTATTGAGTGCAATGCTTTGCCTGGCATGTGAGTACTTCCCTTGTCATTAGGTTGAATATGAATTTCAGGGGACCTGTCTTTTAATGAAAGTTGATGAAATTATGATCCAGGGAAGACTGAGCATTGGCATTTCAGGCATCTGCCTCTGTTTTTTTTAGCTCCTTAGTGATCAAATGAAGAGTGTCAGATTCAAGCTAAGAGAGAGTTTGAAAAATAGCCGTCAGGAATATACGTATATGCTGAATGTATGTAAGCCTGTTTGGAAGGCTAAAACAAGCCTGTGAGCCTCTGTGGCAATACACGAAAGGATACACAAACGCTCGTTCGTGTAACTAATTTTGGTGAGACCCATGCAAGCTTGCTAAGAGGCCTTCCCTTAGTGCATGCAGCCTTTGGGCTTGCGTTTTTTCATCTTGTTGCAGGTACCAGCAAGATGTTTACGAGTGCTCAGTGTGCGCATCCCCCATCAACGATGGTTCAGAGCGCTTATTTACACGGAAGTGGGATGCACCACATGGGCAGTTTAGGTAAGCTCAGGTAGCACAGCCAGTATGTTCCTGAAAGGTGCATCGGAGAAGCTTAAATTGGGCTCGCATTCACTTTGCTCAACTGAGCCTTTGCCTGGTGATGAAAATTTGTAAGTTGTGGTCATTCTTATATATTGAGACTGTATCCTTGGCTTGGCACCGAATTCAGGCCTTGCTCACATGTACACATCATTTTGGGGCATTATCAATCATGCCAGCTGAGGGTAGGCGAGCATTGGGCACTATAGAGTGACTTATTCTGCTCCCACCCGCAGGTACCATTGCCAACAATGTGAGGGGGATTTTAACCTGTGCGAAGCATGCTGGGATGTCTTCCAAGCCACCACTGGCACAGTCTCCAACTCAAGGCCCATGGAGATCAACCATGATCCCACACACACGTTTCAAGTGAGTGCTGCTGGCCCATTGCGCTCTACCTTGATCCCACTCGCATTTTCCATGTAAGTGCTGTTGAAGAGGAAGATCATCTTTTTGCTTGTGCATGTTAATTCATGATTTATCATTATCCACTGATTCATCATTTGTACCAAGGGTGTGACTTGTACAGTGCAAGGAAAAGGAGGTCTTACAGTTTTGCCGAGTGGCAGCAAGGGATGCTTTTCCCTTGTAGAGCTGTGTAGAGCTGTGTGCAAGCTGAATGAATACAAACATTTGAGTCAGAGGAGAAAAATAGGCTTGAAAAAGTAAGACAGCCATTTCACTTTCCTGTTTTGCCCAGACAAGGGGATGTGCTTCTGATGCATGGCAGGCGATACATCCTCGGACAGTACGGCACAATTTTCACGGGCAGGAGTCAGCCTCCAACCCTTGGGGAGTATCTTCAAATCCAATTTCATCACGAGCAAGGGAGCGATTGAGAGAGAGAACTGGTCTGTAAAATACATCTGTGTGTGTTGTGTGTGTAGCGTGTGTGCGTGCGTGTCTTTATTTTATGGACTCAATGCATTAAAGAAGAGAGCGCCAATGTAAGAACGTGTGATGTTGCAATCCACCTGGAAGGGGATACGCAGCACGGGCCAATAAGTAAAGAAAAGAAAAGCCTACTCAAGTCAGGTCCAGTTGCGTGCTTTAAGGAAGGTTTCAGGGATACATATGACTTGACCTTCGGTCAGGTAGTTTGGCTACTCGGCCTGCTCAACTGTTCCAGCCACGCAAAACATGTCCATTAATTCGGAAATAAAATAAGTCTCGTTGGTTTGGTTCTGCAAGAAATGAAAGGCATCCTCAGAACTAGCTTGAGTATGAAAAAAAGCGCCTGATCGTCCAGGAAAGTCCTGTGAGTAGAGGGAAGTCCTCCTTGGTTTCACCTATCACATTCAGATGTATGCTCTTGCCATATTGAAGTCTCAACTTTCAGGGTGTGAGCATGTAAACAAAAGCGCGCTATGTTTCTTAGCATGTGCTTGCCTAAATTAAGATGAAATACCTAGGAATAGAAAAGGGCGCGCCATGAACAGGTAAGGGTTTCAAAGGAAGTGCCGCACAGTGATGATTTTAGCTAATTTGTTTGTGTGCTCACTGTGTTCGTGCCAGCCTTCAACACACTTATAAGCGTTTTCCCAGGTCAATGAGTTACAATGAGTTACAATGGGATTTGACCTTCAGCCAGGTAGTTTGGCTGCTCGGTCTGCTTAACTGTTCCAACAGCACAAAAAATATCCATGAGATCAGAAATAAAGCGATAAGTCTCGGTAGTTTGTTTCTGCAAGAAATGAATAGCATCCTCAGAGCTAGCATGAGAATAGTAGAAAGTGCCTGAATCGTCCAGAAAAATTCTATAAGACGAGGGGAAGTCAGAAAATAATTGTGCATAAGCCCTTCGAAGAGAACACACAGAAGCGCAAGAACAAAGGAACACGGCATGCTTTTCATCTTGGAGTCCTTGTTCACATTTATCACAAGTTGATGTGTGCTCCTGCCAAAGTGATGTCTCACTCTTAAAGTATGAGCATTTAAGCAAAAACGTGCTATGTTTCTTAGCGTGCGCTTGCCCAAATCAAGATGCAAATACCTGGGGACAGAAAAGGGCGCACCATGAACAGACAAGGGTCTCAAAGGAAGTGCCATCCAGTGATGATATTTGGCTAATTTGTTCGTGTGGTCACCATGTTCTGCCAAGGCATCAGCATTCCACACACCTCGCAGCCTTTTTCTCAGACCAACAACAAACTCCCTCATGACTATAGGCTGCCCTGACCGAACACAATGAGTAAACACGTTGCACCTGTCCAAGCCTGTGCAGGCAGCCAAAAATTCTGAAGTCCAGCATTTATGGGAAAGACTGCTCATTTCAACATCTGCTTGCAGTACCTTACTGAGTGTAGTGCTGTTGCTGCGCAGTAAAGCATTGTAAAACCTAACTGCTGCACGAAACCAATAGAACTGTAAAGGTTCATGCCCACACTCGCGCAGTACAGACCAATTAGGAGTGGTGCGCTTTACCCCAAGGATACGCTTCAGTAAGCACAGGTGCACAGTTTGCGAAGGACAGTCCATTTCAGCTCCTTCTTTCATAAATCTAGTGCCCCAAATCTGACATGCATACATGCTAGCAGGGAGAGCATATGCTTTAGTCAGCCAGAGCATGGTATGCGGCCTATCTGTCAGGCGGTGCTCAGATGCGAATTGCCTAATCCGTCTGCAACCAGCTAGGAAAGGTGCACACATATACTCTGCAGTGGCTTGCGGGTTGCGTTGTTTTTTGAACAGCATGCCTAAATACCTAAAATAATCTGCACACGCCAAACGAGCTCCATCTAACGTGAAAGCTGGCACATTATCACCCTTTGAATTAAAATGCACAATCTCAGACTTGGCAGTATTGATCACCAACCCTTTCCGCTGAGCATACGTATGTAGCCTATCTAACATCAGTTGGAGCTGATCAGGAAGGTTACTAGTGAGGCACAAATCGTCTGCATACAGCATGTGGGTGACTCGAACGTCCCTAGTGCCTGTAATAGCCCCTTGCACATTTTCTGCCAAGCAGTCCACGTCATTGATGTACAAGGAGAACAACAAGGGGGAAAGCGGGCAGCCTTGCTGAACTCCAAAATGGGGGCGGACACGAGCTTGCTTGCAGCCATCCACCAAGATATACTCATCATTAGCATACATGCTTTTAATGACAGCCAACAGGCACGCAGGCATACGAATGCGCTGCAGGTGAGTCCAAAGAGCTTCCCTAGGAATTGTATCGTAAGCCTGCTTGAAATCAATAAAAGCTGCATGCAGCCTTGGGGATGCATTTGGGCGCTTGACCTGAGCAGCATGCTGCAAGTGCCGCAAAATGAAAATGGGCTGCAAAGTGTTACGGCCAGGATAGAAACCAAATTGAGTGTCTGGAATCTTGTTTTTATCTTTACACCACCCAGTGACCACCTCCCTAAGAACGTTAGCATACAGCCTGTACAGGGTGCCACTTACTGCGAGCATGCGATAATTCCCTGGGTCCAGCACAGAGCCCTTCTTGTAAAGAGGAGTTATCTTAGCCACTTTCCATCAAGCAGGAATCTCAGCCCTCTCCATCATGGCAGCAAACAGACGTGCAATGTAAGGAGTTAAAACATTCATCCTATCCGTGCCTCTACCATTAACTGCTGGGACCCTCTTTTCAGCGTACTTAATGAAGGGTGCAGCAACAGCATCAAAACCAGGGGATGTCCTAGCATTCAGCTTACGCATGTGCTCGCAAACAATAGGGTACAAGGCAGCTGCATCAGGCAGTTCCATCACATCAGGTTCAGGCATCCACCGAGACTCAGCACCTTGACGGAAAAGCTGCTCAGTAGGCGGGTTGTTGCGCCCCAGGGGCACTGCCATATCCCAAGCTGGAGCTCCAGAGTTGCCAGTCCAACGTGCAGCAACCCGCTGTGCCACCCCACGCATAGCTCCAATAACGGACTCCACCCCTCTGCTAATGCTGTCCCACATTCCAGGCCTTCTACTTAAGGTGCTTTCAGGGCAGCTACCCATGGGGCTTGCTTGCTGATCAGGGGTGTGAGGAGCGTTTCTTGCTGGACAAGTGGGGTGCCTGCCCACAAATCCGTTGGTATGCAAGGCGGCTTCCTGATAGTGTGTGCTTTCAGGGCAGCTACCCATGCATATGTGCTGCTTCTCTATTTGAAGGAGAAGAGCAGTTGTTCATGCGGGCACCAAAATGATGCTGTAAGTAAGAGTTCCAGCCGTCCGCTGTAATGGGAGTCTGATGGGTGCTCCTGGGCTTCCTAAGCATTTCATGAATGTCAGGCCTGTGTCTCATCAGCCTGTCCAAGAAAACTGCTTTCTGGTACTTCTCATAAGCCCGCCGTGCACGCCTTGTTTGTTTTTTGTATTCTTTTTTAAGAAATTGGCAGGCATGCACAGCTTGACCACTTTGCACAGCTTGAATAAACAGACGCCTCTTTAACCGACACTGATCATCAAACCAGACAGGCCTTCTAATCCCATGCTTTT
This sequence comes from Dunaliella primolecta, assembly GCA_914767535.2. Taxonomy (NCBI): domain Eukaryota; kingdom Viridiplantae; phylum Chlorophyta; class Chlorophyceae; order Chlamydomonadales; family Dunaliellaceae; genus Dunaliella; species Dunaliella primolecta. The sequence goes on from OU611757.1 coordinate 8,692,412, forward strand.
CTGTTCTCTTAAAAACACACGCCTGAACTCTGTACATGCCAACTGTTTGTTCACTAGCAGCTTGCATTATCCAGCTTCTCAGGCAGAAACATGCTGTATCTACGTTGCCAGCATCAAGAGCAGCCTCCAATTGCACCGGCATCTCCAAGTTTCTCTCCAGTTCCTCCACATAGGCCAGTTGCCGCTCATACTTCCAAGTTAAACTCAAACGACTTGCACAACATCCCATCCCACACACACACATGTTCAGGAGAAGGAGTCCAATCCACATTGGGCACAACATCAGGAATACGAAAAACAACTGTAATACTGCCATGGTCAGTGGTGTCCAAGATCGGAGCGCAGATGTCTGACTTCTGAGCACACTTAAATAAGGAAGGTGATACCAAGACATGATCAGGCCTATTCCGTCTGGAAGGCCGAGTGTCTGAACGATACCCAACAAATGTGGGCTGGCCACAATCACCAGACACACGACCAGTTGTGAACATAAGTCCATAGGCAGCTGCAATATCCACGAGCAGTCTTCCAGCCACATTAACATCTCTGCATTCACACCTTCTAGCAGTCTGGAGAGCCGGGCAGTCCACCAAAGTCTCATAATGGGCATCAGAAACCTCAGCGTTTTCCCAGGTCAACAACAAACTCCCTCATGACTGAATGGGTAAGCGTGTTGCACCTGTCAAAGCTTGTGCAAGCAACCAAAGAGTCTTTGAGTCTTAAGCCCACCATTTACGAGGAATGGTTGCAATGGTTACAACGGGGTTTGACCTTCAGCCAGGTAGTTTGGCTACTCGGTCTTCTCAACTGTTCCAATCGCACAAAAAACATCCATGGGTTTCAAAATAAAACGATATGTCTCATTAGTTTGCTTCTGCAAGAATCGAGAAGCATCCTCATTTACAAGAAAGACTGCTCGTGTCAACACCTGCTCGCAGCACCTGGCTGAGTGCTGTGCTTAAGGAAACGTTAACTAACTAGCAAGATAGCTAGGGCCTCACCAAAGAGGCCCACAGGCCCAGCCTACACTCAGCTAGGAGCCAGCAGGAAACAACTAGTTAGGGTCTGGCGGGTTGCCAGCCATGTGCCTGCAGGTGTGGACTCTCCTCCTCCTGCTCTGCACTGCCTCGCCCCCAGTGACTCCCCTACCAAAAGAACCCTGCAAGTGTAATGTCTGCCAGGTGTCTGCAACTTTTGTTAAGGATTGGAGAGCATGGCAACTTTATTGAGAGGCTAATTTTTCTGCGTCATGCCTGGTAAGGACTAGCTTAACCAGAATATCAACAGTGTAGTCATTACAGCCAAAGCCTGCCACACCCCATAAGATGGTGTGCAAGGCTACCAATAAGTATTTATGAATGAAGCTGTGGACCGGATTTGGGATGTGGGGCATTCATAACAGTAATCACGGAATATTTGTAACTTGTTGCAAGGAGTGGCCTGCACGGTTGTCATTATTTTCATTTCAGATTTCAATATAATAAAACAGTGGCTGCAGCAGACATATGATTGCCAAGAGCTGTGGTGGCGGACTAATGGTTACAATGGCCCCCGGTCGGAGGGGGGGCAACCTTTGGCCAAGTCGTTTGGCTTGTGGCTGGTCTGATGGCTCTTTGAGCCAACGCGTCTCTTTTTCTATTCAGCCTCTTGGTTAGCGTAGACATTTTGTTTTCTTTCCTTATCTCCTTTTGATGATTAATGCAGGGAGAGTTTCCTCTGCCTACATAGTTCTTTTTTTCTTTCGAGAGCTGATTGCAGCTTTCCACTGTAAGCTGCACACAGCAGTGCAGAACTCGGCAAGCCAGCTTACATGTCCAGGCATGTGGTTAGCAACCAGTTGCTGGGCATTGCTTGCCAGCAGGTGGAGGTGTCAAAGGTGTTGCAGTTGAGTGCACCAAAAAAGTTTGCCTGTCTCTCCCACTGTGTGTGTGTGTGTTGCATGCTTGTGTGTGTGTGTGTGTGTGTGTGTGTGTGTGTGTGTGTGTGTGTGTGTGTGTGTGTGTGTGTGTGTGTGCACGTGTGTGTGTGTGTGTGTGTGTGTGTGTGTGTGCACGTGTGTGTGTGTGTGTGCGTGCGCGCGCGCGCGTGTGTGTGTGTGTGTGTGTGTGTGTGTGTGTGTGTGTGTGTGTGTGTGTGTGTGTGTGTGTGTGTGTGTGTGTGTGTGTGTGTGTGTGTGTGTGTGTGTGTGTGTGTGTGTGTGTGTGTGTGTGTGTGTGCGTGTGTGCGTGTGTGTGTGTGTGCGTGTGTGTGCGTGTGTGTGCGTGTGTGTGTGTGTGTGTGTTTGTGTGTGTGTGTGTGTGTGTGTGTGTGTGTGTGTGTACACATGTGGTCACAGTCCATGTGACACCTATCATTCGCCAACAAGTCAACTAATGGGTTCGAAAAACGAATCTTGGGTTATATTGTTTGTATTCATGCAGCTTACGAGGAAATTGAGTCGGTCAACCTCAATTGAGTTTTTCGCATCTTCTCGGCATCAAGGTAATATTAGACACAACATCGAACATTGCGCAAATGTGAATCGTAACTTAAACTTTGCCTTATCCCATCAGCAAGCACGTGGAAGAAGGTGCTTGGCACAATCAATGATGTCAGACGGATGACAGACACTTACTGAGCGAGGCTGTGGAGCTGGCTGGCTGGGTGGGGGGGGCTATGCTGTTCCAGAGTGTGGGCACCTCAACCCTAGGTGCAGATGCGCACCTCTGCCTCCCTCTCACAACGCGCAGCCTATTCCACAAGGCGCACAGCAAGACATATTATGTGTCATTTGTGATGATGGCTGTGCTCTGGGTCAGTGTCATCCATATGGGTATTGACATCACGCTGCAAGGCATGCATCGGTTCTGGGCAGATGAAAGCTTGCCTCAGGCCTGCCTGCAAGACAATGAGGTGCGTGTTATCTTGTGTGCTTAAAATAAGCACATATTCAAGCTAAGGCACTCACCACACAAGGGTGCTGCGCACCAATGGCTGCACTCAAGCTGGGGAGCTGAGCGGACAGCCTTCATCTATTCCAAATTCTGTGAATTAACAGCTCCATGGAATGTTGTGGCCACCTCAGCCCACCATCCATGCTTGCTAATGTATGTTGCACATGAAGGGCCAATGGAGCATAGGCATCTTCAAGGGCCCCTCCCCCTTTGCGCTCAAACCGCTGGAAGAGCTGGGCAACAGCAGCCCGCAAGCAGTAGGGCAGAAAGGCTTCACCGTGGCCAACCCAGCCCTCACTTGTGCTCAAGTGTCAGACGTGCCGGCCTCCTTTGTGGCAGATCCGTTCCTGTGGCCCATGCAGGTGTGCATAGCAAAATCTGCCCCATGCGCCAACCTGAGGCAAGATCTGGTCTTACTTTCAATGATCTGGTGTGAGAGTGTGTATGTGTGTGCGCGTGCAGAAGCATGCAAGCGCTTGTGAGGATATGTGTTGCGGACCACTGCAGATCTGGAGCAGTGAGGTTCACATGCAAAAGGCAGAGCACCAGCTTACTTATTTTGCCACAGTTGCAGGCAGCTTTGCTTGAGTCAGCACTCAAGGGCATCTCAAACATGAATCAGTGCATGCACACAGACAATATCCACATGGGGGGTCAAATTTCAGGGCATCAAACGTCGCTTTTGCTGTTCTGCACAATGCTATGCTTTAGATGCCTTTTTCCTCTTTCTTACATTTCCATGCCTTTCATGCCTGCCTGCTAAGCAGACTACACGAGTTAGCCACCACTGAGAAATTTGCTCAAGAGCTTGGATTGCGTTCTTTTACTCGAACCAGCATGCTCACCCGTGCACATTCATTCAACATTTCACAGGACGGCAGTGGACTGATGTACATGTTCCATGAAGTCAAGTCTCTCTTCCACAAACGGGTAAGGCTCCATAATTTGACCTGCCAGTTTCTGCATGTAAACCAAAGCACATAACTTTTTGCTGTATGACCAAGCTAGGAAGTGATACAATTCCGTGATGTTCTGTGCAACTTGCAAGTTGACTCCTCCTGTTGCCCAAGCGAGTGCAGCTCAACTGCTGTGGCTGCCGTCAGGGCGGCTGCTGTTCATTTTCCATACATATCGTTTTGATCAATTGAGCCGTGCAGGGCACACAAACGCATACAACACGCATGTGTATCCATGCACGCATGCATGCCTCAGGGTGTGATTGGGGCTGCAGTAAGCATGGATGGAGGGTGGTGATGTGATGTGATATTGATATGATCTTCTGCGTGCAGGGTGTGATCGGGGCTGCAGTGAGTAAGGATGGCGGCCTCACTTTTCAGCACTTAGGGGTGGTGCTGGAAGAGCCGTGGCACTTGTCCTACCCACATGTGTTCAACCACTCCGGCCAGGTCTGTCATTGTGCTGGAGCATTTTATTGGTGCTCTAGGGCATGTGTATGCTTTCAGGATGTCGAGGACAAGCCCTGCAGTGCATCGCTAGCCCTTAGGACGCAATCCCAGGCTTTCCTTTATATTTGTGTTGCATAATCCGGGGTATTGGAGTAGATTTGTAATTGACAGCATTTGTTGTTGTCCAAATTACTGTTCACAAGAACACGCACACACACGCGCACACACACACACGCGCGCGCGCGCACACACACACACACACACACACACACGCACACACACACACTGCAGATGTACATGCTGCCTGAGGGAAGCACAAGCAGATCGCTGCGTCTGTACCGTGCCACCAACTTTCCTTTGGGCTGGCAGGCAGAGAGGTAGGCAATGGGATTGTGTTAGCATATTCCCAGTAGCCAGTTTCCGGGGGGGCCTGATAAATAGGGTCAGCCAAGTTTGTATATTTTACACATGATGTTTCTATGTATATACATTGTATGTGTGTGTGCGCCATATATTTCAGGTTTTTCTGCAGGGACAGTGTAGAATATATGGCGTATGTGTGGAACCGCCAGCCAACCCTACTAATAGGCCCTACATTACAGGCATTGTCATGGGCTGCCGTCCAGTTTGTCCAAGATTTCTAGTCTAATTTCTGATTCTAAAACTATCCCCCTTCAGGAACCCCTGCAGGCACTTTTCGATGTCTAACTTGCTTTGTTTGTGCGCCATATTTTTCTGGCCTACAGGCTCATAGAATGCAGCTGTGAACAACTGTGTTACAAAGCCTAATGTGTTGCAAGCATGGAATGCATGGCACTTGTGCAGGGTGCTCATTGGACACCTGCTCGTTGATGCTTTTCGTTATGCAGGGTGCTCATTAACCAGCCTCTCATCGATGCCTCCCTCCTGCAACCGCAGCCGGGGGGGGATGGGAGATGGTACCTGTTTGCCTCCAACAGGAATCAAAAGTACGTGCGTGTGTTGGGAAATGTGGCGCTTTGTAGCAACGCCAGCGTAGTGTTGATGTTGCAGCGTTGTTTGGCTACCTGGCACACAAGCCATACACCAAGCAGAAGCAGCATGTGCCCATTGATTTATAGAGTGGCACTCTTAAGCAGTTAGGTCGTCTTGGTTTGGAGGCCCAACTGCAGAGCCCGAGCTGAAGAGCGACATGCATGGGAAGTCTGTGTCTGCAGCCAACTGGCCCTCTTGCCTGTATCAAAAAAAAATATTTAATAAGAAAACCAATAAACAAAACCTGCAGCCAAATGGACCTCTTGCCTGTTCACCCCCCCCCCCCCCCTTCCCCTGGTTGCCTCCTTGACGGGCCCATTGCTCTATGGGTAACTGAGCAACCTGTTATACAAAAGTGGCAGGCTTGGGAAGACCATGCCATGCCAGGGTATAATGTAACTCCAGCGCATGCCAGCATGCTTACAGCTGCCTGTGGCCCAAAATTACCAAGGTTGGAAAGCGTGCATACCTGCCTCTGGTCCTCTGCTGCATCTCCCTGTAAGGTTTCATGTGCCTCATATGTATGTGCCATGTGTGCGCCTTGAATGTGCTAAATGTGTATTGGCGTCATTAGCCTGTATTGTCTCTAATGTACTTGTGTGGTCGCATGTGCAAAGGAAGTCTGTCCCAAGTCAATTTGCAACCCGGCAACTTCCTCTTCACTTTTATTGCAGGAGCAGCAAAAACTGCAGGGAGCTAGAAATATGGTGAGTGCAATCAGTTCTCATTTATTTCTGCATGACACTTGTGTTTGCGTGCTTGCAATTTGCATTTAAACGCAAGTTGCATGCCCTGAGAGCCTTTTCAACGTTAAAATCACATGCCAAGGTGCAACGCTTATGGCAAAAGACTGTCGCATCTGGTGCTTTTCCATGTCCTAGGTTTTTTTAGACTCTTTTTACAAGCTTGATGCACAGCTTTGATGCAACTTCTACCAACCTCGATGCACAGTTTACTTGGTGTATTACTTCACATGCTGAGTTTTCATCATCCCTGGTCCTCCCCTTGCTTGTGCTTTGTGCTTTGAGGTTCTGCTTGCATCAAGATCCATTCATCACTAAACCCACACGCTCCTGCGTAAGGTTGGCCTTTCTCCGTACTTGCGCACATCCAGTGCTGAGAACTCCATGTGCATGCCCTAATTCAGGTATGATCACGTGAAATTGTATCGAATAAGTCAATGTACTCCTGCCGGGACCACTCAATCAACTCAAGCACCCCTGCTGTCCACACAAGCACTCCTGCATCATCCACGCAAGCACTCCTGCTCAAACTACTGTGACCCTCCAGGTCCTCCTCCAGCCTCAAAGGCCAGTGGCAGCCCCACCCCGGCAACCCTGTGAGGTCTTGGCGCCAGGCCTCTCGCATGGCAGGCCCACCCATCGTGCACAACGGACATGTCTACAGGTTTGCACAGGACTGTGCATACACGTATGGCCACAAGGTGCGCTTGCATGTGTGTGTACGATAAATTTGGAGTGCTTGCCTTGAGTTTTATTTGGCAAGCACTTACCTCTTTTAAGGAAGTCTTCCCACTTTTGAAGCTCGCCTGTTTGCATTTGAGAGCCCTTTTCATTTGCACCGCTGGCCTCCCAGGAATCGGGAGCCCCTTTCTCCAGCTGAACTTGCATTTATAGAAGTTCGACAATCAAATTCATTGAGCCTAGGCTTCTGCCATCATAAAGGCATGCCATGATCTCCCAATTGTTTAGGTCCTAAAAAGAAATGCAACGATGTCCTAATCATTCAGGCATGGCCTGTAGGATGGAAAAACAGCGCGTATACTGATGCCATGCTTGGGTTTCTAATGTTGCCCTTACCATGCACACTGTGTGTATACATTGAGGCTGATGTGCACGCGTAGCATTCATGCATGGGTGCTCATGAACAGGGCATGCAAGCAAGAAGCATCAGCAAAACCATGACAAACAAGCTCCAAGTTTTACGTATGAGGATGTGTACATTCATTTCAAATTCACACACAGACACATATGCACGCGCACGCACGCACACAAACGCATGCACACGCGCGCACACACACACACACACACACACACACACAAACACAAATGCACACACAGAGTTCCATGGATGGACCACGTGCAGGTTTGGGGGAAGCCGTACACGTGAAAATGTGTAAAATGCGCAAACATTGTGAATAAATGCGTAATGTGCATGCCAATTTTGGGAGGAGAGAATTAGCAGGGAAGGACCCCCTCCCATCACAGATATGCTCAATACCCTTTGCAAAGCTCCACCCATGCAGCAGCAGCAGCAGCAGCAGCAGGAGGGGTCCAGCAGGAGGGGTCCAGCCGAGGGAGGGAGGAGTGAAGTGAGGGAAGATGCCTCAGAACCTGCATGCCTCAGGCCTTGGCCAGTAAAGCTAGACTAGTGGAAGCGAGAATGCTGAATGTGCTGTCCCAATCATACAAACAAGAATGGAAGTTTTGAAGTTTTGGTCTCAATGCAGGCGGGGCTGTGGGACTGATGCATTTCTCACGCACTCATAACCAGCCACTTCAGTCAATTTAATAACACGCATTTATATGTGAAACAAGTATGACCATCCCAGCACGGTTCTGATCTTTCCAGATCACACTCACGCATTTCATATGCACGCACAGACCCACTCTCTCCAGGACACTGCGCTTTTGCTGCCATGCGCCTTGCCCAAACACGCAGGTCTGCTCCTGCTGGGTGACCACGCTTAATGCTGCGCACCATGCAGGTGTGCTCAATTCTGCTCCCTTCACACCACGTTACCCACTGCCACATACTGTGCCATATTACGCAGGTCCGCTCCTTCCAGGTGACCACACTGAATGCCACGCACTATGAGGAGGTTGAGGTGCCGCTGGGCTTTGAGCCTGCTGGGCTACAGGGAGAGGCAGCCTGGAACGGCGTGAGGCAGCACCACCTGGATGCACATACGCTTCCAGATGGGTCATGGGTCGCAGCCATGGATGGGGATCGCTACGTCTCTGACTACCTGACGTTCAAGTAAGGGGGGGGGGGGGGGGAGGGGCGTGCTGTGCTTGGAGGCTCTTTGGTGCTGGAGGAACAGGAGGAGCTGGTGCATGTACAAGATGTGCTGCTGCTGCAGGCTTGCAAACCTGCAGGCCAGCTCCAAAGTGAAATTCAGAAGATGACCAGAAGCGCAGGAGGGGCAGAAGTTGCTGGGGGTTTGAAAGCCAAGGACCATAGCCAAAATAGGGAAGAGTCGCCCTGCTGGAACTTGATGCAGAAACCAGTAAGATTCAGCAGAGCAGCTGCAAAAAGGGGCAGGTAGGAAAGGATTGCCGTGAAGAAGGATTCCCGTGAAGAAGGATTGCCGTGAAGAAGGAATCTCAAAATGCCTCACAATCAGATGATAAGGTCCCCATTTTCGCCTAGATGAAGACCGTAAAGGGCCCCAGGAACATGGACTGAATAAGTCGCAAATGCAGCACAGAAAGTGTATTTTCACAGATTAGAAAAAGCATGCTATTTTCCCATGCAAACCACCGTTCGGCCTCATCAAAACTTCAATTGATGAAATAACTCACACCCTGATTGAGTATGCACTCAGATCGCCATGGGATCTAGCATTCGTGAAGCGATGTCATGTTCTACATTGGCTTGCACACCCCTCCCGATGGTTTGCCCCACCAGCAAGCTCTCCCAGTGCCTGCAACAGTGTGAGAGAAAAGGCAAACTCGAGGTGTTTCGAAGAGGTTTCCCAAGCCTCTTTCAATTGTTACAGGGCATCCCCACAAAATCTGACATCGCAGCATGGATGTGCAACCTAGAAGCAGCTCAAGTCCAGGAGCTCTGGTAATCTGGTGCAAATTTGAAGGCAGGCCCTTCTCTGCCAACATGGATGCAAAACAGCCCTTGAGCCATGAAGAACACCTCCACGCGCCACTTGTCAGCAAAACTCTATGCATGAGACATTAAACCATGTTGGCATGCCCAGAGAGTGCAAGGGCGCTCAATGGAGGCATGGACAGTGGCATTGATTGGGGGGGTCCGTTTGTGGGGACGACTTGAATGCAACATTTTCAGGAACTGTTACAGACTGCAGATCACGATTTGTGCAGTTGTACTGTCATGGCAAGCAATTTTTGTTGACAGAACAATTGACTATTATTTAATGATGAACACCACTATGCAGGTTCTGTGTCTTGTCCATTCTGCTGAGCTCAGACGTGCCTATTTGTTCTGTACTAACGGATGGTCACGGCAGATGGTTAGGCCCAACCTGCATGCCTTTTGTGCCGCATTCACTAGCCATCCATCATGCCAATCCTGCAGTACGTTGCCCGTGTCATCAAAAGTATTAATGTTGGTGTTCCTGCAACATACTTCTGTACCAAACACCGGTCTGTCCTGCTTCCTTCCGGCTGTCTGCTGGCGGCCTCCAACTACGCCTCGCAACCTCCGCAATCCTATTCAATCAGCCCTTCAATCTTCACCACCCTTTCATTGCACAAAGCCTCGCCGCTGGCATCTCACGCTCAACACACACAGGTGGTTGGATCGTTTTGTGACGCTGGTGCCCTTCTCCCTGATGGAGATGGCTGGTTTGGCTTTCGACGTTGCTGCCCCTTTTCTTGACGCAGACGGCTGGTTTGCCTTTCGATGATGCTGCCCTCCTCTTTTGACACAGGTGGCCCACTCTTTCTTTGACACTGCTGCCCTCTTTCTGACGCAGGTGGCTAGACCGTTTTCTGATGCTGCTGCCATTCTCCCTGCTCCTTGGGCTAGGCTCCCTGTGCACCTTGTTGTTTGGGAGGAGTAAGGGCTCGAGCACACATCTGGCATGCGGCTCGCCACGAGTTGGGCTCAGAGGCTACTTCAGCTGCTTTGGACCGGCAAGCTCCGCGCTGCTGTGTGTGCCCAGGCTGCTGCACAGGTGTGTGGGGGGTTGGTGCAACCGCAAGATTTTTTAGAATTCATAAAGCTGCTTTGGGCGTTCAAGAAGTTTGCACAGGCTGCACATGAGGACATGATGGGCCAATTCTATCTTTTTATCAAAGTTAAAAATGCATCTCCCTGAGTAAGGACCGGTTTACAGCACGACGCTGCTTTTTTCACATCGGAAGCTTGCTAATTCAGCCCAGGCCAAATTGTGCGGGAAGACATTCATAAAACACGCTTTAGTAAGCCAAGGAAATTGTGGACACACTGCCCATGTCAGGGATGGACTCGGCGAATGAATGAACCCTGATGGGAGGCACAACGGAGCCATGCGGAAGCAGCCATGCATTGCAAGATGGAGTTGGAGAAAGAGATGGAGGGCGCTAGGTGTCTCCGATGAGGGATCTCTTATCCTGGGAGGCGTGGGCATATGCTTAAGCTGCCCATGAGCTTTTGAGCTGGTGCAGCTGACCGTAGAATTTGTTCAAATTATGAGGGGCCAGAACAGGGCTACAGGACTCGAGCTCTTGGCCAGAGCGCCCCTCAAAAATGGAAGGCTGGTCTTCAGAAGTCGGGCTTGTTGGCTGTGCATCATTGCCTGACCATTGTAACCTAGAAGCACCTCCTTGTAATGAATGATTCTAGGTTGTTGGTCCAAAAGGCACCTCACCCCTTTGAGGTGATTATGGTGCCAGGGGCTGCTCTGAAAATGCTTCTTAAAGCGTCTACATTTTGATGTTCCAAGGGTTGAGGCTTTCTGCAAAGACTGCGTGGCTTTGATGCGGATGATACTTTCACTAAAGTACATTTAATTTAATTGGGCCTTTGCCCTGCCTGATGTTTTGGGGTTTTCGTGTCGGCAAAATAGCAGACTTGAGGAGAGCTGGAGGGTTTAAGTCATGAACGATGCCTCCGCTGGAGATCTGATCAATTGCAGAGGTGGCTGGCTTTGCTGCTTGTTTTTTCTGAAGTGTCTAGATGATTGAAATTCCATGCAAAGTAATCATTTTAAAATTCTTTTTCCTGTCTGCTATCAGCTTCCCAAGCTTGCCAATTGGCAGAACCTCACTCTTGCATGCTACTAAGAGCTACCATGGCAAAGAGGTCTGCTCATAAAACTCAGATGAAAGATTTAAGTGAACTGACTTTCAGTGTCGGACCCTGCAGAAGTACCTCAGGAGCAATGATGACAGCCGTAAGCAAGTCTCTCTTCACAAAAAGTTGGGTACTCTAGTTTTCAATGAGATGAAGGCAAGAGAACAAGGGAATAGGATCAAAGAACCTGAATGGCATGCTACTTAGGACCGCATCGGCAAAGGGGTCTGCCTTGCATGATCTGGCCCCGCTACAAGCGTGCGCGCCTTGCCAGCCCTACCTCCTGAACACAAAATCCCTCAATTGGGCTGAGACCAATGTTGACGAATTGCAGCTTATGGTTTTGGAATTCCCCAACTGATGAAATACATATCCAGGAGCCTGTCACAAAGCTGCTGATGTTGATGCCATGCGTTATGTTTGTTAAAGGAAAGGAAAGCTTCTAAAGACTAGGCGACACAGCAGCACCCCACACACATGCAACTGCAGGGGCAGGCACGTGTGAAAATGAGTGAAATGGCTGACAAATGAGTCAAAAATAATGGCTTAAATACTACCACTATCAGCCTTTGCCTTTGACTGACATTGTTTTGTTCCATGCGTCCCCCATTCATTCTAACATGCATCAGGTTCTGTGCTGGTTGCGTAGGTGGCCTTGTGCGTCATCTCCAAGTCAATATTCTGCGTGTCTTGATCACAGTATGCATCTGGGAGGCAGGGCAGCAGCATTCCCTCTGCCGCCACTCATCCAATACAAAAGAGTGAAATTTGGCATACCTGGACTGTGCCAAACATATAAATGGGCGGCACGGCTGCAACCTCCTCCCCATGCTTTCATGCAGCAGGAGGTTGCAGCCTGCTTCCATGCAGGCGCTCGTCTCCAAAGGCATGTCTCTCATGGTGGAAAATGGGTGTGGTGTCTCTCTGTGCTAGGCGCACAGGAAAAAAAATAGGAATCCATGCAGTGCTTACACAAAACTTTAAGGCGTAGCTACGCACAGAGGAGGATTCAAACAGAGCCACTGCGACTGATGTCTTTGTGCCAGGCGTGTGGGAGGGCGGCATGGTAGCAGCATGACAGGCAATGCAGCGCAAAGCCTGGATGCTGCTGCTCCAGGGACGGGCACACGCAGCCCACAGTCTGATGCAGATGATGCCAAGGACCAGTACCGCAAGAGCCACTTGCCACGAACAATGAAGGACGCTTGCAACTCGCTTCTGCAAGGTGCGCACAGTTGTACACGCAGGCTTGCAAAGTTGGTGGAAATGGGCCGAACAGGTTGAATTTTTACACACAAGGCCGGGTATGCAGGATCGGTAACATTGATTTTGGCATTGAACGCACACACGCACATTCACATGCACATGCGCACCACGCCAGCCCACTTTCTCATGCCTTACGCAAAAATTCTGCCACCGGAGAGCGCAAAGAGGGGGCACACACACATACACACACACGCACGCATGCATGCACACATGCACCATGCCATCCTGCTTTTGTCATGCCGCAGGTAAGAAAGCTGCTGCTGGGGTGCGCAAGAAGGGCGGGAGCGCCTCTGCCCATTCCATGGGGGCCCTGGCTGCTGTTTCAGCAATCTCAGGCAGCCTCAGCCGCCGCCACTTCTTGGGCATGACCATCAGGAGGTGGCTCAGTATGGCTTGCCTAGCAGCGCTGGGCACGCTGCTGCTGACGTTCATATTGTGGGCATTCTTCAAAGCAGAGGTGCGCACTGGGCTTGTGTGCTTGGCAGAGGTGTGCGCTTGGCTTGTGTGCTTTCTTAGGATTGAGCTGCGGCAGCAGCTACCCTGTTATAATTGCTTCTATGTTCCATGCTGTAAAGCTTATTAGCTCAGGGGGTAATCTGTCAAAGGGTGCCACTGCCATTCTCACTCTACCTGACTCACTTTCTGCACATCTACTTGGACTACAATGTCTTAATTCAGAAGTGCTGAATTGGGAGGCACATTGTGGAAATGCCCGCTACCTTGCCTTAGGCTTTGATGTGTTTTACAACACGTTTTCAACAATGAAAAGGTGATCCTTGCGTCCTTGCCCCACCTCAGGTCATGATGTTTGTGATGTTCTACATCAAAGCATTTGGTGGACAAGCGAACCCCATCCCCATCGATGGTCACTTCTCAAAGTTCTCCCTGCTGGTCATGTCTTTCGATGCCCGGGAGCTGCCCCTGAAGGTGAGCTACCCCTGAGGTGCTGGGCATTGAGAAAGGTGTCCAAACAAGCAACTAAGGGAACAAGCATGCATTGAAGAGAGCGCATTGAAGCGGCCTTTGGCTCAAGCATGCTACAAGCGTAGAGGTGCACAATGGGTGGTGGTGGCCAACCTCATCGCCATCGCATTATATCACAGGGGATAAGCTGAGGTCCCAAAAATGTGTTCTGTCAAATGTTTTTGCATAAGTTCCCGAAATGGGCACTCATCAAGCTGGGTGCACTGCAGCACTAAGGTTTAAAAGGTGCCCGTTACGGGCTGCCTGCCTAACTTCCCTGGCGTAAGCCCTGCCACCAAATCTCCCTCCCAGTTCCATTCACTGCACCAAGTTTGGTGATTTTTTTTATGATTTGGAATCCATATACCAAGTCAGCATCATTGTAAAAGGTGGATGGTGGGATATGCAGAATTCCTTTGGATAATCCTGCGTAAGGGGTGCCAAAAAATGGTAAAACAAATCACCTTGTTAATCAATGTTCAAAACACGCAATGTCACTTTGATGAGAAAGCTGCAGAGGGGGTCAGCTGAGGCCTAAAATCAGGTGTTTTTGCATGCTCCTCGCATAGGATCTCCGTAACGGGCTGTTTTCAAGTGCGGGTTCCTTTGGTAGCCTGTTTTGCTTTCTATAGCATTAGGGCTTTAAAACAGCCAGTTACGGAGAACATGCCTAGTTTGCAACGGCGTGAACGCTGGTTTTCATCTCCAAAACTCCATATCTGAACACCCACTGCACTAAATTGGGTTCTTTTTAGCGATTTGGGGCCCTTGTAACAAAAGAATGTCATTGCAAAAACAATGGAGTGAAAAGATCCAGTGGTTGGTGTTATGTGGAGATTTCAGCCATTTCCTCATAATCAGGGATTTATGTGCCACATGTGAGCTTTAGCCCAGTCTATCTCAGCACACAGGGCAACTTACACAAATCTGGGCATATGCTTGGGTAGCTTGTTTAGCCAGCTACACTTGAGAGCTACAGTTGTCCCAATCTGATGAAGTGGCTGTTAGTGGGTGCACTTTAGATGCAAAAAAGGAGCATGTTTGGGCACATGCTCAGCTGACCCCCTCTGAGAAAGCTGCACAGTTTCGAAAATGTAAGAGAGCCCCAGGGTGGATCTGGGGGCCCTTGTTTAGTGATTTGAGCCCAGAAGAGTGTTCTGGGCCATCCATCAAAATGACTGGCTTTGTTAGAACCCAAAGAAATGCAGAAACAATTCTGGCTAAAGTAGACCCCTTGTGGCATTCAATGGCATACACGTGGAATTCTTGTACTGGACATATGCCAAGTAAGGAGAAAATAATGGGATTGGCCGACCCTGTTTGGAAGGTTTGAGGGAGCCATCCTTGCCTTTGAAGGATTGCCGTTCCTGGATGCTTGACAACGTTGTCATCGCTGTATGGTGTACCAGGTCTCTCCCCATCCCCCCCCGTCACTCACACTCTCTCATCACTCTTTTGTCTGGGATCTTTCATGCAGGAATTGTGGTACGGCTCACCAGGTCTCTGCACTCTCTCAATCTCTTACAGGGTCTCATCCTCTTAACAGATCTTTAGCATTGTCACTGTGGTGTGGCTCACCAGGTCTCCACATTCTTTCACCCTGTTACAAGGTCTTCTCGCTTCCTCCCCGCATCTCTTCAGCATTGTCATTCATTGTGTTGCCCACCAGGTCCAACGGCTTGTTGCCATTATGGTGTGGCTTGCAAGATTTAGGGACTTGTCGCCATCAAATGCTGGCAGATGGAAAAAGCAATGCAGATGCATTGGCCTGGCTCCAATCTGCCTTCTGGTTACCGTCAAATGCTGGCAGACAGAAAAAGCAACGCAGATGCATCCCCCTGGCTTCAGTTTGCACTCTGTTGTGCTTCAGAGGCTACTAGTGCATTGAAGTACTGGTTGCAGGCGGAAAAAGCAGAGAAGCTGCGGGTCAAGGGAATCCAGGCGCCATCTGGGAGCACAACTCCTGACCAGCGCTCTGCCTTCCTCGCACGCCCTGCAGGCCTTCATCTCGCACTACAGCCAGTGCTCGAGCGTGGGAGAAATCGTGGTGGTTTGGAACAAAGGTGTCCCCCCGCTCCCGCAGTCCTTTGATAGCCAAGTGCCGGTGCGCGTGCGTGTGGAGCCTGTGAACTCCATGAACAACCGCTTTAAGCCGGACCCAGACCTAAAGCACCGGGGAGTGCTGCTACTGGATGATGACATCTTGATGTCGTGCGCAGACATAGGTGCGAAGGCTGCTGGATGGTGATATTCAAATGTCATGCGTGGATGTGGTGCAGAGGCTGCTGCTACTGCTGCTGCTGGATGATATGATCCTGATGTCATGCGCGAACATAGTCGGTCAAAGGCTGTGTCCGCCCACAGGTGCATGAGTTTAC
The DNA here is from genome assembly GCA_914767535.2 of Dunaliella primolecta. Taxonomy (NCBI): domain Eukaryota; kingdom Viridiplantae; phylum Chlorophyta; class Chlorophyceae; order Chlamydomonadales; family Dunaliellaceae; genus Dunaliella; species Dunaliella primolecta. The sequence goes on from OU611757.1 coordinate 8,708,366, forward strand.
TTGGGTGTGTGCACCATAGACCCAGGTGCGGGTGTGCACCAAAGACATAGGTGCAATAGCTGCCAGTTGATTGTGTTCCTGCAGGTGCGCGTGGGAGTGTGCACTTGTGCACAGGTGCCTCTTTGCGCAAGCTCAGGGGTTGAGCACACTGTCATTTTCAGCCAGGGACACCAACATACTAGATCTAGGGCCGCTGGAAGCTCCACAGGAATTGGTTGCCTGTGCAGCATGATGTGTGCAAGATTCTTGTCTTCGCCCAATCAAAAATAGTGATAAATTTATAAATATGTTATATGTTATATATACACACATATATATGTTTTTGGTTGGATTCCATGTCATGAAGTTTGGCTTCTCTGCTCTATAAGTGCGAGCATTGTTTGCCTCTTAGACATGTGTATAGCATGCGAAACAGACGATGACAGCTTTTTGCTTGGAGATCGTCTCGTTTTATTCTTGAAGCCAATTTTGTAAACAAAAGTAATTTGTCCTGTGTATGGTGCTTTGGACAAGTGAATTTTTTGTGGTACCGAGCTTGCCAGACTTGGTTGCATTTTCGTGCACGCTTGAGTTCTCCTCATTTGTGTGCCTGTTACTGTTCAATGCATGTCGCGTCTTTCGAGCTCCAACTTTTCCTTTGTCTTGTCCTTTATTTGGTATGACCATGACATGTTTCAGTTCACATGGTGTCTTGCCAGCTTTTTCAGACACAGCCGTGTGCACATGCCATAAACTTCTGTGCTTTGCAGTCTCTTCTTGTTATACTGATCACAAAGGATCACCATTCTTGTAAGCCGTTCCCTTTTCTTTTGCTCTCCTCTCCTGTCCTTGCACAGAATTTGGGTTTGCTAAATGGCGCCAGCACCCTGAGCGCATCACTGGCTTCTATGCTCGCCTGCTTGAGGGGGACGTGCCTAACTATCGCTGCACGCATGTGAGTGTGCTGTCCTCACCTGCTTTTGGGGATGCCCTTCTATGATGCCTGCTTTTAAGAAATGCTTCAGGAAGATGTTCTTTCATGCTTGCCTGCTTGAGGGGATGTGTCCAACTACCGCTGCATGCATGTGGGTGTGCTGGCTACTGGCTCTCAACTGGCTCTCAACGCTGTCAGCAAGTCTTGGCTCTTCAAGCTATAGGTCCCTTTTTGTGAAGGCCTTTCGTGCCGCAGCAATTGCAAAGGCCACAGATGAAAGGCCTTCTGCAATATTACGCCTTACACGTGGAAAGCTCTACGGATGGAAACCTGCATAGAATAGGCAATGGTGTTTGTTTGTTTGATTAAGTTCTCTTTCTGCATGGAGGCAATGTTATCTGTTAGGTCAAGGTCTGTAAAACGAGGATTGCCGTTGCCATCTGCAGCGCAATGCTGACCCTTGAGTGGGGTCGCACAAAGGCATCAGCACATTTTCAAGAAAAAGCCTGTCCAATATACCATGGCATTGATCGTGCTTATCGCCACTGCATTGCAACCTGCCAGATTGTGCTTGTCTTTGCTTGCCCAACAATGATGATTCAGCAGAGCAGCAGCAATGCAATCCATGCATCTGCTTCCTCATTCCCCCTAAAACTCGCGTGGTGCGATGTGTGTGCACCACAGTGCGAGATGCATACGTACAGCATGGGCCACTACAACATAGTATTGGCAGGAGCGAGCTTCTTGGACAGCAACCTCGTGTTCCAATCCTACAGCGCCCCAGAAAACAAATTAGTGAGTGCCGTTAGCACCCGCTGGATGTCTGTCACTTCACAAATGCCGTTTGAGTGCAGGGAAATCCACTTTGGGAGGGTCTGAGAGCAGCGTGCAACAGGTTGCCGCGTCTTTGCTAGCCATGTGCTGCCATGTGCTGTGTAGGTTAAAAAAAGAAAGTTGCAGGTGCCGCAACCTGCTGTGCCTAAGAAAAAGAAAAAAGCCAGATGCTACCACCCGCTGAGCAAATGCACTCGCTCTGGTCTGTTTACGTGTTTTGGCTTCTCCGTCATCCTGTGCACTTGGCTTCATGGCTCTTGACATCTGGACCGTGCCATAGGCCTGTCTTTGTGTTCCTGGTTGGTCCTTGTGTTCCTGGCTGGTCTTTGTGTTCCTGTGGTAGGACTTTGTGTTCCTGGTTGGTCTTTGTGTTCCTATGGTTGGTCCTTGTGTTCCTGTGGTTGGTCTTGCACTGGTTTTTGAAGGCAAGACACTCTTGAGCTTCCTGTAAGCTGGTACTATCCGGCTTCTGCAGCATTTCCATGCCTATCACTTAAAACGTGTTATTCCTATCTCTCAGGGCCGAGAGTATGTGGACCGTGTGTTTAACTGTGATGACTTGCTGGTGAACTACCTCATGGCATCCAAGCTGGGCACAGACACGCAGGTATTGTACTACATACTGCTCTTCTCCTTGGGAGCGCTGCTGCTTGTAATGCTGCTTCAAGGCATCACCATGCCATGCTTAATGCTTAGTTCGTTTAAACTGTGCTTCTAGTCAAGCGAGTGCTTGCATGCGTGTCTGCGAATCGGGGACGGGCTTTTGTTGTGAAAGCGTTGACCCGGTATCCATTGCTTGCTGCATCAAATTTAACACCTAGTGCAATTTCTTAAGCCTGGAAGTTCTTAGAAGTACCCTCGCTGTGACAATCATGCACTCCCAAGCAAGCTTGCCTATCTGCATGCTTGCAGCATGCCCAATGGGTGCGCCCCCATAAACGCGTGGACGTGGGCCGCTTGACCAGTACAAGACTGAGTGGTGCTCATAATGTGGAGCCTGTGCGTCACCAGTGCACAGAGGTGAGAAGCTCTCTTCTTTGCTATGGTTTTATGGTTTGCCAGTAGAAGATGCGTGGTGCTCATCTTGTGGAACCTGTACGACGACCATGCAATGCGTGTTCTCCTTTTAACTCCTCTCTGCCGTTACAAGAATCACGGCACTCGCAATGTAAAGTTTTTCCGACATCATTGCACAGAGGTGTGGGCTTCTCTTCTTCTATGCTGTTCTTTACTATTCCTTGCCATTTGAAGGTAGTGTGGTGATAGTGATGTAGAGCTTGAAGGACACCCATGCACAGAGGTGGGGCTCCTCTTATTGTCTGTGTTTGCATAATTCCAAATTTATTTGCAGTTGCTGGCAAGCTCTTAACTGCTGCTCGTAAAAGTCTCTAGCATGCAGGCCTACAGAGCCTGCAAAAGGCAGTCAGTCACACAACTTACCAGCTGCAGCTCTGCTATTACAAATTGTGCTCATGGAATTGAATTTCATCTTCCTTGTATCCTGAATGTTATCCTGATTTGAGACTATTGGCCCTGAGACCGAGGGTGTGTGTGTCACAAGGTTGTGACATAAGAGATCGCTGTGCAACAATGAAATTCCTCCTTTTGTGGGTCCATGTTTCCCTTTTGCTTTGTCACTTGGCCCTGTCAGTAGCAATTTGTATCGTCGCAACAACAGCAGGCGCAACTGTGCCTTAATTAAATAAAAGGTATGCTCCAAGCCAACATGCCATGTGCTGTCTGAGGGAAAGGGTGGCCTTCCCTTGGCCCTGGCCGGCAAAAACCCAAGAAATTCTCGACCTTGGTTCTCAGTCTCAGTCCCAGGGCTTGGGCTTGACAGCCTGCCTGCTTCTGTGCACTTGCTTGAGCTTTGAACGTCAATCTCTGCACACAGCTTTGAAACGACAAATAAGCTGTTTTCCAGCCACGTTGTCTTGCTCTTACGAGCTTGTATCAGAGGTCAGAGCTGCTGTACTGGTTTCTGATGAGCTCTGTATTAGTTCTCTGACTCACCTTTCCGCAGTGTTATAAATCAAGCTTTGAATTACATCAACTAAAGCATTGCATACTTCATGTCAGTATGAAAGAGAGGGATTTGCTGCAGCAACCAATAAGTAAGAGGCAAGCTTGATGTCTAATGATGGTCAGGATTTAACGTTTTACTCTGTTTTGGTGTGCAAAGCAGCTACCCTTTGCCTTACCAGTCTTGATATCCCGATATGTGAGTTCAAGTGCTCAGGCTAGGTTCTTCAGCCGCCTGAGTGACAAGGCAAAGGACAGTGGAGTAGAAATGCCAATACAGATTATATACATGTTTGTCGAGCAAAAACCACCATCCAGAGGACAGCTAAGTCTAAAATATGAATAAACTTGTCTATGCATGCCCATTGATAAATACCGCGCTTATAGGAACTCATAAGGGGTTTGGCTGCACATGTGTTCCTCGTTTTTGTTTTGCTTTCTCACTGTGCTCCTTGAAGATCTGCTCATGGTTTCACATGCTTGTGTCCTCAGGATTTTGCTGCACTGTTTGGCAACCCATTGAAGAACCGCTCCTACCCTCTGGACTTCATGGGTCTGCAGAGACCTGTGTGCTTGGGCTACTTGGGATGTATGTACATATGAAGATGCATGGAATGAATTCACAAAGGCTTCTACTAGGTGCAGGAAATATTGAAGCCTTCCAGCTTGCCCTTGTGCCCCACTCCTTGCAACAAAGGTTGAAGGTGACTGCAAGTCTGGTTACTTATCATTGCCCGAACACCTTGTGGGATACTTACGACAGAGGTGTGAAGAAGAGAAGAGTATCTGACAACTATCGTTGCCTTGACACCTTGTGGGATGCTTGAAAGCAGACGATGGGCTGCTGAACCCTGACGGCTGTCCACTCTTGACCAAAGTGCTGTCCGGATTCATTTGGCTATCTTCATGGTCCTTGGATTTGGCTCATAATATGTGTGCAGTGTTTTGTCCTTGGTTGATGTGGAATCATGCTCTACGAAGGCAAATGCTATGTTTCCTGCCCAAATCAAGTGTTGCCAAGTGCTCAAAGCGGTTTTGCCAATAGAAACAGACTCAAATTTACTGAGAACTCAAAGTACTACACACTGGAAGTATGCGTTGGAGAGGGTAAGAGTGACGGTGATGTGAAGATAGCAGTCACTTATGCACGAAAAGTTTTCATTGCACTTCTGATATATGTAGGGTCTTACATCACACTTTAATACTTTAATTACGTGTTTTCCATTGCAGGCCAATAGGGGTGTCAGAGGTGACAGACCACGCCAGGCCTATATTATACTTACCTTTTTCTTTTCCCTGCTTGTTTTTTCTGCATACCTTGTCAACATTTTCCAATGCCTTAAATGCGTACACATTACTATCTTTTTGCATTAATGTAATGCCGGCCTGAAATGTGAAGAGACAATGCAGACTGGTGATTTTGCAAGCACCATTGCTTAGATGGGGAGGGATATTTTGCTGGCAAATCTGCCAGCATTAGGAGACAATTTCGAGCAACCAAACAAGTTACTGTCCATTTATAGATAGGAAAGGAAAGGGAAGGGTTACATAGCTGTACCTGCCTGCTAATTTATAGATAGATAGGATGCAGAAAAGAAAAGAAAAACTACGCAGGAAGTGGAAACACTCTCCACATCAATTAAGGAAAAGAGGATACCTAGGGCCGAGGCATCGTTTATCCCCTTTAAGTTACAACTTGTATTCCCTTCACCAAGAGAAACAAAAGAAGCAAAACAATAGGAAGTAGCAAGGAAAAGAAAGGGTTCCATACCTGTGCCTGCCTGAAAGGGCACCTTAGCTAGAGCAATAATGGTTTTCAACATTCTCATACCATAACTGGACTTAAAACCCGCAGCTCAAGGAATCCAAACAGGAATAAGTTACAATGGGGTTTGACCTTCAGCCAGGTAGTTTGGCTGCTCGGCCTGCTCAACTGTTCCAATTGCACCAAAAATATCCATGAGATCGGGAATAAAATGACAAGTCTCATTAGTTTGCTTCTGCAAGAAATGAAAAACATCCTCAGAGCTAGCTTGGGAATAGTAGAAAGTGCCTGATTCGTCCAGAAATATTCTATGAGAAGAGGGGAAGTCAGAAAATAACTGTGTATAAGTTCTTTGGAGAGAACACGCAGGATCGCAAGAACAAAGGAACATGGTATGCTTTCATCTTGGAGTCCTCCTTGGTCACACCTATCACAAGCAGATGTGTGCTCCTGCCAAAGTGATGTCTCAACTTTTAAAGTATGAGCATGTAAGCGAAAACCAAGAAGTAATTACATTGCTGAAGGTAAGATAAGGTTGCATTGCAATATCTGCAAATTGCCATATAAGTGTGGGCATGTAAGCAAAAACGCGCTATGTCTTTCAGCGTGCGCTTGCCTAAATCAAGATGCAAATACCTGGGGACGGAAAAGGGCGCGCCATGAACAGACAAGGGTATCAAAGGAAGTGCCTTCCAGTGATGATACTTGGCTAATTTGTTCGTGTGGTCACCATGTTCTGCCAAGGCATCAGCATTCCACACACCTCACAGCCTTTTCCTCAGATCAACAACAAACTCCCTCATGACTATAGGCTGCCCAGACCGAACACAATGAGTAAACACGTTGCACCTGTCCAAGCCTGTGCATGCAGCCAAAAATCCTGAAGTCCAGCATTTACGAGAACGACTGCTCATTTCAACATCTGCTTGCAGTACCTTATTGAGTGTAGTGTACAGTAAAGATGCTCATTACACACACACACACACACACACACACACACACACACGCGCGCGCGCGCGCGCGCACAACCCCCCCCCCCACCCACTACCAACACCCACACATCCCCCCCCTACCAACACCCACCCACCCCTCCCCCCACCCCCACCCCCACACCCCACTCCCACCCCCCCACCCACCCCCACCCCACACCCCCACACCCCACACCCCCACACCCCCACACCCCACACCCCCACACCCCCACACCCCACACCCCCACACACACACGCAAGAACCTGAGCGACCATGTTGAAACGAGTTGTGGCCATCACGGTTAGTTGGACAGGGAAACCTTAATGGTTTTGAAGCACCCCGGTATTTGAGTGGTGATGCTGTTGACGATTCCATGTATGATTTGGGGTCTGTTCCCATAAATGATTTGGGGTGTGTTCCAAAACACCTCGAAGCAGTGGGCTGATCCTCCGGCATGACATGAGTTGATGTGGGTTTCTGATCAAAATAATAACAAAAGAGAGGGAGAGTGAGGCTGCGCTCAGGGCGGGGGGGACCATGGCCCGAATGCAGTTTGAACGCTCCGACGTCCCACTCCTTTACGAGGCCCAGGAGAGCTTTTATGTGGCCACCTCCGCCTCATGATCGTTCTCACGTGTGAACTGCTGGTGCATGCTGCCTCTGGCTTCTTAGTGATGGCTAGGCCACACCTCTCGGAGGTAGGTTGTGGTAATCCAGGTCTATGGCTTGTACAGGAACTGCACATGGGGGATGCGTTTAAACGCTGACAAGATGGATGGGCCACACTGGCCTGCGCCAAGGACGTGTTTTTGGAGTGGTGTCCATGTTCGTGCAACAGGCCCTTTTGCTTACTGCATGCATTCCGCGCTCACTCAGTGTGGTTTGCAGGCGCTTGAGAAGGCATTAGCAAATGGTGGGGTGAATGGGGTGTGATGTCACAGCTCATTATGCATTTGCTTGCCTGCACTTAACGATGCCCATGTTTCCGCATGTCATGTTTGAAAACATTTCTTTGTCGGGGGGGTTAGTTTGTCTGCATGTGCCTGTGTGGTGATCATGGGTCTGTAAGTGTGCAAGTGCTTTGGGTGTGTGGGCACGTGGTTGTTGGTACAAGAGGGAAACAAGTAGCCATGACAGCTCAGCCAGTTCAAGGCTCAGCATTGCACACATGTCCCTTCAAACTACCTATTCATAACGTGTGTCTATATATAGTTGGATTGACTTTGTGCTCCACAAAATAAAGGTGCGCCTCCTTTGCTGTGCAGGTGTGCTTCTTCATGGTGGGCCTGTGTCGCTTAGCTGTGGGCTTGTGCTTGGGCTCAAAAGTGATGCCCATGACCTCAGCACTTCAATGGTGGATGGACAATCACATGGAAAAATTGTTTGAACTCCTGTTCAGCGGACAGGTGAGGAACCGATGGAGCTGTTCCCTGACCAGACATCTCATCTGGTTGAGAAAAGGATCAATCTTTCTAGCGCAGCAAATGTAGTTGACAGTTCTAACCTGGAATTCGAATGCTTGCAAAAAGAGAGGAAGGACTGCATACCTGGATATGCAGCCTTTCGCCAAACCAGGGCCTTTTTGGGAAACAGTTTTGGAGATTCCAGCCAAATCATGATTCCTCTAGGGCTTTTGCCTTGCTGGAATAAGCTCCAGCATCCTGTTATTTTGGTTGGCAGTATTTTACTGCTGTAATAATGGATATTATAGGTTGTTCAACGGGGTGCTTTGAAGGGTAAAGGGATGGGTTCAGCATGTAAGGAATCAAGAACATAGGTTGTTCAACGGGGTGCTTGGGTGGGTGTGGTGCCTGGCAGGGCTATGCGCCTGACCTACATGCACCTCTGAATGGACGAGTCTTTGATTTTCCTGTTTCATCACTGCCAGCCCTGGTGATTGTGGGATGCATGGGCACATGCATACGCTGTGCCTGTTCCTACTGTAACTCTTGGTCACTTGGCTTTGGTAGTACTTGTTGATTCTTTGAGGCTGAACCATGTGTAACTTGATGTGATCAGGGGGATTATGGCTTGGAGCGCTGGTTCATTGTGTTGCTGTTAGATTGAGCCTGGTTGCTTAGAAACATTGACTGGGATGCCCTACACTGCAAAAGGTGCAGATGGGAGCAGTTTTACGATGCTTCTGGGACTTGTTGCGTTTGGAGCTTCTTGCAGCAGCCTGCTTGCAGGGTGTGTGTCTGCCAGTTTCCTTTTTGAGGGAGCAAGTGCCACAGAGCAGCCAAAGAGCAGCATGTGCTTAAAAGGACTGCTCACATGTCATCCTTGCACGGAGGCCATGCGAATCATCTATGTACATGTCCCAACTTCAGACATATGCTCCGAAAGACAATGAGTGCCCTCTTGAGCACCAACGCTAAGTGTTCTTGGATCCTACAACCGAGCACATGCAGATGCGTCTCAGTATTCAGGTCCCCTTGCGCGTGTGCCTGGTCTACGGGTACGCCACCACCTACACCCGCCTCCAAAAGCCATATCCCTGGATCACGGCCATCCTGGTAAGGGGGGAAGGCATCCTGGGGGGAAGGCATACATTTGTCGGTATTGCATGCCAAAAGTACAGTCTTTTTTAAGGAGAACGCTTGCTGTGTTCTTCCACGTAAGCAGGAGGCGGAGTTCACTGGGGCAGTCACACTCAACCCCACCTGCATGTGGCCGAGTATGCTACCCTTTGTTGTCGGCTGAGCATTCTCACAGGGCATAGCCTGGAATTGTGTTTTGAAAACGTAGAACAGTAGATGCCCCTTCTGCCAGAAGGGCAGTATCAAATTTTGGCCACTGATCGTTATTTCGGCGCAGAGCCTTGCACTGTGAAGGGCGTTGTAGGCTGCGGTTGTGCCCCAGTAAGAGCGTTGCTGGCAACTTTCTAGTGTTGGTACGCGGATGCCACCATTTCAGGCTCCTGGCCTCAAGCCATGCATGCACTTTCCAGGAAGGCCTACAATCTTGGCCCCCAGGAAGTAGGGAGACAAGCTCAATAGACGATTTCTGAATATTGTATTGGACTTTCCCAGCCCAGCCCTCAAAGCACCTTACAGAGGCTCCCCTCGCTGCAAGCATACCCAGCTTTCATCCATGGCTGTAATTCTGAAGTTGGGTGTGTACGGAAGGCCTGAGCTGAAGCAAGAAGCAAGACAGCCATCCTGAGGGATCAAGTTGTCTCGCTATCGGGGACAATTTTCCGGTTTCCTTCAGATTATTCCTTTTGATTGTTCCAGGATGGCCTGTGGTGGTCTGACGTGCTATTGCTACGTCTGGTTTGTAATGGTCGAGTCCTCAAAGGCTGCCTAACGCCATGAAGAAGCCATGGGCATGCTCTCTTGTTCACGCATAGATGTGACGGCAGCTCATCTGAGTCTGCAAGATGCTGTGCTTGAGCTGCCAGGCATGAGTGTGGCATCACTGGCTGCTGGGACAATCTTTACGGTGTTCACTGCCTGCTACAAGTTCCACTGCCTGCTGCAAGTGTTGTGGATGGAACCCTGTTTGTTAGCGAGTAATGTTGCTGCTGCCTGTATTATGTGTCTCATCTATGTGATCCATGGCTCTTTTGTGTTGCTAAATATTCCTTCAATTCTCTTTGAGCAGCCTGGCTCAACGTGCACGCCGTTGGGAGAGGCCCAAAGTTAGAACTTTGGTGCTGGAATCCACCAATCTCTCAGTGCTGCTTGCACTTCTTGTCCACTTGTTCAGATATTCCAAAGTGTCGTGAAGCGCTTCCCAGGGTTGTAGAGCTCCAATGGTCCGGATGAGTGGCCTTCACACCTTGCCTGCCCTGCTGTCATGCTGCCCACAGATGCAAATGGCAGCTGCCGCGTTCCAGCTCATCATGTCCACCACCAACCCCTGGCAGCTCCTGGGCTCGACCAAATCCAAGCAGGCACCCGCAGCAGCTGCAGCTGTGGCGACAGCTGCAGCCGCTGCTGCCACCACCGCTCCCATCGCTACGAAAAAGCTGCTGGGCTGCGCAGGGGGAGCCGCAAGCAGGGGCTCCAGAGGGGGCGCATGGGGGGTGGGCTTGGCAGGAAGCATGCAGCCGCCTGGCTGTGCATCCAGCCTTCCCCTTGCGCCAGCAAAAGAGGAGCCAGGTGATGGATCAGAGAAGCGCTCAGGGCTGGTAGCTTCAAAGCCAGGTGATGTTGTTAGTCCCAAAGGCCAGAGCAATACCCTCCTCCAGCAAGTGCTGCAGGCCCCTCCTCCTGCTGTCCCTCCACCTGCTCCTTTGCACGTGGGGTCACAAACAGCTGCACTTAAGTCAGATCTAGGTAGGCGTGCCAGACCTGCAGCAGGTGCAGCAGCATCGAAACAGGCAGCAGCAGCTGCAGCGGTGGCGGCGCGCCAGCAGCATGCGCGCAGGGCTGACCCCGAGACCTTGCAGCAGCTCAGACGCATCCAGTCGAGCCTGCAGGGCCGGCAGAAATACATCACGCACTTCAGACACCATCTGGTGCGTGGATGCACTCTTTGTTTGTAAGCGACTGTCTGGATTGATGAGGAAGGAGGGAATGAGTCAAGAGATGGAGTGTCTTTCCTCAATGTGTCTGTAAGGTCTGGCACCTGTGCTCCTTTTCTGTGTGGCGCTGCCTCTCACTTCTTCGAGCCTCGCTTGTCGACTTCTGCCATCGGAAACAGCGATTGCGCCATGCCGCACCAGCACAAGAAACCAGCGTTGATGTTGACATGCAGCACCAGCACTAGAACCCAGCGATGATGTTGACATGCAACATCAGCACCAGAAGCAGCGGTGGTTGCGCCATGCAGCAACAGACCAGCGGCAGGCAGGCAACGAGAGGGGCCCGCCAGCCAGTTTGCGCATGCCAAGCGCAGCTGAGCATCCTCTCCCTGAAGAACACCAGTTCATGCTGCTAACTGATGCGTGCGCCGAAGGTCTCATTCACGCTGCCTTGCCAGTTGGAGCCCAGCTTTCCGTGAGACATTCAGCCCAGCTCGCCGTGTAATCATCAGCCTGCGCTGTTCAAAACTGCTGTGCGTGCCGCAGGTCTCATTCAAGGTGCCCTGCCAGTCAGAGCCCAGCTCGCTGAAGCCAGATGCCCTGTCCGATTTCAGGTCCTGCGTGCACGCCAGGTGAGGAGGGCTCGGAAAGGCTAAGGGCTTGGACAGGCAAAGGGCTTGGACAGGCAAAATGATTGCTGTGCAGGACATGTGCCCCGCAGTAGGGCTGCTGGTCAGGACTAAGAATTCAACTGCTCCAAGCATGCAGATGATGGTCAAAGACGCTTGCCTGTGTGAGTTCTTGTTGCTCATGGCTGGAGCTGCTCTTGTTTGGAAGGTATCTGTTGATATATCTGGTGATTTGTCAGTTCAGGCTGCATGTACAAGCTGATGTGCCGATACAAGCTGCTTGTCGTGATTAGAGGCATGTGATTAGAGGCACCTGGACTCTGCACATGGTCAGGGTCGGTTGGGACACAAAAGAGACACCGGGTCCTGCACATGATATAATAAGAGACACCTGGTGCTCTGCAAGCGCAGACAGCGTCATCAACTTGCTGACAGCAGTGGGGGTCAGGATCCATCGCTTGGGCAGGGGTTGCAGGGCGCTTCTGAGCGCAGACGGTGGCGGTGTCGGAATGGGGTATTGAAATTTCGCACAGGGAAGTGCAGCCAGCAAGGCATGATGTTTGTTAGCTACTAGTGAGGAGGGGTTTTTGGGGAAGTTGGCGAGATGCCTCAGGATACCCAATTGGCAGGATGCCCACTTGGCGAGATGATATGCCTCAGGATACCCAATTGGCAGGATGCCCACTTGGCGAGATGAGATGCCTTAGGATACCCAATCGGCAGGATGCCCACTTGGCGAGATGAGATGCCTCAGGATACCCAATTGGTAGGATGCCCACTTGGCGAGATGAGATGCCTCAGGATACCCAAAGGAGGACAGGCCCACCTTTTGGCTCCCGTTCTCCCTACACACACACACACACACACACACACACACACACACACACACACACACACGTAAAACTAACAAATACGCACGTGCGTGCCTCCGGCCCCTGTTCTGCGGCTCGTGCACGCGCAGCATGACGGATGTGGAGGTGCTGAGCGCAGCCATGCGGGCGGGCTGCATCATCCTGTGTGCAGACATCATGGTGCAAGGCAGCCTGAGACGGCAGCAGCAGCAGCAGCAGCAGTGCTCCTCCGCGTTGGTAACAGGAGCCGCGGGAGGGGTTGGCTCTGGTGACGGTGTGCAGCAGCAGTGGGGCTCTGATGAAGTTGAGTTGGGGCTGGCCCTGGCTGCTGCGGCGCAACAGTGGCTGCAGAACACGCGCCTGGCAGAGGAGCTGCCGCCCACTGCCACTCTGCTGCTGCAGGTGAGGCACTCTGCTGCTGCAGGGTGAGGCGCGTTGGCTGCTTTGGCGTGGCTCCTGACCTTTCGATGGGGTGGGTGGGGTGTGCTTTCTTGGCAGCATCGGAGCGTGAACTGCCAAGCAATGGTTTGAACACTGAGCCTCGACCTCCTGTTTTTTGATCAGAACATGGGTGGTATGCGGGAACTTTTATATTGAGTGGAAATTGTATCTGCTTACATGCAGAAGAGTGGTGGGAGGTTTGGACGCTTTTGACCTGCACGATCCTCTTGAGGAAAGGCATCGACTGTCTGTTCTGAAGCCTGGAATTCATGATGTGTGTCTGATGTGTGTCTGTGGAATTCATGATGTGTGTCAGAACACGCGTGTGTGTGTCTGTGGAATGAAGTACATGAATAGAAAGTTTCAGAAAGGAAGCAAAATGCAGAACTGTTAATTTGGCCCCAGCATTACCTGTTGCATCATTGTCTGCTCTTGGGTAATGCCGGAAAGCTGCATCTGGGCTGCCGCATCCGCACGTGCCTTGCCACCACCAACCAGCTCATCCTCCCCGGCCTCCCCAGGGTTGACCCCAGTCCAATCCTCCTCTTGTTGAGGGCGCAAGCTGCAAGGACTGCTCACAGCAACACCAGCTGCTATTCCTCCATCCAACTGCCTCCCTACCAATTAACCAACTTTCCAACCAACCAACCTCCCGCAGGTCAACAGCAGCTACTTCCTCTGCAGGCAGCGCGCGCCTGCGGCCACCCAACATGACACCAGCGCAACAGCCACCTCCAATCAGCACCACCAGCAGCAGCTGGCTTGGGAGGTCCAGGGCCCCCAGCCCCTGTCCCTGCTACCCCACATGCAGCCTCTCTTACCCTCCTGCACCATCCGCACCACCTCACCTTCCGTTCTGCTGCCACCCTCCTCACCCACATTTGGCAGCAGCAGCAGCAGCAGCAGCGGCTGCGCTCCAACTGCAGCCCCCCTACCCCTGCCTGCCTGTGCCAGCAACACTGCAGCTTCAGTTGCGGAGGGTGATGGTGTGATGTTGCAGGGCAGCACACATCAGCATGCAAGCCATCACAGCGGAGGCGGTGCAGGCGCGGCCACAGGCGACCTGCGCTTGGGGGCGCCTGCTGCCCTCGTGGTGCGCATCAGGGTACAGGTACCTCAGTGTGCAGAAGTACTTGGCTGGCAGGAGGGTGAAGGCGGGGGTGCTCCTCGCGTGTTCAGCAGTGCTGTTGGCTCAACAGGCACAGATGGCGCAAGTCCTGCTGGCAACCCTCGCACCCCGCAGCTGAAGGTCCTGGCCTGTGTTGGCAGCCGCTACCTGCCGACCAGGGTCGTGTGTCACCCTGCGCTGCCAGCAGCGGCAGAACCGGCAGTAGGATCTCCAGCAGCAGCAGAGTCAGCAGCAGCAAAGCCAGCAGCAGCCGCGCCAGAGCCGGAAGCTCGTATCGGTCACCTGGGCGCCCCAACTGCGGGTTCTGGCATGGAGACGCGGGAGGTGCGTGGGCACAAAAGAGGGCCGTAGTCGTGAAAGGCACCAATGAGAGCTGCTGCTCAGAGGAAACAGGAAGACACAAAAGAGGACTGTTGTGGAGGAAGGCACAAGAGAGGGCTTGTTGCAGAGAAAGCACAAAAGAGGGCTTGATGTAAAGAAAGGCACGAAAGAGGGCTGCTGTGGAGGAAGGCACAAGAGAGGGCTTATTGCAGAGGAGGCACAAGAGAGGGCTGTTGTTGATGGGAGAGAGAGGATAATTCTGAAGGTCAAATCTGTGAATGTGGGCCTGCTTGATGGTGTGCGAGCTTTGTGCGGGTGCAAGATATGCAGTCTAACATGGCTGCCTGTGCAAGCACAGTGTGAAGGAGCAGACAAGCTCTCCATCACAAATGTGCCACCCTTGCTTGCACACACAAGCAGAAGTGTGTCCAGCTTCCAATCCCACACGATGGGGCACAGCAGTCTTTCATGTGGCCAAGTTCCATCCAAAAAGCACTCACCCCCCCCTGGATCCTGTGCCGGGGAAATTCGCACACCCACATGCTGCCCCACATCCTCCGCAGCCTGATCTAGCCAACCCCCTAATTTGCTTGTCCCCGTGCTTTTTCCACGCATTTCGCAGTTTGATCTGGTCATCCCTGTCCCTGAAGTGCACGCTGCCTTGGGCCCCCATGACGCACACGCCCTCCCAGCGGGACTTAGGCTGGAGCTGTGGCACCATGAGCTCCTGCTGGACTTCTCTCTCGTCTTGCTGGTGCCCAGCAACCTGCCGGGCGCGCATGCAGAGCTGCACCGCCTGCCATGGGGCTTGCCGGGCGCCGACAGTGATGTGTCCGACTTTGTGGTGGATCTGGGCGCCTGGATGCAGCGCGCAGGCAGTGATGAATTACAGCAGTCACTGCACCACTCTAACCCACGGACCGATCAACAGGCGCCAGTGCCAGCAGCAACACCAGCAGCAACACCAGCAGCAGACCGCCAAGCTCCCTCAGAGATCGAAGCAGCACCCGAAGCACCCCGTGCAGGGTCCAGTGCTGGCACGCCCTGTGCTGCACCTGCAGCAGCGCCCATTGCCGGCACGCCTGATGAACCTGCTGCAGCGCCCTTTGTTGGTATGCCCGGTGCTGCACCTGCAGTAGCACCAGCGCCTGCACCTGTGCCCCTGGATGCTGTTGCGCTGTGCGGTCCGGGCGTGCAGCTGCTGCGACAGGCGGTGCTGTGGGGCATGCCCTGCCTGTCCACTCTGTTGGTGGAGAAGCTTCTGGCCACCCTAAGCTGGACGCACCTGGTGTCAGCAGCATCAGCTGCTCCAGGGACACCTTCAGCTGTGACCCCACCCCCGGACCCGCGCAACCAGCAGGGTGCCGGACAGGAGATGGAAGGGGGGGAGGAGGAGATGGAGGAGGAGATGGAGGTAGTGCACGTGGATGACCTGGGCGGCCTGCTGCACATGTCGCTGCTGTCACCCTGCCCGCAACAAATGCTGCGCGCGGTGATTGGCTGGGGCAAGAAGTGGGGCCAAACCAGCAACACGATCAGCACTGGGGACAGCAGCAGTGGCAGTGGTAGGCAGGGGGCTGGTGCAGGATCTGGCTTCCGATGGCAGTGGGATGAGCCCAACCCGCTGGGCCTGACTCCCTGCCAGCTGCTGGGTAGCCATACCGACAAGGAAGCCCTGCTGCAGGTGGTGCTGGAGGAGGACCCAGCAGCATGGCTGTCCGCGCAGCGGGCCCTGGATGCCGCCGCAAGGCAGGAGCGAAACTTGGCTGGGGAGAAAGGCACGTGCGATGGGGGTGAGCGGAGAGCGGGTGCGCAGGGGGACGCCAGGAACGGGTTTTGGTCTGTGTCGGAAGGAGTGAGGTGGCGGACTTTGGGGCAGCTGGGATCCTTTATCAGCAGCGCCACAAAGGGAGTGCTGCGCCAGCGCTGCAACAGAGAGCTTCACATGCAGGGGCAGCAGCACGGCCAAACAGAGGATGGAGCGCTCGCTGCTGTGGCTGACCTCGCACCACCTGGTGTTGCTCCTCCAGCTCCTGCCACGACAGAACCGCCCACCCCCTCAGCAATGATTCCTCACAAGCGCGCCCTGTGGAAGGCTGCATTGCGCAGCACCCTATTTGGTCTTGGGGATGGCACACACTGGGGGGGTGGACTTGTGGGTCCCAGCGAGCAGAGCTACATGCAATGGGCGGAGGTTTACACACACAACATGCTGGCAATGCGCTTCAACTTCCTGCTGCTGGGCTGCGTGGTCGGCGTCGTCAGGTAGGAAGGAGAAGGTTGCCCAAGCTGTGCAGCCTGCATGCACCGGAAGCTCAGCTTGAGCACCCTCTTTTTTTGGTGCTGATCCGTAGAGAGGCTAGCTACTGCTGGTGTAGTGTGCTGAGGAGAGGTTCCGGTAGTGTGCACGGGAGAGGTTCCTTGGCAAGAGCTACTGAGGCTTGCATCCCAAAGCGTTGCAACTGTTCCATTTGGGGCGCACTGTGGTTTGCAAGGTTCACATTTTCATGAAGACATGTCCATAATGCTCTGTGCTTACTGATTGATGCCACGCGCTGAGGCAAGAGTGACACAGACCCAAGAATCATGCGCATCGAGTCTTGCACACTTCCATGAGGCTACATGTAAGATGAGCTGAAAGGTTATTTGTGTACCAACCCCACACTGAGAGCATCATCCTGGGGGTCTGTTGCAAATCCAATTGCTTGTGCCAGTGTGCAGACATGCTCATGCACGCGCACACACGCATGCACGCACACACGCACACACACACGCACGCACACACACACACACACACACACACACACACACACACACACACACACGCGTATGCGCGCATGTATTCATGCAGGTCTCTTGCCAACGGTCTCCTGTGCCAATCCGAAGTCCTCTTGCAGTACAGCATCACAAGTGCCTACTTTTGGGGTATCCTAAAAAGGCGACGCAAGGTGAGACACAGCAGCATGAGGGGGCAGAAGAAAACAAAAGTGCAAAGCTTGATCACATTGTCTGGGATTCCACCTCCACCCCAGCCCATGCTAATAATGAGTGTACAGCATGCGCGACTCGCTGTAAAAACAACACTCCTTTTGGAGCAGCTCTGAGGCAGAGTGCCATACAAATTATGCAGGGACTGATGGAGTGTGCTGAGTGGGGGTAAAGATGCTGCTGAGTGGTGATCTTGTTACCTGCTTTCGATGCTGATTTGTAAGAGGTTGCAATACTGGCAGCGCGTCCAATGCGCAAAAGACTATTTCTCCAGTACACCTGCAGCCGCTCTCTTGTCAGACGGGACCTACCGCTTTAGTAGAAGCTGCGTGGTGCAAGGAATTGCAAGCGCGCTGTCTGGCATTTCAGGCTGTGCTGTATGAGGGGTTATTCTGTAAGACGATTTGTAAAATTGGTACCTTGCTGGGCATCCTTTCTTAGATGGCAGCTCCTCCATAATAGAACGCCAACACAGGAAGGGCGAGTGTGTAACAACTGAGATCTGGGGACTTTCCCCAAATAATTGATGTAGGCTTTGCCTTCACAACCCTTCTCGTGCCACACTCAAGAAGAAAGCGCTATGTCATGCGTTGAAAGAAAGCCATGCAAAAAAAGAGTCTCCTCAAAGGCTGATGCACAATACGCTGTATGGTCTGTCCATTTTTTCATCTACGGTGCTAAGATTGAAATTTGTAAATTCATGTTTTTTTACCTTATTAGGCTTTTGCATGCCAGGCAACCTGAATCCAACAATTAAACAATTGGGAATGGTAAGCACACCTAGCCGCTGAGGTCGCCTACAGTGTCTTTTACCACTGAGTTCACTCAGCTTCAACACCTTGTAACACCTAAAAGAACATTGGGATTGTTGAGCACACGTAACCGCTGAGGTCTTCTTGTGTCTTCTACAACAGGTTCACTCAGCTGTCAACACCCTAGAGCACCTAAAGTACCAATCTTTGTTTACTTGCAGGCTGGCATGCGATATGCCCGGTATGGTCACATCGCTATGTGGGCCTTCCTTGGGTTAGGCATCCTGCCGATGGAAAACAATACAAGTACGCTTTCTTTCTTTCTGCAATGCTTTTCTTCGCACTTTTGCTTCCCGTGCTTGATTTAGCCCCTGGAATTTGTATGATTTGTGTGCCTTGTCCTCTTGTGCCTTTGTTGCTGCATTTTCTTCTGTGTGATGAACTCGTTGTCAGGATTTCATTTTGTGGACATCCAGTACATCTCAAGTGCTCCTTTCAAGGATGCAGCCAGGAGCTGAAGCACATGTTTATCCCCAACAGCACTTGTCTATTCCTAACATTGCACTTGCTGAATAGCAAAACACAAATGCATAGAGAATTGCTTAGGCTGCAATTGCATATGCATTGTCATCAGCACGTTGAGCCCCTACACGTTGAGCACCTTCCTTGCTTTTATTGCTGGCCTCTCATGCCTGGCTGCTATCACTATTGTGGCCTTTCTCTTGCTTGCAGTTAGTATGGTAGCGACCTATAGCGAAAGCTTGGTACTCTTTGTGCTGTTCAGCCCGGTGTTGGAGCAGGTATGTGTTTGTTTTTTTGCATGAAGTGTTCCTGCTCGTCTGTGGAGCCTTCTGAGTTGGTCAAAGCAGTGAACCGAAAGAGTCAACAGCAAAGTCTTAGTGCAACTCCATGGTTCCTTGCAACAGCGCGTTTTGATGTTTCTTTCCAAACCAAAAGCTGTGAGCTTATTAGGAACCAAGATGATGCATTCATCTGGTCGTCTGGTCTTGCTATGGAGACTTCATGTCAGGCAAATGGGTGCATACGCCTACCTCCCCTTTGAGCCTCAGCTTCTGGTTTGCATCAGCTGATTGCTCATCAAATGTGTTTGGTCTGCTCCAGCTATGCATCGTTTGAAAGAATTCAGATTGTTAGACGATGGTGCATACATGTGCTGGAAGATGCGCTGCATGCATACGCCTGCTCTGCTGGCTTCCTTCATGTTCCATGCTGAGTTCCGCTTTCTAAAATGAAGTTGCCCCCTTCCTCAAACCTTGCATGCACGCGGATGCACACCAGGCAAAGTTTGGGGTCCGTCCTCGCTGCACAACAATTGCAAGCAGTGACGCGTTTGTGTACTTATTTGTCACGAGT
Organism: Dunaliella primolecta; assembly: GCA_914767535.2. Taxonomy (NCBI): domain Eukaryota; kingdom Viridiplantae; phylum Chlorophyta; class Chlorophyceae; order Chlamydomonadales; family Dunaliellaceae; genus Dunaliella; species Dunaliella primolecta. The sequence continues at coordinate 8,727,825 of OU611757.1, forward strand.
TCAAAAAATTAATGGTGAATCACACTCGAATTGGATGTTGTGTTGCTTATGTGCATCTGTGCATCTCTTCCTACATCCTTACTAATACCATGATGAGTACTGCTTGGTGACTGATGCAGTCATCCCTGCGTGCGCTGCTGCTGGAGCGCCTGTCTACTACTTGGGTATTTTTCCTCCTCTTCCGCACCTTGGGAGTGTGGGCACCCCTGCACAGGGCAGTGGTCCAGAATGCTCTCAGCGCAGCGGCAGAGCTGGTCTTCATCGGCGCGCACCTGCGGTACACCTTCCTGAAATCCTGGGCTGACAGTCAGCAACAGCAGGCTGTGCAGGCCAAGAAGGGCACGTGAAAGAGGGGGGGGCTCATTGCTCCTAGCGCTTATTGCATTTGCGCTGATCGGCTTTAATTCCTCACAGTTTGCAGGCCATGCAGCTGGTGGCTGTGCATGTGCGTGTATATGTGGGCTCACACCTTGCCACGGCTGCCTGCATGAATGGTTGGTTCTAACTGGCTGCACGGGTGTGCCGTGAGCATCCCTAAATGCAGGAGCGAGCTTGTGAGTGATGGAGCTGGAGGGTGGGAATGGGGTGCATGCTTGTTGGTCGGTGCACAGCGTATGCTCGGCCTCCTGTGGGCCCAATCCCACGTGTGTAAACAGCATGTGTGCTTGCTTGTTCATGCGTGTGTGTGTGAGTGAATGGTGGGTGTGAGAGATTGAAAGTGAGGGTTTCACACGCTGTGGTGTGCAGCTTCCTCTGCCTTGGTACGAGCCCATGTTCTTGGGCAGCTTTGTGAGACAGGCAGCGGCTGGGGTGGCCTGGTCTGTGGCTTAGGAGGGGATCAGCACTGTATAGCCCAAGTTAAAAACAGCGTAAGTTGTCCGCACCCCACCTTTGTCCATGAGGAATTCTTGATGGAGGCCTTGCTGCATCAGTGCTTTTTTGATTGATGTGTTCCATCGCACCCAATGCCTGGAGCAACTTCTATGGCCGGTCTCCAGGCATCCTCCTAGATCTCTAGGTCTCTAGCATCTGAACTTTATTGGCATGTCAGTGCCCAGCCACTGAATGCCCTTTGGGTGCTATGACGCCAGGGCGTGCTCATCCATCTGTTTGCAAGGGATGTCAAGCCCAGGGATGTGTGTGCTTCTGTTGTTTGTGAGGTTGTGTGGTGGTTGTGTCAGAGGGCAGTTGCAGTTGGCGCCCTTGTTCCTTTCTGGTTTGTGGTGGTTGGTGTTCACTCCTTTACTCTCGGGTTATGACAAAGCTTAATAGCGAGCATTTTGTTTGCTCGTGCAATTATAGTAATTGATGTCATCAGTGCTCACGGTACACTTTGTTGTCGTTAGTTGTACTACTCTGTAAATGCACCACCACTCATCATGGACATGAATTCTGACATGCACCAAAGCTGATGCTGTGCATGATGAACTGGTATGTTGGGAGAGCATTGAGGTTTTGCTGAGCTCGGCTTTGAGATCCAAATGCCCGCTGATTTCCTGTCAAGTTACTAATTGTTAGGTACTAACGCATGTCTTTTCTATTTACTCGTATGCAATGCAATTGCGCTTGGAGGCTATTGAGATGGTTGACATGTGACGATGCCGATGGCTTTGTGTGTTTGTGATGTCCAAGGCTTTTCCAGTGGTTGCTTTTCCATGCATTTTTCCAATTGGGCCATTGATTGTTCCTCAAAACATTTTAAGGCCTGCAGCACGCTTTAAATGAGTTGTTCCAGGGAGACTAGAATTGCTGAGGATTTTTTCTCTGGATTGGTGGGGATGTTGGTAGTAATGTTGCCTCTTTATTAAGGCTATGGGGTTTTGAGGGCCTTCCTCAGGCAGTGATGTCTTGATGCAGCACTGTTTCCTTTATGCAGATTTTTTTAGGCACCATCAAGAGAGAAAGTTGTGACAACATGAGATAGATATGGTAAGAAGTATCGTGGCTGTGAAGGTGTCACGGTGTTGCTGCTCAACATTTGGTGAAATCCAATCTTCTGCACCAAGGTCTTTTTCAAGAAATCCCTATGCGGGTCCTGGTGACAGGTGGTGCTCTGGCTTGGCAGGAGGCTTGGCTTTCAGGCATTTTGTTTTTGATGAGTGATACCATGTACTATGTTTATGCATCACTATTGAAGCATCCATCTTTTACCCTATTTCTGAATGGGTGTAGAGATTTTTAACCTCGGACCTCTTTTTCCTTTGTTCTCACGAATTTAGACCACCAGCGCATGCAGCGTGTGGGTCCTTTTTTGTGTATCCTTTCTTTGTAACAGGTACTGTTCAATGGTAAAGATAAGTTACAATGGTAAAAACGGGGGGGGGACCTTCAGCCAGGTCGTTTGGCTGCTTGGATCGGATAGGGCTAAATAGCTGTACCTGCCTACAAGGTTACAATGAGTTACAATGAGTTACAATGGGATTTGACCTTCAGCCAGGTAGTTTGGCTGCTCGGTCTGCTTAACTACAAGGTTAGATTTAGATTTAGATTTACACGGGGGGACCTTCAGCCAGACTGTTCGGCTGATCGGCCTGTGAATGGTCCTCGCCAGCCAACATAATGTCCATAAGCTCAGAAACAAACGAAAAAAAGCTTGTTGTTGTGTTGCAAGAGGAAATCAGAAACATCCTGGACACTGGCCTGTTGTAAAATTGGTTGCTCCATTGAAAAATCACTAGAGATTTAGATTTACACAGGGGGACCTTCAGCCAGACTGTTCGGCTGATCGGCCTGTGACTGGTCCTCGCCAGCCAACATAATGTCCATAAGCTCAGAAACAAACAAAAAAAGCTTGTTGTTGTGTTGCAAGAGGAAATCAGAAGCATCCTGGACACAGGCTTGTTGTAAAAAATCACTAGAGAAACAGTTGAACAGGTAAGTGTACTTTCTTCTCAAAGCACAAGAGTTACAAGAGTTACAATGGGGTTTGACCTTCAGCCAGGTAGTTTGGCTGCTCGGTCTGCTCAACTGTTCCAACTGCACAAAAAATATCCATGAGATCGGAAATAAAACGATAAGTGTCATTTGTTTGCTTCTGCAAGAAATGAATAGCATCCTCAGAGCTAGCTTGAGAATAGTAGAAAGTGCCTGAATCGTCCAGAAAAATTCTATAAGACGAGGGGAAGTCAGAAAATAGCTGTGCATAATCCCTTCGAAGAGAGCACACAGAAGCGCAAGAACAAAGGAACACAGCATGCTTTTTGTCTTGGAGTCCTTGTTCACATTTATCACAAGTTGATGTGTGCTCCTGCCAAAGTGATGTCTCAACTCTTAAATTATGAGCATGTAAGCGAAAACGTGCTATGTTTCTTAGCGTGCGCTTGCCCAAATCAAGATGCAAATACCTGGGGACAGAAAAGGGCGCACCATGAACAGACAAGGGTCTCAAAGGAAGTGCCATCCAGTGATGATATTTGGCTTATTTGTTTGTGTGGTCACCATGTTCTGCCAAGGCGTCAGCATTCCACACACCTCGCAGCCTTTTTCTCAGACCAACAACAAACTCCCTCATGACTATAGGCTGCCCTGACCGAACACAATGAGTAAACACGTTGCACCTGTCCAAGCTTGTGCAGGCAGCCAAAAATTCTGAAGTCCAACATTTATGGGAGAGACTGCTCATTTCAACATCTGCTTGCAGTACCTTACTGAGTGTAGTGCTGTTGCTGCGCAGTAAAGCATTGTAAAACCTAACTGCTGCACGAAACCAATAGAACTGTAAAGGTTCATGCCCACACTCACGCAGTACAGACCAATTAGGAGTGGTGCGCTTTACCCCAAGGATACGCTTCAGTAAGCACAGATGTACAGTTTGCAAAGGACAATCAATTTCAGCTCCTTCTTTCATAAATCTAGTGCCCCAAATCTGGCATGCATACATGCTAGCAGGGAGAGCATATGCTTTAGTCAGCCAGAGCATGGTATGCGGCCTATCTGTCAGGCGGTGCTCAGATGCGAATTGCCTAATCCGTCTGCAACCAGCTAGGAAAGGTGCACACATATACTCTGCAGTGGCTTGCGGGTTGCGTTGTTTTTTGAACAGCATGCCTAAATACCTAAAATAATCTGCACACGCCAAACGAGCTCCATCTAACGTGAAAGCTGGCACATTATCACCCTTTGAATTAAAATGCACAATCTCAGACTTGGCAGTATTGATCACCAACCCTTTCCGCTGAGCATACGTATGTAGCCTATCTAACATCAGTTGGAGCTGATCAGGAAGGTTACTAGTGAGGCACAAATCGTCTGCATACAGCATGTGGGTGACTCGAACGTCCCTAGTGCCTGTAATAGCCCCTTGCACATTTTCTGCCAAGCAGTCCACGTCATTGATGTACAAGGAGAACAACAAAGGGGAAAGCGGGCAGCCTTGCTTAACTCCAAAATGCCTTGCTTAACTCAAAGCACAAACATCTGCGTCTCTGCACACCAAAAGGGCATGAGCCTCATCTTGAATCTCATCACAAGAACAGCAATCACACAAAGATTTAGATTTACACAGGGGGGACCTTCAGCCAGACTGTTCGGCTGATCGGCCTGTGACTGGTCCTCGCCAGCCAACATAATGTCCATAAGCTCAGAAACAAACGAAAAAAAGCTTGTTGTTGTGTTGCAAGAGGAAATCAGAAATGCGATCACACAAAAAAGCGTTCCGGGTATCCCAAGCTGCTGTCTCCACCTTCAGTGTGTGTGCCCTAAGTCTGAAACGGCTAACATTCCTCATGACATGTGGAGACAAATCAATATGCATGTGCCTTGGTAAACGGGCAGGGGCACGTACATTGTGGTCAAAAGGCACTGCAAAAAGAGACTGGTAAGTTGCCAGCTTACTATATGTGTCCCGCGGGTTCACTCCTCAACATCTCTCCATACTGCCCGCAACCTGTGTCTGAGGTCATCAGTAAACTCTTGGGTAGGGATAGGAGTGCCCTGCCGCAGAGCTTGCACAAAGGAATCACAGCGCCGTAAGCCTTGGAAAGCATCTAAAACTTGAGCAGTCCAGCAGGCTGGCTCACGCGAATGAATATTCAAATCTGCTTTCAACACTCTTCTCAACGTCTCACTGTTAGACCTCAGCATGCTATTATACATTTTGACAACAGACCTAAACCAGTAAAACTGAAGCGGCTCATGACCACACTCCCTCAGGACAGCCCAGTTTGTGGTGGTACGCTTAACACCCAGTGTGCTTTTAAGATATCTCATGTGCCGCACCTGCAGATCACTTGCCAATTCCTTGCCCGCTTTAATGTATTCAGTGCCCCACACTTGGCCTGCATACATTCCAGCTGGAACCACATACGTCTTCCCAAGCCACAGAGACACGTACGGCCTATTTGCCAGAAAATTCTCACGAACAAATTGACGAACCCAAAATGCAGACGCTATGAAGGGGCCAGTTGCATGCTCAGAGGACTTGGCCATGCTCATGCACTTGTGAAACATCATGCCAAGGTACCTAAAAGACTCCTTGTGTGCCAGTGGCACCCCCCCAATATGAAAAACAGGCAGGTCCAACCCAGAGGAATTGAAGTGCACCACCTCAGATTTAGCTGTGTTGATGTCTAAGTGCTTCCTCTGAGCGTACGCATGCAAGCGGTTCAACATGGTCTGCAACACAACAGGATCGTTGGCCATCAGAGTCAGGTCATCAGCATATAACATGTGCGTCACATAGAATTCAGCCGTACTTGTGACAGCACCTTTCACCCCCTCCGCAATTTCATCAATGTCATTAATATACAGAGAGAGAAGCAGAGGGGATAAAGGGCAGCCCTGTTTCACACCTGTGTTAGGGTGCACCTGAGCATTCTTCTCTCCATTCTTCAAAATATACTCATCAGCATCGTACATGTTTTTAATGACGGACAAGAAAGAAGTGGGCATGCGTGTGCGCTGCAGGTGCTGCCATAGTGCCTGCCTAGGGATGGTGTCATATGCTTTCTTGAAGTCAATGAATGCAGTGTGCAGCCGGCTAGATCGCCCAGGCTTGATTGTGCGTGCAGCATGCTGTAGGTGCCTTAGAATGTAGGTGGGCTGGAGGGTGTTCCTTCCAGGGTAGAAGCCAAATTGTGTGTCTGGAGTCTTGTTTGAGGCCACACACCAGTCCGTGACAAGAGAACGAATCACATCATGTATACTAATGATTAGCATACAAGCGGTACATTGTACCACTGACAGCCAGCATGCGGTAGCTATTTGGTTCAATGAGGGGCCCCTTTTTGTACAAGGGGGTCAGCTTGGCTTTCTTCCAACATTCAGGAATGCGAGCCTTGTCATAGAACAGCTTGAAAAGCCGGGCAATGTATGGCACAAGCACATTCACTCGCTCAGTGCCCCGGCCATTGACCCGCGGGCGCACCATAGCAGCATGATTGATAAAAGGAGCAGCCACACAGTCAAAACCAGGGGAAGCACGCCCATTCATCTTCCCAATCTTATTAAAAATTATTAGGAAGGAGACCTTCAGCCAGACTGTTCAGCTGATCAGCCTGTGGCTGGTCCTTGCCAGCCAACATGGGTTTACATTGGTAGATTACAGCTCAAATCTCTAGCTTATTGGTTGCTGGTGAAACATTCTCACAAGCTTTCACAGGTTAACAGCAAATGGTTACAAATGCTTACAAGGGGGGGTGACCTTCAGCCAGGTCATTTGGCTGATCGGCTTGTGGTTGGTCTCTGCCAGCCACTAATAAATCCATAAGCTCACACACAAAAAAGAAAAGCTCAGTGTTTCACTGATGAAGGAAATGAGAAACAAGATGAGAACTCGCTTGATGCAGCAAGAAAGGTTGTGTCTCAGAAAAATCCTGCAAGTAAGGTTCAAAAAGAATGTGATACTTACGACGCAAAGAACATACCTGTACATCAGTACAATTAAAAAGCACATGTGCTCCATCTTGAGTTTAATTGCAAGGACACCTGGCACACACAGAGGTTCCATCCTGCCATACAGCTGATTTAAAAACGAGTAAACAAGACATGTTTCGACAAGCGAATGTGCCTAGCACCCACTAGAGAACATCAGGGACATGAGCAAGAGAAAGTCCAGCCAAACATGATTGATGACGCTGAAGTGTTGATAAGGACCTGGTAAAGCACCTGTAGCAAACCTAGAGAGCACTCAGCAGAGCAACCTGGATAAGGCAGCTATTGTCCAACAGTCACCACTACCATCCGGAAAAAGGCCTGGTACAATGTTTCAGCCAATCGTCCACCAACCAGGAAAAGCGTGAGGCCCACAGGAATAAGCACAATTCCGCACCACAGTCCGGACTTGGTCTCCTGCTGGAGCACTCCTGTTCTGACACCCTGTGCACAGAGGCCAGCCAGAAGAGAGTCCACAGAACACCAGAGCCACAGACAGCCCTTCTGCATGTAGCGAAGCATGTCAAGCTTGTACAATAAACTTGCATCAGTCAGTCACTCCCCATGCACTATTACTATGCCAGTCAACAGCAAGTCCAAAAAAACACACATGAAATAGAAAAGCTCCTTCTTAATTGATGTAGGGAATGATCTCACTGCCTGCGTAGTTTTTTTCTTTTCTTTTCTCAAACCTCGTACTTTCCCGCCTTAAAGATTGGCATGCATGCTTTTCACCATTCACTGCCTCAATAAACATTTTGCGCTTCAACCTACATTGTTATTCAAACCCTATAGAGCTCAAAAGTCCTTTCTGCTTCCTAGCACCCACAAAAGCACACTTAGCCATGGATGCCATGCCAACAGCCCCATCACTTGCAGCTTGAACGATAAGCACATGCATACAAAAAGCAAGTTTATCAACTTTACCAGCTGACTTCAAACTGATTCAAACTTGTACACCACTTCACTCCGCGGCGCTTCAAATGTTCTGTATAAGCAAAGAGCCTTCTCATGATTTCAATGCAAGATCAGTTTGTTATCAGACAACCCTGCTTTACGCTCATGGTTCCTTTCAGTTCCTATATCCATGCTTCCACCCACATCAAAGACCAAGCATAAGCCGCAATGATCTGATGCAGCATCGTCCAACATCTCAAAGGCTTTCATTGATTTACAAAAAGCACTGCTCCCCTGGCAAGGTACAGCAAGATACGGTCAGGCCTGCTGCTTCTATCCTTATATTATCCGACATAAGAGGGCTGTCCAAAATCCCCTGGGGCACGCCCTGTGGTAATTGCCATGCTTGTTGCTGCTGCTTAATCCACCAGCAACCTGCCTGCCTTGTTCTCGTTAGGACACACACTTCTCCTATCATCCAAAAGCTCAGGACAGTCAACAATGAAGTCATAGTGTGCATCACTCACTTCACTAAGCACTCCCACGTGAGCATTGAAATCACCACACGGCAAAAGGTTTTGGGACACCTGGAGCGCATCAAGCACGTCCTTAGACAAGTAAGTGGTTTTTAATGTTCTTGGCCAAGAAATCATTACTCTGGGGATTAATGTACGTTGATGTCCCAATACATCTTCATTAAGCCAAAACATGCATTTATTGCACAGGAAGCAGATGCTCTGAAAGTGCTCACTAAGGCAAGGAAAACGTACATGATCAGTGCAGCTGGGGGGAAGTAAATGAGAAACAATTTAGGTCTCAGGATGTATGTATTTCTTTAACAAGGAAAACAACAAGCTTCCTTTTTTCCTTCATGTCATAATGTGCATTTATGAACAGGCTTGCAGTCAAACGTCTTGACTGAGGCCTTTTTCCCTTGTAAGCCTTGTAAACCTTGAAACAATCTGAGAACTCACTTGCAGACCCACATGATGCAGCAAAACAGGTTGCACCTCAGGAAAATCCTGGAAGAAAGGTTCAAAAGCATCTATTACACACAGCGCAGAAAAAAAAATTGTTCATCAGTACAGATAAAAAAGTATGTGTATTTCACCTCGAGGTTAGTTGCAAGAACCTGTCTCACACAGATGTTCCACCCTGCCAAACATCCGACTCAACATTCAAAGTATGAGTGCAAATCCAGAACCTGCTCGCATTATGCACAATTTGCTTTGGCAAAACCAGAAGAAGATACCAAGGCAGGGGTATGTAGGTTTGACGAGCGTTGCATGCAAAAGAAATAGCAAACCAAGCTTGGTAGCAAGCTTAAGGTTGTTCCCTCTGGGATCCACTGACTCAGCTTCCCTTCAAATCCTTGCAACCTGTACCTCAAGTCAGTAGTTCAGAGAAGAAAAGACTATGCAAGCCCGGGTCCGGCTGCGTGCATAAAGGAAAGGTTCCCAAACTAGCCAGTTAGCTAGGGCCTCACCAAAGGGGCACAGGCATAGCCTACACTAAGCAAGGAGCCAACAGGAAACAACTCATGAGGGTCTGGCGTGTTTTCAGCCATGCGCCTGCAGGTGTGAACTCTCCTCATCCAGCATCGCAATTACGGAAATAGCACCTGATGACCTGACGGCCGGCTCAAAGATGTCAGAACTACGCAATCCATGCACGGCCTGAACTAATTGTGCATCCTTACAACTTAATTTGAAATTAAAAATCAGCTTGCAAAACACGGCATGAATTACTGCTATTCATACCAAGAATAGTGTTATACAGCTTGACTGCAGCTCTGAACCCAAAAAACTGCCGTGGTTAAGGCCCACATTATTTCAAAACAGACCAATTAGTAGAGTTTGCTTCATAACCCAAGGAACCTTCAAAAATATTCAAATGCATAGTTTGTAGAGCACTGGAAAATGCTTTGCCTGTCTGCATGTAACCTGTACCCAACACCTGACTCGCGTACATACTAGCTGGAACAACATATGTCCTTGCAAGCCACGAGGAAGCACGTGGCCTACCTGCCAGTATGTGCTCGCGTACAAAACAACGAATCCTATCCTAAGCAGACGTGAGCATAGTGTGAAGTGCGTTCTGCAGGCGTAGCCATGTTCAAGATCCAGTAAAACATAATGCTGAGATAATTGAATGAGCCCTTATAAGCAAGCGCGTCACTGCCAATTTAAAAAAAAGGAAAATTGCTCCCTTCAAAGTTGAAGTGCACGACCTCTAGTTCAGCATTATGGATCATGAGATGTTCCTTCCTGGCATACATATTCAGCATGCACAATATGTTTTATAGTCCAGCTGCCTCGTTGGAAAGCGTTGTGAGATCATCAACATATACTGTATGTCAATAACATGTGGGTTGGGCAGACATCCTCTGTGCCAGTTCCTGCCCCCTTCACATCCTCAGCAATCAAGTCAACTCTGTTCATGTAATGTAAGTGGAAACAAGGAGAGTATGCTCTTTAATAAAGAGGACACCGTTGCTTAATACCTCACGTTTGATGCACACATGCCATTCTTGCACCATCTTTCTGAACATACTCATCATTGGATCACTGAAATCAAAGATATGGACATGTTGATGCGGCGGAGGTGCTGCCAGAGTGCCTCCCTAGGGATGGTATTAGATGCTGTTTGAGGTCTATGGAGGCAGCATAAACAACACCTCGAGTTATTTGGTCACACAGTACGTGCAGCGTGCTGTAGATGGCAGAGCATAAACGTAGGCTGAAGTGTATTGCGGTCTGAATAGAAACCATAATGAGTATCTGTTATTTGTTAGCCTCCTACACCAATCAGTGAGTAAGCATGTATAGCATTGGCGATTTTTGTAACAGGTGCTTTTTGGATTTCAGGAAGGGGGGGGGGGGAGGGTCCAGCAGAAGCAAGAAGGGACAATGCAGTAAATTTCATTTGCTCTCTTCTCCTGCATGGCGCGCAAGTGTGGAATGTAAACCACAGATTTTCAGGTCTCTCTGTCTGACATCTCATTCATGAAGAGGATGCTATTACCCAGGCCTTATGTCATGCTACCTATCCTGCCTGTCAGGCTGAGAGTGTGATGCACACAGATCAGTGTCTTCACTGAACTGGCAGTGCAGCATATTATTGACAGATCAACAAGCACTTGCAGCACACTCTCGCTGCAGCAGACTTTCATCCTGACATGCCATTTTCAACACAGAATCCAATGCTACTTTCATGCTCCTCCCCGTCGGGGGAAAACACATGCCAAATATCCTCTGTTCCAAACCCATCACCACCTAATCTTACCTGAAGAGGTGACCTTGAAACGTACAGACCTAACCATACCTTACCTTACCTTGAGAGGTGAGCTTAAGAGGCACGGACAAGGTCTGAAATTGTCAGAACATCTCCTTGTACATGATGTCTATGAAGAAAGAAAGAAAAAAAACTACGTAGGCAGAGGAAACTCTCCCTACACCAACTAAGGAAAAGGAGACACATTGGCTCAGAAGAGCCGTGAGCCTCCACCACAAAGCTACAAAGAAGAAAAGCTGATGGGGATCTGGAGGGTTCCTGGAAGCATCCGGATCTAGAATCTGCTTGTGATAAGTATTTCTATTTTCAATAGAAAGCCTAGCAAAAACAAGCTTAATGGCCTACGTAACAGAATGGGCACGGAGTTTGCGAGTAAATCTATTGGCACGTTGGTGGTCAAGTCCCAGTTGTTTAAAATGGTTAAAGGTATGCTCAATGTAACAGGTCCCACCAACACTCAGAAGGATGGTATGCAACGTGACAGTTTTCCCACTCATATTCTTGCATAGATCCGCATGCTGCCGCTGTGCCGTCTCTAACTGTTGCCCAGGCCTAGTATAAACTCAACTAGATTTTTTGAGTCGCTATCAGGATGGTACACGCCTGCCCTTATCTCTGTCTTGCCATTCTAAAACAGACAGCTGTTATCTGCGTAAGCCCAGGATTTCAAAACTGCAATTTTAAGCCGGAGCTTGGCTTTGCCCAACAGTATTTGATTGGCCAGGTAGCTATGTCTTACCTGATTGACATGGCAAACTTCTCTTGAAGAGATATCACTGAATGTCCATAACGTGGATGGTATTCCAGACCCTGATGTATAACCTGAGTCTGTTAAGACTGAAACGTTGTGTACAAATTTTAGGAAGCATCACAGCTCTGTGCTGGCAGAAAGTCGTACTGATGATCTGGATAGGCTCATTAGTAGGATTGGCCAATTCCCTCTTTTATACGTATCTATACGTATCTATACGGCAAATGTAGTATAGCATTGAATACAAGGGCATAAGGTATTGGCATACGGAACTGGCTAACCCTACTCATGAGGCATTTGCATGGCACTCATGAACTTGGCACCAATTGGATGTTCCTGATGGTTTTGCTGGCAGAAGGGGTCATGGAAAAGCGAATGTTGCCCCAAACGCTTGTGCATAGTCTTCGTCGGCTTTTCGCGTTGCCCCTGATAGAAAGAAAGGAAAAGAATACTACGTAGGCAAAAGGATATTCAGTGCGTGTGGATCAAGTGCGAGAAAGAAGTTTTTGGTCTCAATAGGGAAGTCCTGCTTGGTGGGATATACACTAATCCTCAAGGAAGGTTGTTTTTTGCGTCCCAAGTGCGTGAATACTTTACTAACTTACTTCTTGCAGCCAGGTTATGGAGCCGGGTGCTTCCAATAACCCTCCAGATCCGCATTAGGTTATTCTCTTTGTAGTCTTCGTGGTGGAGGGGACTCACGGCTCTTTTGAGCCAATGTGTCTCCTTTTCCCTAAATGATGTAGGGAGAGTTTCCTCTGCCTACGTAGTTTTTCTTTTCTTTTACTCGATGAGCTTGCGTGTGCTGCATTCGTTTTCTTTTCTTCCTTTTTCTTTCCTTTCCAGACTTGCTGTTGTGCGGGGAATTTAACGCCAAATTGGCAGTCTCCGTCAGGTTTCTAATGCCCATAATGGGGCTTTGGTGGACTGCCTGGCTCTTCAGACTGCAAGAAGGTGTGAATGCAGTGATGTGAGTTTGGATGGAAAACCGCTTGTGGATATTGCAGCTGCGTATGGTCTTGTTTTTACAACTGGTTGCGTGCATGGTGATGTGGGCCAGATACCAGGGCTAACAGGTGGAGTCGGCCTGACCATGTCTTAGCTTCACCACCCTTATGTAAATATGCGCAGAAGTCAGACATTTGTGCTCCAATTCTTTAACACCACAGATCATGGCGATGTTGCAGTTGTTTTTTGTGTTCCTGATGTTGTGCCTAATGCTGACTGGACTCCCTCTCCTGAGCATGCGTGTGGGATGGGACGTTGTGCAAGCAAACTGAGTCGAAATTGGAAGCATGAGCGGCAACACGCTTATGTGGAAGAGCTGGAGAGGAACTTGGAGATGCAGGTGCAGTTGGAGGCTGCTCTCGACGCTGGCAACATAAACATGGCATGTTTTGCTTACGAAGTTGAATAATGCAAGCTGCAAGTGAACATAACGAGGGCATGTGTGTGATTCAGGCGTGTGTTTTTAAGAGAACAGAAAAGCATGGGATTAGAAGGCCTGTCTGGTTTGATGATCAGTGTCAGTTAAAGAGGCGTCTGTTTATTCAAGCTGTGCAAAGTGGTCAAGCTGTGCATGCCTGCCAATTTCTTAAAAAAGAATACATAAAACAAACAAGGCGTGCACGGCGTGCTCATGAGAGATTCCAGAAGGCAGTCTTCTTGGACAGGCTGAAGAGGTACAGGCCTGATATTCATTAAATGCTAAGGAAGCCTTGGAGCACCCATAAGACTCCTATCACAGCAGGAGGCTGGCTGGAGCTCCTACCTATAGCGTCGTTTCGGTTCTCGCATGAGCAACTGCTCTCCTTCTTCAAATAGAGCAGCTACACATATGCATGGCATGTGTAGCTGCCCTGAAAGCACGTTTTATCAGGAAGCCCCTTTGCACACCCCTGGACCTGTGGGCATGCACCCCACTTGTCCAGCAGGAAGCATTACTCACGCTCCTCATCAACAACCAAGCTACCCAAGGGAAGCTGCCCTGGAAGCACTCCTAGCAGAAGACATGGACTGCAGGACAGCATTAGCAGAGGGGTGGAGCCTGTTCTTGGAGCTGTGTGCGGGGTGGCACAACGGCTCACTGCTGGCTGGACTGGTGACTCAGGAGGTATAGCTCGGGATAAGGCAGTACTCCTAGGGCGGAACAACCTGCCTCCTGAAAAACTGTTCTGTCAAGGTGCTGAGTCTCGGTCGACACCTGAAGCTGATGAGATGGAACTGCCAGATGCAGCTGCCCTGTACCGTCTTGTTTGCGAGTACATGCGTGAGTTGAATGCTAGGACATACCCTGGCTCTGATGCTATTGCTGCCCCTTTCATCAAGTAAGCTGAAAAGAGCTAAGACCAGCAAGGAGTGGTGGGGGCACAGATAAGACAAACATCCTGGCTCCTAATATTGCGCGTTTGTTTGCTGCCATGAAAAGAAAGAAAGAAAAATCTTCGCTTGCCGTTGGCCGCGTGCATTAAGGAAAGAGCCTCTCAATGACTCCCACCGATAGAGGGCATCTGTTTTCTCCACCCTGGCCACAAGGATTCGATCCGGGGACCTCCTCCTTGCTGTCGCCCACCTCGCGCTTGACCAGGGCTCCATAACATGACGGTGGCTGAGCTCGATGCTCAATGCTCCTAGCTGCCATGATGGAGCAGGCTGAGATCCCTCCTTGCTGAAAAGTGACTAAAATAACCCCCCTCTACAAGGGCTCTGTGCTGGACCCAGGGAACTATCGCGTGCTTGCAGTCAGTGGCACCTTGTACAGGCTTTATGCTAACGTTCTCAGGGAGGTAGTCACTCGGTGCCAAGAAAAAAAAAGATTCCAAACACTCAGTTTGGTTTCTATCCTGGCCGTAACAATTTGCAGCCCATGTTTATTTTGTGGCACTTACAGCATGCTGCTCGAGTCAAGTGCCCAAATGCATCTCCAAGACTGCATGCAGCATTAATTGATTTCAATCAAGCATATGATAGAATTTCTAGAGAAGCACTTTGGACTCACCTTCAGCGCATTTGTATGCCTACTTGCCTGCCGATACCACTAGAAGCATGTATGCAAATGATGAGTATACCGTATGATATTGGTTGATTGCTGCAAGCAAGCCCGTTTGCGCCTTCATTTTGGAGTTAAGCAAGGCTGCCCGCTTTCAACCTTGTTGTTTTCCCTGACATCAATGATGTGGATTGCTTGGCAGGAAATGCGCAAGGGGCTATTACAAGCACTAGTGACCAACGAGTCACGCACATGCTGTATGCAGATGATTTATGCTTAACCGCTGGCAGTCATCAGCCTGATCAGCTTTAACTGATGCTAGATAGGCTGCACACGTATGCTCAGCAGACAGGCTTGGTGATGAATGCTGTCAACTTGGATAAGTGCTGCCAACTCGAAGTCTGAGATTGTGCAGTTTAATTCAAGGGGCGATAATGTGCCAGCTTTCATGTTATGGTGGAGCTCCTTTGGCGTGTGCAGATCCCTATAGATTTTTTAGGCATGCTGTTCAACAAACAGCGCAACCCGCAAGCCACTGCTGAGTACATGTGTGCCCCTTTCCTAGCTGGCTGTAGACGGATTAGGCAATTCGCATCTGAGCACCGCCTGACAGATAGGCCGCATACCATGCTCTGGCTGACTACAGCATATGCTCTCCCTGCTAGCATGTATGCTTGCCAAATCTGGGGCACTAGATATAGGAAAGGAGCTGAAATGGACTCTCCTTTGCAAACTGTGCACCTGTGCTCTCTGAAGCGTATCCGTGGGGTATAGCAAGCCACTTTAAACTGGTCTGTGCTGCAGGAATGTGGTCATGAACCATTACAGAATTATTGGTTCCGTTCAGTGGTTAGGTTTTACAATGCTTTACTGCGCAGCGACAGTACTACATTCATGTGCATCTCATAGAAATTAAGTTCTGTGAAGACACGAGGCCAGAGCATCAATTAAGCGCAGCTAGGCAGCAACATGCTAACCTTTGTAATCTTATTGGCGCTAAAGCTAAAACTATTCACCCAATCCTCCTGGGTGTTGGTGGAAATATTTACACTGAACATACCCTGATGCAATTTAAGAAACTAGGACTGGATCACCAACGTGCCACTAAGCTCGCTAAAAAACTCCATTCTGTTTATTATGCCCATAAACTAGTCTTCACACGCCGCAGTATTGAAAACAAGAGTGCCTACCACAGCCATTTGGTTCTTGAGCCAGGTGCTTCTAATAACCCTCCAGATCCACATTAGTTTCGTCTTTCTTTCTTTTCTCGTGGTGGAGGGGGCTCACGGCTCTTTATGAGCCAATGTGCCTCCTTTTCCTTAATTGATGCAGGGAGAGTTACTCTTCCTACGTAGTTTTTTTTCTTCTCTTTTTCTTACATTCAGCACGGTGCTGAAACAGATGTTGAGATGAGTGGTCTTTCTCGTGAATGCTTGACCTCAGAATTTTGGCTGAACGCATGGGCTTGGACAAGTGCAACGCGTTTACTCATTGTGTATTGTCTGGGCAGCCTATAATCATGAGGGAGTTTGTTGTTGATCTGAGAAAAGGCTGCAAGGTGTGTGGAATGCTGATGCCTTGGCAAAACATGGTGAACACACGAACAAACTAGCCAAGTATCATCACTGCACGACACTTCCTTTGAAACCCTTATCTGTTCATGGCGCACCCTTTTCTGCCCCTAGGTATTTATATCTCGATTTAGGTAAGCACAAGCTGAAAAACATAGCGCGCTTTAGGTGGAGAAGGAGTTCAGAGGTGGAGTGTCTCAATATGGGTCTGCACAACTCCGTGCTCCCCTCCCAATCTCGGTTGGCTCTCACAGGGAAGAGGGGGGCCCATGCTGGGATGTTGGAGAGCATGCTTAGGGCATAGTGGTGGGTCTTAAGCTTGCTGGACAGGAACTGCCTGACAGTCGTGTCGCAGGTCCCATGGTGGGGGCCAACTTGCTGGAGTAGACTTCTGTGCTTGCTCTTCCTCTTGGTCTGTGTGGTGGGGCCCTTCCTTTCAGGACAGGTGACTATTCCTTAATGCACACGGCCGGACTTAGCAAGCATAGTCTTTCTTTTTTTTAGCACGCTTTTGTCTACATGCTAACACCCTGAAAATTGAGACACTGTGGCAGGAGCACACACACCTGAATGTGATAGATGTGACCAAGGAGGACCCCAAGATGAAAAACGTGCCGTGTTCCTTTGTTCTTGTGAGCCTATGTGTCCTCTTTGGAAGACTTGCAGATTCATTCTTTGATTTCCCTTCACACACAAACTATTTCTGGACGAGTCAGGCACTTCTTACTATACTCAAGGTGTTTTGAGGATGTTTCATCATTTTTACAGAAACAAACTAATGAGACTTATCGTGTTTTCTCCAAGTTCATGGATGTTTTGTGTGGCTGGAACAGTTGAGCAAGCCGAGAAGCCAAACTACCTGGTTGAAGGTCAAATCCCATTGTAACCTTGGCTTGGACTGACAGGAAGTATATCAGCTCTTTCGGCTCTTTTGAGCCAATGTGTTACCTTTTCCTTAATCGATGTACGGAGAGCTTCCTCTGCCTACATAGTTCTTCTTTTTCTCTTTCTATTCTTTCCTTGAAACATGTTGGCATATTCTGCCTCGTGTTGTTTCATCAAATAGCCCTTTTGGCGAGGCCCTAGCTAGCTTGCTGATTAGATAACCTTTCCCTCTTGCTCGCAGCTGAACCTGGCTTGCATTGGCTTTTCGAGTCTTTCCTACGTATCCAAAGGACATGAACTTCAATTTGTCCAGAGAAATGGAGTTTGTGCCGTACTTAATTTGGCACATGTGTTCAAACTGGCGGGCGTCAAAACCTAAAACTACAGCTTGGAGGCTGCCGGTTTGGGCACCTAAGCTGGGAGGAGCTGAGAGCATTTGAAGACAACTGCTTTGGGGCCTCACAGTTCCTTCAAACATTTACCCCTTGGGGATGGGGGATCGCTCCAGACACCATTTCAGCTGCTACACATACCAATCATGAAGGCTTGTGAAGACGTCTTACAGCTTGTCCTGTATGGCCATCCAAGCAACGTCAAGGATGGAGAAAGAAGGAAGCGTCTGCAATCCAAACTACAATCATTAAAATCTCCCTTCCTGCACAGTGCACAACAAAACCCTGTGCAATGCAAGTAGCTTCCCGGAAGTGACCAATGCTCAGCACTGTGCAGCGCAAGCTGCTGAACTTGATACTGCACAGCGCGAGTAGCTTTACATGAAATGGAAGCCATCGGCTGGGTACTGTACAGTTGGAAGGCATTTAGGGCAGAGGCAAGAAAAAGGTCAAATCTGGGTGTCCCCTACACCCTGGCTAGGCTAGCCCTAGCTTGTCTCCGGGCATAAGATCTGCCCTATATATTCCAGCACTGGCAACATGTAAGGGTCACAGGCAACGAGCGAAACAGAGGTCTTAGTTTTACAAAAAATCACCAGTTACCATCAACTCCCACGAGCAAGGTGGAAACACACACACAGCACCATTGGCAAGGAAAGAGTGTGCCTCCAAACGCGGCCTTCCAGGGCTTGGCACTGATGTCACACATGTCCATCAGTGCTCATGCTTGTGGCTGTTGTGTGAGTGCGAGTGCGAGTGCGAGGCGCTGTGATGGTGATGATCATGCGAGCGTGGATGGTGGTGGTGGTGGTGGTCATGAGAGTGGTTGTGGTGGTCGTGAGCATGGTGGTCATGGGAGTGGTGGTGGTTGTGATCGTGAGCATGGTGGTCATGGGAATGGTGGTCGTGAGGAGCCTTCAGCGTTTCAAGTGCAGATCGCCAGCCACCCTTCAGGGCCCACCCAGTGGCACTTTCTCCGGGGTCAAGGAGCAGCCTGTATCAGTCAAGCAGAAGGCGCAAGGGCGCATGAAGAGGTGCAACAGCGCTGCCTCATACATATGCTTCTGAGCCAAACGGTGCGCTACGCAAGCAACATGCTCAAGCTGTATCCATTCCAAATGCCGCTTCTCTGCGTTTCCCGCCTCTCCAGAAGGGACCTGCAATTCCCCCTTCTTCACACCACCTTGAACTTGGAGAGATTCCTGTGGCATTGACATTGACAAGCACATATAGCCACACTCTCAGCCTATTAAATGTTGATCTAACTCAACTGGATGGGTGCTAGAATGGCACGAGGGGGCGTCAGGTTCCCTTTCTTTGCGGGGGAGTGCATAAGAGCTCAAAGGCTTACCGAAGCGAGTTCAGCACCACCAGCAGGGTTGAGCCCTCGTGCACCAGCACTGCCATGGACAGAGGCAGGACTCCAGCTACGGTGGGCAGTGTGGCAGCAACCACAGCTGCCAGGGCCAGCACCATGTTCTGCACAACACCCCGTGCGTGTGTGTGTTTGTGTGTGTGTGTGTGTGTGTGTGTGTGTGTGTGTGTGTGTGTGTGTGTGCGCGTGTATGTGTGTGCGCATGTGTGTGCGCATGTGTGTGTGTGTGTGTGTGTGTGTGTGTGTGTGTGTGTGCGTGCGCACGTGTGTGTGCGTATGTGTGTGTGTGCGTGTGTGTGTGTGCGTGTGTGTGTGTATGTGTGTGTGTGCGTGTGTGTGTGTGCGTGTCTCTGTACATGTGTAAGGCACCACTCGTATTTCGTAAGACAAACAAGCACACCTGTTCCTTCCCCTGACTCTTTCGTTGCACGTGCTGCATCAAATCTTGCACATATGTTGAAGGCAAAGGCAAATGTTGTTGCACCAGATGCAAAAGCACAGCTGTCTACACAGGTGCAAACCACCATTGTCAGCAGACTGTCATTCTTGGGACCCTATGAGTGGAAAAAAACAACGAGTAGCACATGATGAAACAAACAAGACAGGCAGCAGACAGCCTTCTTTGTGACCCTCCTCATTGACACCTAAGACCTCACCTGACGTATGATCTGGTGGGTGCGATTGGCAACGGCAAACAGCCAAGGCAGGTTTGCAACACCCTGCAGTGCAAACCCCAATGAGGCAGGGGGCAAGAGACATTCGCCAATGGGTGTAAAGGATGAGGGGCAATACGACATACCCATGGGTGAGGGGCAAGAAATATTTACCAATGAGTGTGTGTGATCACCTGCGCCCATTGGTGAATGTCTCTTGCCCCTCAAACTGCATATGGCACGCAGGAGCCTTGTCTTGTCTCATCAGGCACCTTTTCGCTTCAGCTAAGTTGCCCTTGTAGGCAGGTACAGCTATGTAACCCTATCCAATCCTATTTTGGTCTCTCTCATCTTTGTCCCTGTTTGCTGTTGCTCTTTTTTTGATGATGCACCGGAGCCTCCTGAATGGATGAGCACACAATCAGTGCGTCAAGGGCCAGCCAGCACCCTCATGGAGAAGCCAGTCCTGAATCTCAGCGCTTTCCTCAAATAGGCACAATGGAGTTGCCAAGCAGCTCGCTCAGTTCACTCCTAATCATGGTGCCTTCCTTCTGTTGGCCCCATCTGTAAGGGTTCATCCTCTGTTCAGGTTCCACCCACAAGGACAGTGCGCGTGGCCTCACTGTGACAGTGTCTAGGCACCATGCCAAGAGCGCGCCTGCTTCCTGTCTACCAGCTGCACCTCACACTCTCAGCACATGCTTGAGGATGAGATTCCAGGGGTCCTGTGTTCTTTCCAGGCCCTGGGATGATTTAGGATGCGCCTAGTGCGTGTTGGCATAAGCCTCAACACAAATTTGTCTGGTAAAAAGGGGCTCCAGGCTTGAACAAAGGCTCCAACAAAAAATGCATATTTGGTTAAGAGGGGCTCCAAGCTTGTAAGGCAGCCAGGCTTGAACAAAGGCTCCAACAAAAAATGCATATTTGGTTAAGAGGAGCTCCAAGCTTGTAAGGCAGCCAGGCTTGAACAAAGGCTCCAACAAAAATTTGCCTGCAAAGGCTTCAATACAAATTTGCATATTCGGTAAAGAGGAGCTCCAGGCGTGGGGGCGACTCACAATGCCGCTTCAATTGAGAGTTCTCCTGCTCTTGGCAAGGACCACAGCTCCTCATCTGCTGCACTTCATGCACTCCTGGCAAGCGTTTCTGCCAGGAAGATAATATCAATACAGCAGTGTCTTGGCTTCTTATGCCCATCTGAAGCCTTCATGTGTGCATGTGTCACACAAAAGCACAGCCATGCCAAGCCAAGCAACCATCTTAGCCTGCTGTGCGAGCAGGCATCCTTTGAGTCTATTACAGACATTCTGGAGTGTCTCACACCTCTACATCATGCCCTCTTTACAGCTGCTTGGGCTGCTATAAATATAATAAGGGAGTTCAGGGAGATACACACGGAGGCAATCTCACATCCACCCACCATCACCACCACACAACACACACACAAACCTGTCCATTCAGGATGGTGATGTCGGCAGCTGCTGCCACAAGGTCAGAAGGCGTGGCTGCTACGGCAACACCGACGCGTGCAGCTGCAAGGGCAGGCGCGTCGTTGATACCATCCCCCACCATGGCCAGCCCATCCTTGGCTGCAAGGAGCATGACGCAAAGTGTTTTCTAGTAATCAGTCAAAATTGCATCGTTGGTGCCATCCCCCTACCACAGCCAGCCCATCCTTGGCTGCAAGGAGCATGACGCAAAGTGTTTTCTACTTATCAATTCAGGCTGCATCGTTGGTGCCATCCCCCACCATAGCCAGCCCATCCTTGGCTGCAAGGAGCATGACGCAAAGTGATTTCTACTAATCAGTCAAAATTGCATCGTTGGTGCCATCCCCTACCATAGCCAGCCCATCCTTGGCTGAAAAAACCGCGCAATCTCATGCGTGAAAAAGGTTCTGCCCAAACTTTCAAAGATGGTAGAACAGATGGAGCAAGCATCATGAAGGCTCTCCCAAAATAAGATGACCTGGGGGCATGCGGTGACTCGCTTTGTGTGCCACTTCTTCTTCAGATGAAGCTTTACGAATGAATACAAGGATGAACCAAAAGAAAAGCTGCATCCAGGAACGTCATGCAAGATCGATCAAAACAACACATCTTGGCACCAAGAACAGAACTTATAGGCCACTGAACAAAAAATAACCCAACATAACAAAAATTGATTGTCTCCAGCCTCAGTATACGGCATTGCATTAGTCATTTTAGAGCAAGCACTAAGTTTATTCCCCTTGACAATGCTCTTGCTCATTCCTATTTTGCGCACCTGCACCACCACTGACGCCGTCATTGCTGCGGCTCCTATTAAATCGCTCTACATAGGCTAGCTTGTCTTCAGGTTTTAGCTCAGCTTCAAAAGAGGTGATGCCCACCGTTGCCGCCACCTGAGATGCGACCTTTGCATTGTCGCCTGCAAGAAACGGCCATTTGCACAGTTTTGGGGTGATTGAAATGATTACACCTAGCACTCCCCTGACTCTTTAAATTGTGCCTCCTTCCAGGCCCAATCGAAAGCCCTGACTCCTCATTGACTGACTCGTTATTGCAAAGGTGAGAGTGATGATGCCAGTCTTTGCGCAGCATCATGGATTGTACACATTTTGCTGGAAAAGGACGGCACCTTGATCCTGTGTGTGTGTGTGTGTGTGTGTGTGTGTGTGTGTGCGTGCGCGTCTGTGTACGTGTGCGCTTGGCTTCACAGCGGATGTAAAGGCAGGCCTACAGCTGGCAGTCTTTAGTGATTGGTTGCTGGAGAAATGCGCTCACCTGTCAGCATCACCACGTCCTTCCTGTGCTTGGCCTGCGTGCTGCTACTCTGCCTTAGCTTCCCTGAGTGGGTTAGCCCTGGCCACACACCACGTTGCAGGAGGTCCACAGCTTGCCTAAACAACAACAGAAACCAAGAAGGAAGTGCTGACAAAAGTAGTACCTAATTAACTGTCCCCCACCCCCCTGCCCAAACGCACAAACAAACAAGCGCGCGCACTAAGTTTACTCTGGCACGGCTTTCTGCTCTGCTGTACCCCCTCAGACTGTCAGATGGGAGGAATGGTTGCCACAAAATCTTGTCCAAATAGGAAATAGGGGCCAGAGGCTATCCACGTTTGCTGGTGATCGAGCACAAACAAGCTAACACCGCTTCAACGCATGCTTGGGGTCTTGTACAGACGGCAGCCAAAGCAAAATCCTGGGGTCATGCACAAACTGGAGCTAACGCAAAAAAGGAGCACACCATCTGTTTAATCTCTCCGTGCTGAAGCAACAGTGCACTGCTAGCAAGTACACAAAAGAAGCAGAGTCTTTTGAGGAAGCAAAGCCGGCAGCTTCAAGCCAGACACAGCATAAAGAGTGCTTTATCGCCAACGGAAATCAAGGACACCATGGCACAGCTGCTGCATCACCACAGATGAAGCACAACAACCAACACACCATGGCACAGCTGCTGCATCACCACAGATGGAGCACAACAACCATCACACCATGGCATAGATGCCGCACAACGAGATTAAGCACAACAACCAACACACCATGGCACAGCTGCCGCACAACAAGATTAAGCAAGCATAAGGCGCTCCTTTGCAATCAGGCTTGTGGACAGCCGCAGGCAAGGCAGCCCTCTGTCCTTACAGCAAGAGCTTTGGACCTACCAAACTCAAAGCCTGGACCCTGTGTTCCCAAACCTAGGAACACCATCACATTTTATGCGCACTATCCTGTAATGACTTTCAAAACAGCTTGGCTATCAACCTCGCGCCTCACCCTCGACACACAGCTTAGCCTTCACAGCAGCTTGGCCTACAAAGAGCTTGGTCTATCAACCTCGCGCCTGGCCACACCTCACCCTCGACACACAGCTTGGCCTTCAAAACAGCCTGGTCCACCCACCTTGCGTCAGGCTGCACCTCGTCCTCAAAGCACAAGACAGCCACCTCCTGGCCAGCCCCCCCTTGCCATCCATCAGTCGAAGCACCCACTGCACTCTCCAGCCCCCTGCTATGGGTATGCCCTGCCCCTGGGAGGGACCCTGTCGCATCCATGCCGGTGCTAGTGCTGTTTGGATTGGTTGTGTTGCTGGCAGGAGCACTGTATGAGTTGGGGGTGGCTAGCAGGAATGACTGTGCACGGGCGCTGGAGAGGCGGGCCTGCTCCGCGGCGGCCCTGTGCGTGTGTGTGTGTGTGTGTGTGTGTGTGCGCGCGTGTGTGTGTGTGTGTGTGTGTGTGTGTGCGCGCGCGTGTGTCCTGCAATGCCGCAGAGCATCAATCCAACTTCTCTCTCCAAAAGGGATGCCAGACTCTTCAGACTCTTCACATGTAAGCCTCTAAAAGTGAAGCATTCCCCCCAAAAAAAGCCATACGCACCAGCTTTGTGGTGTTTTTGGTGCAAACTCGCCTGACTGTGTCGCAATTCAATGCATGCTTCCCTGTTTCTCTCTGCACTCTGGTCACCAAGCCAACCCTATAGTTCCCGGGCCCCTGCTAGGGCCTGTCCATCCCAAAGACTGGTCCCTGCCAAAGGTTGCACAGGGCAGCTGTGCTCCGTATTCCTCGCTCATGGGTGCTTCTCTGCTTTCCAAAACACATGAGTTTGCTCATGTGTGCTTTCCCTGTTTTGTGCTGCACACAAGAAAGCACACAAACAAGACTGCACAAACAAAAGCACGCATGGACCCATGCTCGTCAAAGGGTGAGAGAGTCACCCCTTGGTCATGCAGGCAGCAGCAACTGCGGCCAAGGCAAGCCCAAGCCCTTCATGCTGGTGTGCATGCACCACCAAGGGATGATCCCAATAAGCAACCTGCAAGCCTCCCTGGCCTGCTCTACGGGGATTCACAGAGATGGGTACGGTTTTCACCTCTTTGTCTTCCACCCTTAATACCTGCATGCATTTCATTTTCATTTTTTGACGTCAAGTTAGCTGCCACCCGCATGGCGCACCTGCCATGTTCACCCCTTGCAAGCGTCAGTGGCCCACTTTGCGCCATCGGTATCAACGCCAAACATCAACCATTTCTTTCTTTGATCTAAGAACGGCGTGAAGACGCATTAATCTTGCCACACAGCTGCCTTACTATTCCTTTGACCGCTTCCTGGCTCAGTTTGTCAAGTGAGCAGGATCAGTGCTGCAAAGTTTTCCCCAAGATTGCTTGGAAGGTGGCATCACGGGCAGCATCCCCTGCATGTGTCCAGCTGCTCCTAAGCCAATGAACTGCATAAAATCAACCTTGGGCTCACTTATGTTCCTTCCATTCATGTTCCCTCCCATTTATTCCTCTCATCAACCACATGCCACTGGCAGCATTCTCGTTCGCTTGCATTCTCATCCACTTGCAAGCGCAACCACATACCACTGGCAGCATCCTCAACCACTCCTATTCTCAAGCACGTACCATTTTCAACCACTCGCACCCTCATCAAATGCCTGCTCATCCACATGCAAGTGGCAGCATTCAAGCAGCGCACCTGTCCAGCTGCTCCCTGGCAGGCCCAGCCGGGAGGCAGCTGCGGATGAAACTGAGGGAGCCAAAGCTCACAAACTCGGGCGCCTCAGCGCCCTGCCCGCCTTGGCACAGGCCTTGCACGCCTGCCCCCGGCACCTGTAGTAAAAGGGCACACACAAATTGAGGACGCGTCATGGGCAAATGGAAGACTCCTTATATGCAGATGGAGGAAGCCTTGCAGCCTGTCTCCGGCACCTGCGATAGGGGGCACACACAGACGGAGGCTTGCTTGTGCACATGTGGAGGAGGCCTTGCACGCCTGCCCCTGGCACCCGGAAAATGGGCGCCCACAAACGGAGGAGGCACTGCATGCTTGCACTGGACCTCTGACAAGGGCACAAAAGGAGAGAAGAAGCTAATTGGGCATGGAAAGGCTCAGGGGTTGCTTCATGTGACCGACATGCTCGCAATGACCCTATGCACAAACATGAGCTCCATGGGCGTTCACATTTCCACAAGTAAAAAGTTATGGGCGTACACATTTCCATAAGTATAAGACAAACCATGTACAAGGCTCTCAAGCCTGTACCTGCATGCTGCCCTGAGAAGAGAACATCTCGCCCACCAGCTCAACCCACACAAAAATGGAGATCTCTTCCTGCAGGACTGAGCATCCAAACCTTCTGCTGAAGCAACGCACATGAACAGGAGCATGCCACACAACTTGAACCCTGCCAGCCTTCTACAGAGGTCATGTCGCCGCTGAACCATGCCACACAGCCATGCCACACAACTTCAACCCTGCCAGCCTTCTAGAGTTTGTCATGTCGCTGCTTACCCACACTTCCATGCCACACAGCTTTGACCCTGCCAGCCAACTCAAGGCTGCGCCTCGGTAACGCTCCACCAGCTCATTGCATTTGATGTATGTGAAAGCATGCACGACCGTGGCATCTGGGGTTTCAAGAGCCGGTGATTGTTTCTTGCATATACCCTATCCCGGCATGCTTGTCTTCTGGTTCGAAATAAATGTGCGACCGATTCCTTCTGCTGCTGGTCCAGGGAGGGGTGATCTCCTCCACCCTGCACCTGATCCATACAAAAAAGCCAGCTTTTCCAACGTGGGCATGGACCTCACAATTGCTCCCCTCAGCCTTGCTCCTGCTGCACTCCATGCACCAACCCACACGGCATGTCCACAGGGCCCCAGCTGAGTTGATGTTGCATGCAAGGCAACCCTGAAAACATCAACACATCACGCTCTACACACACCTGCTGCACTCCGCGCACTTTTGCATGCCTTGGGTATATACCCCAACTGAGCCACCATGACCATCGTCGTGCGAGACAACGCTTCAAGCATGAGCATGGACCACCACCCTTGCACCCTTCCAACCTCGCACCTGCTGCACTCCGTGCACATGCACGCCCTGTGTATCCACTAGAGGCCCTAGCTGTTGCACCACCGCGTGCGAGACAGGATGGTTGGAGAAGCGCGACAGCGCCACAGCGTACTGCGCAGGTGGGTGGGTGACAGCGTGGGATTTGAGAATCGAACGCACTCATGCCCGTGCGCACGTGAATCAACGTGTCCTTACGCATTGAACTGCCAGAGCCAAACACAAAGACTGCCGCGAAAATAGTTATGCACATTGAGTGGTACAAACATGGCACACCACTAAAGCATCACAGGTAAAGAAGGGGCTAAGATTGAGGGCTGCCCATGGAAGCACTTACGGCTCTTAGACACACGCGTGAGCATAATTATGCTTATGCCCATGGGACTTTCCACATTGATGCAGCAGCATAGCGCCTTCGCATACCCCAGGCAAGGAGCAGGCAGTGTAAAAAACCTCAAGGTATGCTCAAATCAACCTTTTTTGGCGTGGACTTCCTCAATGCATGGGAACAACAGGAAAACTATGGAGGCAGAGGAAACTCTCCCTACATCAATTAAGGAAAAGGAGGGGCATAGGCTCAAAAGAGCCGAAAAACCCCTTCACCATACAGCAGGAACAAAAAGGGCAAGTGGGACCTGGAGGGTTGCTGGAAGCACCTGGCTCCAGAACCTGGCCGCGAGGAGCATTCTTTGTTATGCGTGCCTCGTGGGAACAAGTGTGTGGGCCTTCTTTACAGAATGTGCATGGAGTCTACTTGCAAGCTTGTTAGCGCGTTGGTGGTCGAGGCCTAAGTTTTATGGTGTGTTAATTAACGGTGTGTTCATGGGATAGAATCAATTTCTTTTACACAGGCTGTTCCAACTCGTTCCAGAGGGAGTGAATCTCAAAGAGCTTGGGCCCCCTCCCTGCTTGGGGCAGAGCAAACAGCTGTCATCAAGGGATGCTTGTGCACATGCAGCAAAGAGAATCCCTGCGTACGTGGCTAGCCCCACAAAAGCATGGGAGGCGCTGCCATCCCAAGCTTACAACATCTCATTCTCACAGCACTCATGCACTCACTGTCCTTCCGCACCTGCAGGGCACGCTGCTCGAAAGTCCCTCTGCCCTGCAAGCCACCATCCGACGATCGCTGGCTGCCCACCCCAGCACCCCGCTGTGAAACTCCCTGCAGCGTGCTGCCATTCATGCTGCTGTCATTGCTGCTGATTCCGTGGGGATTGGTGTCGTGGGTGCCCTTGCAATTGCTTGGCGGCCCGTGCCCATTCTGGTCTGCAAGGTCATCCCTCCCAGCCGCTATGCTGCCTTCACTGCTGCTGCGGCTGACGCTGCTTGCGCTGACGCTGGAGCTGCTGCTCATGGAGGATCCCTCCAGATCACTAACACCTTGTCCATTCTGGCGCCCGCTGCTGCTTCTGCTGCCAAAACTACCGTCTACCATCAAAGCACCATGTGCGTCCCGATCATCAGATCTGCCAGGGATGCGCAGCAGGCGCAGCGAGACCGCCGGCGCACCCCCTCCTCTGCCCCTCTCATCTGCACGCTCCTCCTGTGCTGCCACACCTGCAGGCTTGCGGGAGCTTCCAGCCGATGCATGAGACTGTGCCCGCTCATCCTCCTGTTGCATGTCCACCACGGTAGCTGCTGGCTGAGCAGCTGATGCAACAACGCCACGACCTGAGGGCCCTGTCTCTGCTGCTGCTGCTGCTGCTGCAGCTCCTCCTGTTGCGGTTGCCGGCTCTTCCTTGCCAGTGGCCTCGGCAATGCTAGGGCTGACCGCAAACACGCTGGCATCCACCAACTTTAGCGCTCCTCCAGTGATGGTGCCTGCGTGCGAGCACGATGGGGCTGCAAGTGGGCATCACATCAATGGCAGTCACCCACTTCACCAGCAACACCCAAATCACAGCCTCTCCCACCAGCCCACCTGTCTTGCATAGTGCAATGGTGCTGCACGTGAGCAGGGCATCAAAAGCATCATCCAGTTCACCATCAAAACCCAAATCACAGCCTCTCCCACCAGCCCACCTGTCTTGTCCAGTGCAATGGTGCTGCACGTGAGCAGGGCATCAATGGCAGCCGCTGACTTCACGAGCACCCCTTTCCGGGTGATGGTGGCAATGGCACACACGTAGGCCAGGGGCACCAGCACCACAGCACAAGGAGAGCCCGCGGTCAACACACCCATTGCCCTGCAAGCACGCGATGAGCGTGCACGTGTGTATGGGTGTTGTGCATGCGCGTGTGTGTATGGGTGTCGTGCGAGCATGCGTGTAGAGTATGTGTGTGTGTATGTGCATGCACGTGCTTGCCTTGATCCTCACAACATCCATTTTGATCTGAAGGACACGCCCTTAGGACCACTGCAAAAATGCAGCTCCAGGCTATCAGAGCACAAACAGCCTTCCCGAATCGCTTCAAGCAACACCTCAACAGCAGCCCCAACCGACCCCACTGCAACCATCCCTGAATCCCTGCTGCACCTGAACAGAGTTCCCCCTGTGCCAACTGTGTCACAGTAAACCTCCGTGCTTGCCTCCTGCTTGTCTTGCCAAACCCCCTCTGTGCTGCCACCACTTGCCAACCCCTTGCCACCCCTTGCCAACCCCCTCCGTGCTACAAACCTAGGAAACAAAACTACGCTGTCGAACTGTGGATGAACCCTTCGTACATCAAGCATTGAATTACCTCCTCAGTACCATAATTCCTGTACCCAGCTGTGAAGCTAAAAAAGACTGCCAGCCAAGTACTGCGCACCCTCACCTATAAGCAGTGTTGTTCTGTCCGATGGACTGAGATGTAAAATGCAATGAAATGCATGCACATTTCAAATTTATTGATTGCACGTTTGGTTGATTAGAAGGTGGCTGTGAGAGGGGTTAGCACGGCCCCTGTACAGGGGTACAGGGCCTTACCCAGACCTTCTATCCAGGGTTGTTCAGTGCGACCTTCTGAGATGAAAAATGCTATAAAATGCATGTAAAATGCGAGTTCGTCGAACTGTTCGATTGCACGTTTGGTCGAGGAGGGGGGTGGCCGGGCCAGGGGTCAGCAGAGCCCATACAAGCTTGCCCAGGCCTTCCATCCCTTGAACTTTCAATCTTAAGCGTTGTTAATGAAAATGAGAAGTCCTGACGAGTTCATGTGCCATAACAGTGGCCTTCAGGTGACCTTCTAGTGGCCTTCAAGTGGACTTTGCAGGCTGCATTTTGCAGAGGGGGGTAAAAGTTCGACGAACGGCACTTATAGAATGCAATAAAATGCGTGTAAAGTGCGAGTTCGATAAAGTGCGCCGTTCGTCGCACTGAACAACCCTGCTTCTATCCTCTTGCACTTTTGAGTGTGAGCATTGTAAATGAAGATGAACAGTCCTATTGAGTTAATGTGCCATAACAGAGGCCTCTAGGTGACATTATGGCCTCAAGTGAACTCCGCAAGGGGGGCCTTCAAGTGGACCCCGCAGAGGGGGGGTTGAAGTTTGACAAACAGCACTTTTAAAACACAATAATGCGATAAAATGTGTATAAGGTTTGAATGTGATCAAGCGCGGGGTCTGTCAAACGGAACAACACCGGCTGTGAGGTGCCTGTGAGTGCCTTCCTGCCACCTAAACTTTATCTCCTCACCTGTACCAAGCCCCCCGTGGAATCTACCTCTGCAGATTTGATCTCCTCACCTGTAGAACGCACCACGTGGCCCCACCAGGGGCACGCCCACTGCCACAAGGCCAACTAGCGCAGCAAGCGTGGCAGCAATGACTGCTTTAGACCACACCTCACCAACGCGGTCAAGCGTGCGCTGCAGCTTTGGCCTGTTTGCCTGTGTGTGCGTGTGTGTGCGTGTGTGTGTGTGCTGTATGTGTGTGTGTGCGCGTGCGTATATGTGTAAGTATGTGTGTCAGGACAGGGCTGATGGGGAATAAAATCTCAGGGTCACTGTTGCAGGAACAAATGAGAATGAAACCTCACTGTGGCATGAAATCGAACAGCATGAGACACATTCAGGTTCCAATTAGAGGAGATGGCTTGCCCTGATTTTTGGCTTTTGTTTTCCTGGAAAACAACGAAGCAACGATGGTGAAGCTCTGCCAGGCAATGCAGGGAATTGGGGAAAGCCGTAGGCAGTCCCTCAGCAACAACATGGGAGTTGGTGCCAGCACGTCCTTAGCAGCAAATCCTCTTCCAACTGCACACACGGCTTTAGTTTTCTTGGAAAACAACGAAACAACAGTGGTGAAGCTCTGCCAGGCAATGCAGGGCATTGGGGGGAGCCGCAGGCAGTCTCTCATCAACAACATTGGAGTTGGTGTCAGCACGTCCATAGCAGCAAATCCTCTTCCAACTGCACACACAATGCACACCTTCAGACAACCGCAGCCCACTATTCCGCGAAAAGTCTGCCACCCATCCCTAGCATGTAAGCCACGTCAATGCTACCAAGCAGTGTCCACTAGGTGCTTGAGGCGGGCAAGCTCCCTCGCTGATCAACTCGAGCAGCTTGCAGCCCCAACACACGCCGTAGCGCACTAACCATTGGCATCCACACTGGTTGAAGCAACCACTCAACTTGCACTGTGCTGCTTTCACGCCTGCGTCATCATGCGTTAGATGCATGTTTGTGTGAAGCATTCCGTGCTGCCATTAAGCTCCAGCAGAGATCCAAGGAGACGCTCAGCCTGCATTCTACCATGTGTGAGTTGCATGCTGCCGTACAGCATTCACAGCCAGCACCCCAAAGTGATCCAAGCAGACACTCAGCCTGCTTGCTACCATGCGCAAGATGCATGCTAGCTTGGAGCACCCCATGCTGCCATACAGTATTCACAATCAGCACCCTAAGTGATTCAAGCAGACACTCAGCCTGCATGCTGGTATGCGTAAAATGCACACTGGGTCGGAGGCCTCCATGCTGCCTTGAGCTCGCAAAACTAGTGCCCGCAGTGAGCCAAGCAAATGCCAACCTGCGCCTGTGCTGCCATGCCTGAGATGCATGCAGATACCCCATGCTGCCTTAGGCACGTAAGACCAGTACCCACAGTGATCCAAAACAATGCCCACCTGCGCCTGCGCTGCCATACGTGCGATTCGTGCTGGTGTAGAGTCCTCCATGCTGGCTTGCACGCGTAGGACCAAGGAGCCATCCAGGTTCACAGAACCTGCGGTTGGGCATGAACAATGAATAATGATGGACCAATCAAGGTGTCGAGTGCGGCTCATGTGCTAAAGCATAGCACCAGTGATAGTGCTTGGCAGCGCCTGGTACACACGTTTGGATTGTAAACAAAAACTGTTACCGCTCTCTTTCCCCCTCTTTCCACCTATTCTTTCGAAAGCAAAAGAGGCATGGCATTATGAACCCAGCAGCTTTCTAAGAGCCCTGTATCCATGTGGCATGATGCATTGCTCCAGACATCTGGCTCAAACTCCATTCAAAAAATTTCAATGTTATCAAATGGCAAATTCAGAGCCAGACACATCCATCAAGGCACCGCTTTGTACTGAGGAGAGGGTCAGCACCTGCAAAGCCATCATTGTATTTCTCCCACTTCTTCAAGCCTGATCGGCAATCAGAGCTTGCCACGAGCTTTTGTCTTCAGTTGGCAAATCTAGCCCGGGATGCTCTGGTTAAATTCAGGGGCCATATTTTGCTTCAGCTCCGCTGCCCGAGCAGGCAGGTCCTGCTATGTAACCCCTTCCTGTCCATATCTTTGAGCCTGCTTTGCAGGGACTTCTGTGGCAGTGGAGTCATCAACAAACTCAGCAGTGTCTCCCGCGCCTTTGAGCCTGACCTGCAGGGACCTCTGAGCCAGTGGCAGCGCACACAGGGCAATTTCATCTATCAAAACACCACCTTTGACTGCAAGGGGCCAGCTTCACACACCCTCACGTGTCTCCCGCGCCTTTGAGCCTGACCTGCAGGAACCTCTGAGCCTGTGGCAGCGCGCACAGGGCAATTTCATCCATCAAAACACCACCTTTGACTGCAAGGGGCCAGCTTCACACACCCTCACGTGTCTCCCGCGCCTTTGAGCCTGACCTGCAGGAACCTCTGAGCCTGTGGCAGCGCGCACAGGGCAATTTCATCCATCAAAACACCACCTTTGACTGCAAGGGGCCAGCTTCACACACCCTCACGTGTCTCCCGCGCCTTTGAGCCTGACCTGCAGGAACCTCTGAGCCTGTGGCAGCGCGCACAGGGCAATTTCATCCATCAAAACACCACCTTTGACTGCAAGGGGCCAGCTTCACACACCCTCACGTGTCTCCCGCGCCTTTGAGCCTGACCTGCAGGAACCTCTGAGCCTGTGGCAGCGCGCACAGGGCAATTTCATCCATCAAAACACCACCTTTGACTGCAAGGGGCCAGCTTCACACACCCTCACGTGTCTCCCACATCTTTGAGCCTGACCTGCAGGAACCTCTGAGCCTGTGGCAGCGCGCACAGGGCAATTTCATCCATCAAAACACCACCTTTGACTGCAAGGGGCCAGCTTCACACACCCTCACGTGTCTCCCGCGCCTTTGAGCCTGACCTGCAGGAACCTCTGAGCCTGTGGCAGCGCGCACAGGGCAATTTCATCCATCAAAACACCACCTTTGACTGCAAGGGGCCAGCTTCACACACCCTTACGTGTCTCCCGCGCCTTTGAGCCTGACCTGCAGGAACCTCTGAGCCTGTGGCAGCGCGCACAGGGCAATTTCATCCATCAAAACACCACCTTTGACTGCAAGGGGCCAGCTTCACACACCCTCACGTGTCTCCCGCGCCTTTGAGCCTGACCTGCAGGAACCTCTGAGCCTGTGGCAGCGCGCACAGGGCAATTTCATCCATCAAAACACCACCTTTGACTGCAAGGGGCCAGCTTCACACACCCTCACGTGTCTCCCGCGCCTTTGAGCCTGACCTGCAGGAACCTCTGAGCCTGTGGCAGCGCGCACAGGGCAATTTCATCCATCAAAACACCACCTTTGACTGCAAGGGGCCAGCTTCACACACCCTCACGTGTCTCCCGCGCCTTTGAGCCTGACCTGCAGGAACCTCTGAGCCTGTGGCAGCGCGCACAGGGCAATTTCATCCATCAAAACACCACCTTTGACTGCAAGGGGCCAGCTTCACACACCCTCACGTGTCTCCCGCGCCTTTGAGCCTGACCTGCAGGAACCTCTGAGCCTGTGGCAGCGCGCACAGGGCAATTTCATCCATCAAAACACCACCTTTGACTGCAAGGGGCCAGCTTCACACACCCTCACGTGTCTCCCGCGCCTTTGAGCCTGACCTGCAGGAACCTCTGAGCCTGTGGCAGCGCGCACAGGGCAATTTCATCCATCAAAACACCACCTTTGACTGCAAGGGGCCAGCTTCACACACCCTCACGTGTCTCCCGCGCCTTTGAGCCTGACCTGCAGGAACCTCTGAGCCTGTGGCAGCGCGCACAGGGCAATTTCATCCATCAAAACACCACCTTTGACTGCAAGGGGCCAGCTTCACACACCCTCACGTGTCTCCCGCGCCTTTGAGCCTGACCTGCAGGAACCTCTGAGCCTGTGGCAGCGCGCACAGGGCAATTTCATCCATCAGACACCACCTTTGACTGCAAGGGGCCAGCTTCACACACCCTCACGTGTCTCCCGCGCCTTTGAGCCTGACCTGCAGGAACCTCTGAGCCTGTGGCAGCGCGCACAGGGCAATTTCATCCATCAAAACACCACCTTTGACTGCAAGGGGCCAGCTTCACACACCCTCACGTGTCTCCCGCGCCTTTGAGCCTGACCTGCAGGAACCTCTGAGCCTGTGGCAGCGCGCACAGGGCAATTTCATCCATCAAAACACCACCTTTGACTGCAAGGGACCAGCTTCACACACCCTCACGTGTCTCCCGCGCCTTTGAGCCTGACCTGCAGGAACCTCTGAGCCTGTGGCAGCGCGCACAGGGCAATTTCATCCATCAAAACACCACCTTTGACTGCAAGGGGCCAGCTTCACACACCCTCACGTGTCTCCCGCGCCTTTGAGCCTGACCTGCAGGAACCTCTGAGCCTGTGGCAGCGCGCACAGGGCAATTTCATCCATCAAAACACCACCTTTGACTGCAAGGGGCCAGCTTCACACACCCTCACGTGTCTCCCGCGTCTTTGAGCCTGACCTGCAGGAACCTCTGAGCCTGTGGCAGCGCGCACAGGGCAATTTCATCCATCAAAACACCACCTTTGACTGCAAGGGGCCAGCTTCACACACCCTTACGTGTCTCCCGCGCCTTTGAGCCTGACCTGCAGGAACCTCTGAGCCTGTGGCAGCGCGCACAGGGCAATTTCATCCATCAAAACACCACCTTTGACTGCAAGGGGCCAGCTTCACACACCCTCACGTGTCTCCCGCGCCTTTGAGCCTGACCTGCAGGAACCTCTGAGCCTGTGGCAGCGCGCACAGGGCAATTTCATCCATCAAAACACCACCTTTGACTGCAAGGGGCCAGCTTCACACACCCTCACGTGTCTCCCGCGCCTTTGAGCCTGACCTGCAGGAACCTCTGAGCCTGTGGCAGCGCGCACAGGGCAATTTCATCCATCAAAACACCACCTTTGACTGCAAGGGGCCAGCTTCACACACCCTCACGTGTCTCCCGCGCCTTTGAGCCTGACCTGCAGGAACCTCTGAGCCTGTGGCAGCGCGCACAGGGCAATTTCATCCATCAAAACACCACCTTTGACTGCAAGGGACCAGCTTCACACACCCTCACGTGTCTCCCGCGCCTTTGAGCCTGACCTGCAGGAACCTCTGAGCCTGTGGCAGCGCGCACAGGGCAATTTCATCCATCAAAACACCACCTTTGACTGCAAGGGGCCAGCTTCACACACCCTCACGTGTCTCCCGCGCCTTTGAGCCTGACCTGCAGGAACCTCTGAGCCTGTGGCAGCGCGCACAGGGCAATTTCATCCATCAAAACACCACCTTTGACTGCAAGGGGCCAGCTTCACACACCCTCACGTGTCTCCCGCGTCTTTGAGCCTGACCTGCAGGAACCTCTGAGCCTGTGGCAGCGCGCACAGGGCAATTTCATCCATCAAAACACCACCTTTGACTGCAAGGGGCCAGCTTCACACACCCTTACGTGTCTCCCGCGCCTTTGAGCCTGACCTGCAGGAACCTCTGAGCCTGTGGCAGCGCGCACAGGGCAATTTCATCCATCAAAACACCACCTTTGACTGCAAGGGGCCAGCTTCACACACCCTCACGTGTCTCCCACATCTTTGAGCCTGACCTGCAGGGACCTCTGAGCCAGTGGCAGCGCGCACAGGGGCACTCTCGCCACTGATGTGCTGCAGAGACACGCTGGCGGTGCCCCATACAACTATGCCGTCCAATGGAACCTGCGCAAAGAGGGTGTGTTGATGTGTCATTGCACCGCAGCGGCACGGCCCTTTTAGAACACAAAAGAGTCTGACCTTGTGTGTCCTACCGAGAGGTAGCATGCAAGCTGTCCACACAAATGTGGAAGGAAGTGGCATGCAGGATTAAGATGGAAGCCACTTCCTTCCGCCAAAAGGGTCATGCACAACCCACACAAAGCCTTATCGACATTTGTGTCATTCCACACCCCATGGCCATCATGAAGACAGAACAAAAGAAGAGAAAAAGAACAAACATCAGCCAAAAGGCCGTGTGTGTTAAGGAAAACAGGACACGGATGGCTCTAAGCTCAAACGCGATTTGCCTGTAAACCCAATCTCAGGAGTGAAATGCAAGCCAGTGATTCTGAAGCTTTTCTGGACAACCTTTGCTTCATGTCTCTTGCAAAAATAGCGATCTTGGATACTTATGTTATCCTTTGTCGCAAGCTCAGCCCTTTTGAAAGCATGATTGCAGATCGACTATGCAACCATGTTGCAACTATGTTGCAGCAGCAGCTCAACTTATGCACTTGCAGTTTGCTTGCATCTGCCTTGCAGGCAGCACATACAGCGTATTATATGCAGGCACCTGCAGCAGCCACGCTTCTGTACATTCCAACCGATGTCCCAATTGCATATGTTTTAGTGCTGGCACTTGTTATACACTGCTGAGTGTTTAAGCAGCTGTGCAACAAAAGCCTTTGTTCTATCATGCAGACAGGGTTTCCAATTAAGGGGTATGAATACATGCCTGTCCTTTGCGCAGAAGGGCCACAGTGTGCTGGTGGTTACATACAATGCTGTGCTTTATTCCGTCAACAATGCTTTTTAGAGCTCAAAAATTATCATATCATATCAATTATTTTTGATAAATCTGGATCTCGAAGGTGCTCAGAGGGCCACCTGAGGCTCTGGTAGAGGCCCTCAACGGGACATTACTGCAAGGACAAACTTACACCCAGACGTCCCCATTCCCACAGAAGTTGATTTTATGTCGATGTGAAAAGTTGGAAAACCTTGGTTTATGATGTAAGACATGGAACGTCGACCTAGAGGCAGCACTGGTGCAAGCTGCCTCAGGCTCCTTGCCTTCCTTTGTTCAGGATATTGGCTGTGGATGATTGCTCAAGGAAGCACAACCCAGGTCACAGCCACTCCCTTTTCTCTGAAGAAGGAAATCTGTTGTTCTTTTTCTTTTCTTTTTTGAGGTTCCAGCTGCGCAAAATGTATGGCCATGGGGGGAGCCAATGTCGTGTTCGCGTGAATCGCGGGTGAAACATTTTCCCGGTTTGGGAAATTTGTTAAATTCGGAAATTCTCTTTTTTGCCTAATCAGGGCCACCGCTGAGAGCAAAGCATTCAGAAATGATTGAAAGTGCCTGATTAGGCAAAAAAGAAAATTTCCAAAATTTCATAAATTTCCCAAACTGGGAAAAATTTTCACCCGCGATTCGCGCGAACACGACATTGGCTCCCCGCCTGGCCATACCTTACTCACCGAAGCCCCAGCCACTGTCAGATTCTACTCATCTTGCACACATCACGCATTGTGCGCACGCAGGCTGGAGGCACCACAGGGACCTCCTCCCCCCTAAGCCATTCTGAAAACATAACAAAATACAGTGAATGCTTTCATCATACTCTTACTGATGCAGTGAACAGTGCCTGTGGTGAAAGTGCACAGAGCTTTAAGCGGAAAAGGAAAGGCAACCTTTTGGCAGGGGCCACTCCGCTAGACACGGGGGAGGCTGCTACAGCAAGTGCCCTGTTCAGGCACGCCCCACACTGGCTGATAGAAAGCAGGGGCCACCCAAAAACAAGCCTACGATTCTGCTGGACCCAGTAACCCTTCCCCCTTAGGGGAACTTGTTCCAGAATTTGTTCGTGCCTTTTCATCACTTTGCTTTGCCTGCAGATACCTTTTATGTTCTCTATTTGGCTACTTTTCGTAGCTTGACAAGCCAGGAGATGAGTGATTTCCTGCTCCAAGGCACGATTTGGTTTTACAGATTTTATTAGACTTGGTCACAGTTGTTGATGCAGTATGAGAATGTCAGATCCACCAGCGCCCAGTTTTGGATGCAGTATAAGTATGTTAGAACCACCAGCGCCTGATCCGCAAGGATACCAGGCTGTAAGCCTCTCGCGATCCCCTGGTAATCCCCTTGAGAACCAGCACAGGCACCCAACGCAACAAACAGCGCAATCAACAACAGAAAGGAATGCATTTGCATGAACCTCAGCGAGTGCCTGTGCCGTGGCAAGCAGCATGAGCTCGAGCCAGTATGTATGAGGGACAGGCAAAGCAAGGGCAAGGACCACGGACCAACAAAGAAAAAGATGAGACTGCGCCAGCCAAAGAAAGACCACGTGCATGACGGAAAGGGCAACGACCAGTAGGGACTTACCCGCTGTGTGCGTGGTGGTAGCAAGAGGATGAGACGTTAATCCTGCCTGCCTGTGCTTATACGCCGGAGAGGCCAGAATGCCATTCGGAGTATAAGCACAGGCAGCCAGGACTCAAGTCTCAACCTCTTCTCCCACCCCGCACAAGTGTGCTTGGTACACTTCACAGCTCCCTCGCGCCTCTATTAACCAAAGCATCCACTCACGTTCTCTCCAGAGTTCACCAGCACATGCTGGCCCACACCCACGGTTCCTGCCAGGCACTGCTGTTGGGTATGGAACAGAGGTTGCGCCTCTGCTTCGTCCACCTCCACAACATGGGCCTGCAGGATGGGGGTGGCATTAATTCAGGGGCTTCTTGGTTATGGCATGAAATGGGCTCATGGGATCAGCAGGAAACGGGCCCCTGCTAAGTCCACCTCCACAACATGGGCCTGCAAGGCGGGTGTGGCACAAAGGGGCCATTTTCAGCAAATGTGCGCGGTGGTTATTAAGGCGAGCCACGACCCTGCAGTGTCCAATCCAGCAACCTGGGCCTGCACATTGGGCGGGATCAAGGCAGGTCCTCACATGATTATTTCATCATCTCCTGCAATGGGTACCTCTACTTGCTGAGCCTTTCCATGCACACCCCATTCAGGGTTCGCCACAACGATACACTGTGCGGCATCAGGCAGCCTTTGTGCGCAAGGCATGACGTATGCTAAGGCATTCTGCCTTGCGCTGGGCGCAACGTGCGCAAGCCACAATGTGTCAGGCAATTGAGGAAAAATGAGGGAAGACAGCACAAGGCACTAAAGGGGTAGCAATGGAGAAAAGAGGTAAGACAGCATAAGGCACTAAAGGGGATAGCAATGGACACCGCTGTCGTCATGCAAACAAATGAGAGGCCTGGGCTAACAATACAAGCATGAAGCTTTCAGGGTCGTCCATCGTCCCTTAAGAGGACCATGCAAAGTGTAAGGCTGGAGGCAAGAGCTGCCCAAAACATGCAGAGAAAGCCTCCTGCAACCAGGCTGGAGGACCTCAACCAAGTCAGTCACTACACCTCCGGACCAGCAGCCAACCAAGTCAGTTACAGCTCCAGACCCTAGAGACTGGTCAGGACCCTTTTACGGGAACTATCTGGCTAAGGGCTTGACAAGGCCAAGCATTCAATTAGACTGGTCACAGCACCTAACCTCTTCAGGAGGCTGGCCACCTATCCAGGCCAGTCACAGCAGGCTTGTTAAGCTCGAGGAGTGGTGTTAGGCATCCTTTTCTTGCCCATGTGCAGACTCTCCAGCATTACGTACAAATTTTAAATCGTCTGTGGCGAGTGAGCAACGTCACATACTATTTATACCCTACGCACCAGAACAGCATCCTTGCATGAAAGAGATAGCAGCAGTTGTGATACGCATGCGCTTGAACTTGTACCATGAATGAAATGGCGGCAGCTTCAACAATGAACGAAGGAGAATGGTGGTGAAGACATGCATGCATGTGCTTGAACCTGAAGACCACACTCCCCAAACTTCAGGTTTTAGATCAAGCAATTCTTGCCTTGTCTGGCACGCTGGCAAACAGGCGGGCAAGGTTGCCTCGTGCGCGCGATGTGAAGTGCTCCTCCAAGGTGTGTGACAGCTGGAACAGCAGCAGCAGCAATGCACCCTGCACGGGGATAGAAGATAGCAGTTGGAGGAAAGCAGTGCGACCACAATCTTGAGTGCAAGCACCTGGATGTGCTCGTGCGCATAAGTGATCACACTGAGTAGCAAACATTTCCTTTCCGAAAGCAGTGCCCTTTCTGAAGGGATTAGTGTAATGCTCATCCTAAAAAAGAAAGGCACATTGACAAGGATCTGAAAGCCCACTTCTGCTGGAGGTTTGCGGCACGCAACTTTGCTTTCTCATCAAGACGGTTGTGCACTGCCTGTATCTACCAGGTGCTGTCCCATTCTCGAAACTGTGTACCTGTCATTCATTGTACTGAAACTTTCAGTGAAAGTCACCCACCCATCTACAGACAACACACACACCTCTTGGGGCATGCCCATGTACAGCGTGCCCAGCGCAGCCAGTGCCATGAGCACATGCGTGTTCAGTGTCCCGCTGGCTGCCATGCACAGCGACTCCAAAATTTGCGGTGCACCCGACAGCACCCAGGGTATGCACAGGGCTGTTTTGGCCAGCAGGGGCGCTGTGCCTTGGGGAAGCAGTGCTGAGAGTGCGGGGAGCTCTGCCAAAGAGGCCACAAAAAAGCCCAGCACGGCGGCCCACAGGCACGCGCTGCTATGGGTGATTCTGTGTGTGTGTATGTGCGCGTGCGTGCGTGTGTGTGTGTGTGTGTGTGTGTGTGTGTGTGTGTGTGCGCGTGCGTGTGTGTACGTGTGTGTGTGTGTGTGTGTGTGTGTGTGTGTGTGTGTGTGTGTGTGTGTGTGAGAGAGACAACCACACATTAATGTGTGTTCTCTGAATTTCAAACAACAGGATTTGCTTTTCAGCTATTGGTCCTTGTCATTACCACCTTCGTGGTAATAACGAAATTAACTTGCGTGCTCTTTAGACTCTTTAACCCTAAGGGAATCAGCAAAGCTCCGCACCTCTCTGCTGCAGCTACCAGGCCCAGCCTCTCAAAAAAACCGGTGAGGAAGGAGTCTGGAAAGTGGGAATGGTTTCCATGCTGGTGTTCATGAGTTGTGTTGGAGTTTTGCTGCGGGGGTTCAGAAGCAGCACTGCAACAGCTTCCGGCTCGCACAGCACAGTCCCTTCCTCTCAACGTCCTATGTTGCTGATGTAGGTTGTGATGGGGGCGTGGGCAGGGGAGCGCCAGGCAGGCTGGAGAGGGGCCCCCAATGCAAGTTGTCCTGGGTCTGATACATGAGGGGCTGACTCGCAAATGCCAAGGCGCAGAAGGGAGATGAAGGCGGCCACTCATTTCCTGGAGATTGTACATTGTTTATACGTTTGCTACAGCAACTTCGGAGGTCCCAGGTCGATCACCTCAGGGACCTGTGTCTGTCTCCTACCGTACACAATTCGTACACGCATGTGTGCAACCCAACCATATAATGTGTGCTGGTAGATTTAGTCTAAGTTTAGCTTTGATTTGTTTGGTATGCTCACGAAAGAGATTTCGGTGGTAATGATGTCGGAGAATTTTTATGAACGACGGCGCTGTCGTTGTGATGTTTGGAGAGTTGACAGATCCATCAGTGAGGCACTCCGAATCAAAGTCAAGTTGGACCTCCACTTCGAGCCCCCCTCTCCTGAAAGAATTACTTGTAAAAGGAATTAAGTAAGAAGGCACAGCTTTGATGTGTGGATCACGACCAGAGCATACCTCAGACTTCACAGATGCATGCTGGAAATAGGAACTATGCAGGCGGCAGACACGCTCCACACCTAATGTGTACTGTAATATGTGATCAATCAATTGAATCCTGGAAAGTGTCTGTGGAGGTGCTCAGCATTTAGAAGACCATCTAGAATTCGCTTAATACTGAATTGCGAGATGAGTAGGATGCATTCCATTCCTCAAGTTTGCGCCTGCTCGTGTCTACTCTCTGGCTGTGTAAGTTTGTGAGCTCTACTTCCGCTTCAAGAGAACTGCTCCCCGAGCCATCCTTCTTTTGTTCCTCTTGAAATGCAGACCTCTGCAACTTTCTCTGATATGTTTGCATTTGTTACAACCATGGCAACCACAACGTTCTCATCTTTGTTCTCCAAAAGAAAAGAAAATCTAGGTAGACAGTGTGAACTCTATTAAAGGAAAGGGGGCCGCATTGGTTCAAAGACCGCATGCCCATCCTACCACAAGTTCGGACTGAGAGAAGCACGGCAGGCAGAGAACGAAGACAGGTCCAGCAACGAGGAAGAGAGTAAGATAATAGCTGAAAGACTGGAGTTCCAGACCTTCAGCAGTAAGCAGTGTCTCCTTCTCCTTAATTGATGTAGGGAGAGTTTCCTCTGCCTACGTACTTTTTCCTTTTCAGCTGTAAGCAGAGTTAAGCACAGTCAATTTGCCGACCAAGGAGTTGTTCTCCAATCTAATCCATCTAAGAGGCTAGCAGTTGGACATCTTGACTGAAGATCTTTTGTCACTGATATTTAGCAACCCTATACCAACAGGTTCCGAAGAGTCTGCAAGGAGTTCCATCGTTACCTGAAACCTCTTTTGTTGGGATGTTTTGTTTTGTGTACCAGCAACAAAATTCAAAAACTGCCTCCAATGCTTTACGGTTGCACAGCGTAAGCCTTCAATTTCAAAGGAGCTCCACTGAGCAGGGGAAGCCTGCTGTCTGGCATATGCACTCATGGTGCATTGACCGTACATATCGCCTGCGCACCCTCAAAACATTTGAGCAGGGTCTTAACTGCTGCACAGCTACTATTTAGAAAAATGACGTGGGCACGCACCCCCACCCCCACCACATTCACCAAGCGCATGCGCGTTAGCTCTTCCAAAGTTCATTTGAAAACCAAATAAAATGAATTGATTTGATTGAGGATCAACCAACATAAATCAAATATCAAGCCTTGGTTACAAACAAGCTTTTAAGCTTGCATGGAACTCCATGCCCAATCTGTACGGGCATAAATGCCCACAAACTCTTTACCACTAGGTGCACCAATGAAAACAATAATCAATTTGCGGCCAGGTTCTGGAGCCGGGTGCTTGCAGTTACCCTCCCCACTGGCTCTCTCTGTTCCTGCTTTGTAATGGAGGGGACTTCCGGCCCTTGTGAGCCACCCACTGTCTGGCTCCTTTTTTGTAATTGTTGCAGGGGAAGTGCCTTACTTCTACATAATTTTCTTTTCTTTACTAAACTTATCTTTTTGAAATGGTGCGGTTACCTTTATTTTTACTGGACGCAGGCAGGCACAGCTTTGTTCCTTTTCTTTCCTCCAAGAAGAAAGAGAAGAACACCCTAGGCTCACTTCTAATCACCCAGATATTCTTTGGTGCTATTAAGGGAATCTTTCCTTAATGCAAACTGCCTTCTTGGCTGGTGTAGTCTTCTCTTTTTTTGTACCTTTTGATTTGCTGGTGAAGGGAAATCATGGCAATTTTGAGCGGTGCATAATTGATTACTCATTGATGTCTATTAAGCATTCCACTGCTGCTATACAATTCTTCTTGTCATTTTCATGCAAAGGAGAAAGAACTGGAGAAAGAAAAGAAAAAGAAAAACTGCGTGGGCTGAGGGACTCTCCCTACATCAAACATCAATTAAGGGAAAGGAGACACATTGGCTCAGAAGAGCCGTGAGTCCCCTCCACCACAAATCAAGGAGAGGGAGATCCATAAAGGGGAACATGTAGACAGCAGCTGTCAGCCAAATTTCAGAGTTCCTTGGCTTGAGAGCAGAGGCAAAAGCGGGCGAAGGTATTCACATTGTATGTATAGGGAAAAAAAATTGGTCTCAGGTATCAAAGCAGGTAATATCAGAGATGTATGAAGGAATCTGCGCTAAGCTTCTCTGTTGTCCAATTTTTATGGATGCTTCATGTTCTTACTTAAGTGGCATGCTAGATAGATGGAAAATCAAATCAGTCAGAGCTTTTCGGTATGCACTGATTCCATGGTCATCAAGGGAACTTTGCTTTATTAGCACGCGCTTGAATTGGGAGGCGGGGACATCTTTGTAGAGGTAAAACAAACGCCCTGCATTTTGGTTGGTGAACACAGCGGCGAGTGTAAGAGAGGAAGGTGAGCTTCAAGCTAAATTATTGGGAGTGGGCACGTTAGGCACAGGCCAACATGTGGCCTGCTGGAGAATGCTGGGAGAAAAGTATTGGAAATGGTCTTTGACCAGCAGAGTCACCACAGAACAGCACTTTTTGGCGAAGGCCCAGGGTCGTCCCCATGGTTGGCCACCCTTTTCTAGGCAAAAAAAGGGCAATTTACTGATTCTTAGTATACCTCGGCACCCACATTTCACAACCTGTAAAGTGCCCTGGATAGCTTTGCTCTACAAGGAGGTGTAGAAGAAGTGGACAACAGATCCGTGATGTCGAGCAGCAAGAAAGAAAAGGAAAGAAAAAGCTAGGTAGGCAGAGGAAACTCTCCCTACATCAGTTAAGGAAAAGGAGACACGGTGTTGGGCAGCACCTTCAATGTGAAATGGGATGTGGGAAAGTCCTTGCTCACAAATGTCGCAAAAGAAATGTGCATACTAAGATGATCAAAAGCACACTATTTTTTACACAGGCTGCCATTTGGCCTCATATAAATTTCAATAGACGCATCATGCCCGGCAGCACCCGGGGTGCGATCAGGTTGCCAGGGGATGCTGTGGTTGCGAAGCAATGTCACTTCTGCATTTGCTTGCACACCCGTCCCGGTGGGTCACCCCACCAGCACGCTCCCCCAGTGCCCCCCGCAAAATCTGGCATCGCAGTGTAATTGGACAACCTAACAGCAGCTTAAGTCCAGGAGCACTGGTCATCTGGTGCAAGTTTGAAAATCCGCCTTTTTCTGCCAAAATGGATGCAAAACGGCCTCTAGAGATGTGAGAGGGCTACAAGACATGTAAACTTGTTTGCTAAGTGTGTGTGTGTGTGTGTGTGTGTGTGTGTGTGTGTGTGTGTGTG
Source organism: Dunaliella primolecta (assembly GCA_914767535.2). Classification (NCBI taxonomy): domain Eukaryota; kingdom Viridiplantae; phylum Chlorophyta; class Chlorophyceae; order Chlamydomonadales; family Dunaliellaceae; genus Dunaliella; species Dunaliella primolecta. The sequence goes on from OU611757.1 coordinate 8,772,709, forward strand.
TGTGTGTGTGTGCGTGCGTGCGTGTGTGTGTGTGTGTGTGTGTGTGCGCGCGCGTCTGAATGCATGAGCATGTCCAAATGCGGAGGTTTCAATGAATGCCATTTTTTTGCAATTCCTCACAAGCAGTGCCCAAACTAGTGGCTTGAGCAAGGGCAACGAGGAGGTGCAGCCAATGTCTGGTTAGTTAAATGGTTGGGCACATTCCTTTGATGCATGCATAAGCATGTGTATGATATGCCACCTTCTTCATTTTAGGCTGTGTTTGTACTTGTTCCGTCTTTATGCACGCACAAATATGATCAAGGATTCAAATTTATTGAAACTTTTTCTGTTTTTAGGGAGAGGGAAAAGGCGTATCGTGCCTTCTGCTAAGGCGTTGGCATCCATGTCAAGTGCTCAGGATCGGCAGGCATATGATCAAATGCTCAGGATCGGCAGGCACATATGCTGTGGCACAGGACAAGAGAAAGAAACGGGGGGCGGACGATGATGAAGAGAGTGCAATGAAAGAGCCAGCTGTAGGAGAGGAAGGCCGGATGATCATGGAAGTGAGGTGAACTTCTTTCCTGCTTTTGCTATTCATGTGCAATGGAACATTATCATCCATGTAGATATCACCCACATAAGTATAATACATGCTTACTGCCTTTAGCCCCCCAGGAGCTCCAGGTGACCCCCTTAGACTTGTCAAACCTCAGGTACCCCCCCTAGCACTGGAAGCCCACCTAGTATTCAAGGGGGCCCCTCAGAAGCCTCCCGCCCAAGGACCCCATGGAAGCTCCTGTTACCCCCCCTGGAATTGTAACGTTTCAGGTAACCCCCCTGGAAGCCCCCCTGGAGCTCCGGGTACCCCCCTAGGGGCCCCCCACCCTCCCCTGGAAAGACATCCCAGGAGGGACCCTAGAGGTGGATAGTACTCCAGCAAGATCTGAGCCACAAAGAGCACCTCCACATGCCAAAATCTGCATTCCTGAATACTTGGGACAAAAAAACATGTTTGGTTTGCTCAGAGTATGCACAGAGGTGAATTTAGGGCTTGAAAGTGCAGTTGGCCATTCTAAGGGGGGTCCAGCCCCCCATGGGGATGACCCCAGTCATGGGGCATGAGCCCCTAGGTTTGCCTGTTTCCTGGTAAAGTTCACACCTACTGCCCTGGCCCATCCAGTACACCACCCCCCCGCCCTGAGATTTGACATGTGAGCCCAGCCAAATTTCAGGCAGCCCTGCAGTGTCAGGGGGGCAGGGGAGGCCGTGGATGGTGCAACTGGAACTTTTTGAAAGCACGTATTGGAGGCAGTTCATGGCCAGAGCTGACAAGCCCCTCATCAGTGCTGAAATTGGCGTGCTTGCTAAGCAACATTTTTAGTTGGGGTCACCAAGCTCTGGTGACTCTTGTCTTCCCAGTCATGCATCTGTACAGGGTTGGGTAATACGTGAAAGAGGAATGAATGTGTATGGCTCAAATTGGCAAAAAAGGTGTATGGCTGGAATGGCTGTTTCCAGTGCGTGAGAGGTATGTTGGTGGGGCAGCGCCCTGCAGGCCTGCCCGGCGAGTTAAGGCCTGGATTTTCAAACCTTGCTGCTCCTTTCCTAACAATTCGGGCAAGCATTCAGCACGCTCGCTTCTACTGGTCTACTTAGCTGCACTGGCTTTGAATTCTGAGGCATGCAGGCCTGCCTCAACCTCACTTCAGTCCTCCCTCCCTCAGCTGGACCCTTCCTGCTGAACCCCTTCTGCAGCAGCTGCGGCTGCACCTGCCCCTATCCTTCCTATGAAGGGCATCTGCAGGTGGTGCTTTGCTGCAGGTTGGGAGTGGGTTACAGCATCTGCGATGGCATCAACTGAAGCTCCAGCAGGCTTCCCTCCAAGACCTCAAGAGGCTCTGATGGACATGATTATTATGTCAACATCTTTCCCTCAGGGCTGGGAGGGATTCCTGATAACCTCCCAAGGGGTCCCTCTTTGCCACATCCCTCTCTCTCAAACATGGAATGCACATAACGTGTATATACGCGACGTACGTGTATTTTACGTGTGTCCGCGTACGGCACCTCTCCCAAACCCACCTACGACCCAACCCTGATCTCTATGTCACCTCCATGCCAGAAAGGGCTGGCCTCACCAATGTAAAGCGCCGCTTGCGACGTCTCCCTCCCTTGACTGATGAGAGTTAAGAAAGGTCCAAGCATAGATGAAGCTTGCCCGTCCTGATCTGCTTTGGAGCTGCACAACAACTGGCACTCTTGATATTTGTCCTGCAGAGATTCCTTACTTGCTACGTCTTTTGCCGTCAAGGTGTCACTACCTGCACCCACTATCTCCCTCAATGCAATGAATAACACCAGAGGTGTACACTCGCACCCACCATCTCGCTTGATGTAATGCAACACACCAGGGTTGTACAGGTGGTGCAGTTGCTCCTGCTGCTGCTGCTGCCGCTGCTGTTGCTGCTGCTGCTGGCCGGCCTCGTGGCACCCAGGTGTTGCTGCAGAAGGAGGGGCTGCCGCAGCAGCTGCTTCTACTGCTGCTGCTGTTGTGTCAGTTCCTGGGTGCTGTGCCGCATCAGCCTTAGCATCTGCAGCATCCATGTCAGCACAGGCCTGCAGAAGGTGCTGTGTCTGCGGGTCGAGTGCCACAGTATCTAACGATCCATCCGGGTTGGTAGGTGGGGGCGGCGCGTCTGTGAGAGAGGGGTCTGTGGTGCTGGATGTATGGAAAGGAACAGCATCTTGTGTGGCATGAGGGTTGGGGGGGGCTGCTACTGTTGGTTCTGCCTGTGCAGTTTGAGGGTTGGGGGGTGCTGCTACTGTTGGTTCTGCCTGTGCAGTTTGAGGGTCGGGAGGTGCTGCTACTGTCGGTTCTGCCTGTGCGGTGTGAGGGTCGGGAGGTGCCGCTAACGTAGGTTCAGCCTCTGCTGCCTGTGGTGCTGCTGTTGAGGCTGAGGCGGGCACCGATGAGTGCCCAGGGACGGCAGTTCCAGCAAGAAGGTCCTCTTGCTGACCAGGACATGGGCGGTCTTGCTGCTGCAGCTGCTCCTGCTCTTGCTGTTGCTCAGCACTCTGGGCAGCAGCAACCCCTGCTGCACTGTTGCTTGTACCAGGCTGGGCAGCACTCCTGCTCTGGGTGCGGACGTGTGCACCACCACTGCTGCCGTGCTGAGACGGCGTCGCCTGCTTACTGGGGGTATCCGCTGGCACAGTGGCATCGATGAAGCCCACAGCTGCAGATGCTATGGCACCGAAGAAGCTGGACCCTCTGCTGTTGGTGTTGCTGGCGTTGCCTGCTGCAGTGAAGCCGCGGCTTGCCTGCGGTGGTTGCTGCTGCTGCTGCTGCTGCTCTCTCCACTCAACAGCTGAGCGCTTCATGGATGAGAAAAGGGACTTGGATGCGGCCTCCAGGGTCTCGCCCAGGGCCTTGCCTAGCACTCGGCCCTCCTGCAAGCCAGGCATTTAGTCAGAGGAGTTTGCAGGCAGGTTGCCCAGCAGCACACAGTAATGCATTAGCTGTTGCAAGCGTGCATTTGGAGTGCATGCACGAACTGGTGTGACAAAGGTGCACCCACATTGGCCTGGCTCTTATCACACTTCTTGCAGCTGGGCCTCAAACAAAAGCAAAGAACAGATCTGAAATGAAGTAAGTGAGAGCACGCTGAACATGCCTGCTTGCTGAATGCTTTGAGCAACATTTGCAATAAACAGTGCACAAGCTGCAGCACTACTCTCACCTGTGCGGCCCTCACAGCACCTCCCGCCATGAATGCGGTTACCTAAAAGTGAATTGTAACCATTAAAAGTTGTTCATGCTACATGCAGCATGTGTGTGTATGTGTGTGCGTGCGTGTGCGTGTGTGTGTGTGCGCGCATGCGTGTGTGCAAGCGTGCGCCTGCGCGCATCACCTTGACCATTTTGTGAGGACAGAAGGCTGACGAGGCTTGAGCACAAAGGCATTCATTGTGAACCAGTTGTTTTTGCAAAATGGAGGTAGGGATGCTTAAGACACAAAGGAAGTGCATCACATGATCCAGATCAGCTGTGGATCAGCTTGACCTCGCTCCACCTTGTGATCTTTGCACAGCCTCTCCTTGGCAGCTAGTGCCTCATGACCTTTGCACAGCCTCTCCCTGGCAGCTTGTATCTTGTAACCTTTGCACAGCCTATGTCGCAGTCTTTGCACAGCATTTCCTTGGCAGCCAGTGTCTCGTGACCTTTGCACAGCCTACCTTGTGGTCTTCACACAGCCTCTCCTTGGCAGCCAGTATCTCATGTGCAAGCTCCACGACACCTGCCATGCTTGCGCGCGGCACCATATCATTCTGCAAGCATGCTGGAAAACTTGCTTGAGCATGAATTGGGTGTTGTTTACCTGATGGCCAACCCAATTTGTAACATGCGAATGTGTGTGCAAGCGAGATTTTCTTGCGCATCAACATGAGAATACGCATGCACAAGAATATGCGGTGCAGCTCACAGTGCCCCAAAACATTTATTATAAGCTCAGAGAAGGCAAATGTGGAGGGAATCACACGTAGATTGTGTTGCATTCCCCATTCTTCAGTCTTTCCCACTTGTGCTTCTAGCTCCATGAAATACAAGAAAAAGGCCAGGCAACATACACCACTACATCTGCGTATATGCATGGCTTGTTTACGCTTTAGGCAGGCCCCCCCAGGTGTGGCATCAACGGCAGCAAGATAGTGTGCAATAAACATGCAAACAGATACGCTCAGCAAAGCAAGCATTGCCTTAGAAGTGAGCATGAGTAAACGTCAATGCATGGATGTATCAATTCCAAGACGGAAGTCAAGGAGTTGTGCTTATTGGCAATACAGATTACTGGCATACAGAAGATGTCACCAAAGCAAAAGAGCATCCTTCCCAGGATAGCGCGCATACACACATTGTTGATGATGGCCCTTACGAAGCCCTTGGCCTCTGATGCAAGCTCTTTTGTCTGCAAGCAAAGATGAAAAGGTGCATGCAAGTTGAAGACAAGCAAAGCTGCTGAAGAAAGGCAAACAGGGCAGGCAATGAGGATGCCATTGGAGAAGATAGCTTGACACCTTTGACCTGTTGATATGAATTTACAGGTGAATACCCAACACTTTTGCTCAACAATAGCCATCATTTAACCACACATGGACATTGATTACCTGGTCTACCCAGACTGCTGAATTCCCAATGCCTTAAAAGCTCATGTGCACCAAAGTGCGCTTCTGCACAACAACGATCAGCCTAGCAATTGGCTGGGATGACTGAGACTCTGCACATAATGCTTTAAAGTCCGACACCATGCGGTTCATGGCGGGGGTTTCAGGACCCAAATTTTTCTGATGCTTTTGATTTGATTGTCGAGGCCTGATGCTAGTACACATAACATCCCATATACTTGAGTTTAAATTCAGGGCATCGTGCCTGGGCACACGCCACATCAAGCAACACATCTGGCTGTCCTCAACAATGGAATCTTCAGTTTGTGCTAGCAGAAAGGAAAGTGTGACATAGACTCGCAGCTCATCAGCATGGGAGGTTAGGCACAACCAAGAGGTGATTACCCAGCAGCCTCTTTGAGACAAAATGGAGTCTGTCGAAAATTCTGATGACCTGCATGTTTTTCCCAATGGAGCCTTACCAGCACTGGAGGAGAGGCAAAAGTCACAGCCGTGACGCGAGTACCTGGCAGCCTCTGAGCCAACTTTGGGTCCCAGTTCAGGTAGCATGCTGCCAAGGCAGCAATACCACCACCCAGGGAATGCCCTACAAACTGGACCTCACACCTGCATGTAAAGCACGCCATGCACACGTGGGAAACATGACTTGCTGTAGCGCATGCTGCCTCTTTTATAACTCAATTCTACAATAAGTGTCAGGGTGCTACTGCATTTTCCTAACTTTTAGGGCAAAGTGACAACATGGAGTGGAACCGCCCCCCTGGTACAGCATTCTGTTACGGTGTTGGCTACTTTGCAAATCAGTCTCTACGTCTCATGTATTGGAATCTGTGAGTGCTTGGGCTTGGCCCCTTGGATCTCCTCGTTGGCCAGAGCTGTTTTTTCCACATCAGCTCCTTGTTTACATTTCAAATTGTAATCACAGGCAATCAATTTGTTGCGGCGCTCGTTGCTGCTGCGACGTGCTGTGTTTGCTGTCCTGCATGAATTTGATGGACATCTTTGGCTTTGCACCCTCGAAGAGCGTTCCGTTCACTATTGTGAGAAACAGAAGAAGGACAGTATCACTCAAGCAGAACAGCCTGAGGTCCTCACCAAGGCTTCAATCTATGTAAGGATGTGTCAAAACACAAGGACATATATTCCCTCAACAGTTACATGGCAATCGTACCCAGGATGCTTTTTCAAGGCCTCCTCCAGGCGTGGCAGCTCTTCCTCTACCAGCGCCTTGGATGCCAGTGCAATGCCACAGTGCGCATAGCCTGCAAAGGGGATTGGTCGCTGGTATATGGCTGGTAAGAGGTGACGTATGCGGTGATTTATCTGGCATGGTTTGAGCCTTGCCACTGGGATCACAGTTTCTGAGATGGTTATGTTGGAATAAGCAGAATTCAATGGCGACTCCCTGCTTCCATGGTTGAACAACCAATGTTAAGCTACAGCAGCAGGGCTTGTTGCGTCCAGTGCCACAAAGGAACTCATATGCGTCAGGCGTGACCTGTGCTTGTGCCTTGCTCAAAGGTTAGAGCTCCACCTGCAGGCTCACATTGCCGTTGCAGGATTTCTAGATAATAGTTTTGTGCTGCATTAAGCACTACGCGAACCTGGTTTGTTCCGAATGTAAGGGCCATGCTAACTCTTACCACGGAGTGCAATGGGCATTTTGCTCGCAGGAACAAGCATCGGGCTGAATGCTCCCTATTGTTCCCACAACAGACTTGTTTGGCCTCCGATCACACTCCATGCAGTCAAAGCACCCTTAGCATGGATGTTGCGGAGCTCAAGCAAGTCGATCAAGCACGAAGAGAGAGCACGCCAACGCCTCTTTTGCTACCAATAAAAGGAGGATAAAACTGACACAGGAGAAGAAGACTGAGGGGATCAGCTAAAGCAAAGGCGCATACGCACCGGACATAAAGCTGGCTGTAACTCCATTGAAGTCTATGAGCAGGTCTTTGAAGACTGAGGTGCCACGGACGACTACTCGCACAACCTTCACATCATGGTCAACGGCCACAAAATAGGCTGCATTGACGCAAGTGAATCGGGGAAAACACAATCTTTGAAATTCTTGGTTATTGAGAAAGAAAGTACTGTATCATGAGTCAGAGCCCGTGGGCTTGCAATGGTGCAAATCTACTAGTGGTTGGCATGATTTCCAGGAAGTGAGTGGCATGCTTTTGCCTTATTTGACCAGCTGCAATGTGTTTCAACGGGCAACCTTACAAGCCCTGGAATGAGCACATGCAGAGCATAAATTATTAACTCATTTTGCAGGATAGGACCTAGCTGATAAGGAACTGGGCTTTCTACCGACATGTGATCGCACCGAACCCCTAGGGGATATATTTCTTCTTTGTAAACGCTGCACCTCTCTCAAGATGAACCCTTTTGTCCTTGTCTCAACTGAATGACCTTTCAAAATAGCTTCTTAAATGCACGGGCATATTAGTAAAGAGTGTCAAAAGAAGCCCAGAACACAGTTTGGAAAACATGAATGACCAACATCGTGGGCAAGGGTTGTGGACTTTGGGCCAGGCAAGACTTTCCCCAAATAAACTATGTTGTGGATGCTCAAGCCATTGCAGGGGTCCATGTTCAAGTCTTGTCCCCTTTTGTGCTGCTCTTCAGAAAGGAAGGAGGAGGCTTGAATTAAGTGCGCAGTCCCAGCTGTTAACGCTTCCCTGGGGCCTTGAGATCTTCCGTCTCGCCATTTCCGCCTGGTTAAAATTTTTTCATGATAACCATCAGGGATGGGTTATGTTTGTATGGAGTACACATGTAAGGCAAAATTTGCCATCAATCGCACATTCCATGTGTTTGGCAATCCTCAAACCAAAATCCAACAACAATAAATACTTAAACGCAGAAGCTCAATTCAAAACAAACACGTGTGCATTTGGCTCAAAGCTGAGTATAGCCCATCCCTGGTAACCATGCATCCTCCGCACCTTCCCCCAAAATCATGTTGTGAGGCGAGCAGTCATTGATGTCCGACCAAAACCTTGTTTCGAAATCAGAATGTACCATTTGATATCACGGAAGACCACAGTACAAAAGGCAGGAAGGCACAGGGAAAACAGAGACCGACTGTGTTAGGCAAAAGCTCATGCAATGCAATACAAGGATGGATGCTAAATGCGTGGTGCAGGCTGAAAAATCATACCAAGTGTTGGCATTGAGACCAACAAATTTTCAATTACTGATTGACCAGCATGCAACCCAGATGAAATATATGTACTGTGACTCACCAGGTAGGAAGTCTTGTTCTCCTGGTGGCATGCTTTGTGGGGCAGATGATGGAGCGCTCTGAGAGCAGTGCACGTTCAGCACATCATCATGCTGCCAAAGACAGACAAAACAATTCCTTGTGGTTAGTATGTGAAGACGCAGTCAGCAATTTCAACAAGGAGAGGAAAATGCACACAAACAGTAGAGAAGATTGCTGAGGCTGGTTAATTCCGACCATTAAGGAAGAGTAGACTGCCCCAGCAACATCCCCTACTTTGATGCCCAGGATGGAGGCCACCTGCAGCCGCGTCGAGGCATCGTAAGCGGCCATTGCCCAGTTGCACATGTCCAGCCATGTCATGACCTCAGCACTGCGAGGCAAAACACGTTTACCCTCTTGCACGGGGTTGTTTGACTTGTTTTCAAACAGACTGGCATCTCTGTTTCAATTGCATGTGCTTACTCACTGATCAGTGCATGTGGGGCAATTGGCGCAGTGCACCACCTCTTGCTCGTGCTGCTTGGCCAATGGGATCCTGGGGGTGCAGACAGCATGTATATTGCAGTTGTTGCAAAGTAAATCTGTTTACGCTTGCATGCTTGCTTGCTTACCTACAGATTAATAACATGCTAATCATTTCAGTTCTTACATTCCAACTTTGTGCCTTGGCACCGCGCAGTTGCCTGTATGTGCATCAACCCACCATGCAACCCCCACATCACGCCAGGTCAAAGGGGGTAGATGTGCAGCAGTTGTCCTTTGTATGGCTTGGCAGGACTGGAACACCGTCTTGAGCAGGGTAGGGTTAAAATTGTCGTTGACCAGGCCCCCCAGCTTGTCCATTCTGCCTGCTCTGCCTCTGAGATATTAACGTGCACAGGCAAAACTAGGCACCTGCTACTATTTATTCATAGAAGTCTATATCATCTCCCGTAATTATTTTCCGGGCTTTCAGTTTTTTCTGTCATCGATGCTTGCAAATCACAACAAACGAGATCGCGTTGTGGTTCCGTCATTTTGGGGTTGAAAATGACCATAAATAAATACAAAGCTTACGGCTTAGCTCATAAAACAACAGGGAGCACACGCGCGGGCACGCACGCAAGCACACACACACACACACACACACACACACACACACACACACACACACACACACACACACACACACACACACACATGTGTACACGCACGCACGCAAGCACACACAGCACGCACGCGCACACACATACACACACAAACACACAAACACACACATGCATTTTAAAGAAAGAAAGAATTTCTGAATTTCTAGATGAACGTCTCGCCACTAGACCTTGAAGCTCAAAGCAGATTACCAGATTAGGTACTCTGCAGCAATTCATTGCTGAATGCATGCAACGCGCGTTACATATGATCCGTCATCTAAAAGATTACATGTTACCATTACAAATAATGGAAATCCCATGTGTGTGATGAGTCCTGCGAATGGCTGTCCTTTGTGCAGGCGTCCAAGGATTAATGCTTCCAGTCATGCATGGCCATATGGCCATATGTCCCAAATCATAAAACTCTTCATGATACAATTGCCTCATTCATGGAAATGCGAAATTACATTTTCAAAAAATATCACCTCAAGCATCATGGTATCACGATCAGCAAATTCCAATGCTCATGTCTCAGCCGCACCACTGTTGTATGCATGGCGTAGCAGCAGCTCTTCCACTAAGGGAAATCTTTCACACATGTCTAGTGCTACAGGCACGATCTCATCGTGCACAAAGGTGAATAAGTCCTCTGCAATCCTTGAAACTTGGCCGGATAGGTACATCGCTGGGGAAAGGGTACGAGCCAGCACGGGTTGCCTGGGGAGCACAGGGATAAGGCGGCAGTTTCATGGAAATGAGCTCCTGGACCCTTGCATAAACATTGATTTCACACTTGAAGTCGTCTTGACGACTTGGCAGTCATGATCACCAGACAGTGTGCAACATCAGAAATGATCTTCACCTGAAATGGCATCAGGTCATTCCTGAAAAAATCCAGATCTGACTCCTGAAATGGCCATGCGCATCAAACACACTCATCTGCACAGGTATCTATTTTCTGCACAATTTTCCCAACAAATAGGACTTCATGAAAAGGTTTGGTCAAATACTGATGCATTTGCGAACTTGTTCAAACTCAGTAATCCTGCCAGTCCATGCAAAGATGTCCCTGGAAGAAGGTTCTTAATTTTCATAAGCAGTATCCTCTAACCTAGCCCTGACCATAAAAATCCAACAGGACATTGTGTTCACAACGTTCATGCTCACTTTCCTAGAAATTCCATAGATATCCCCAGCTAGAGATGACAGAGCTCCTGACACAAATTGATTTCACAGCCTCATCACAAATAAATGTGTGTGTATGTGTGTGTGTGTGTGTGTGTGCGTGTGTGTGCGTGTGCGTGTGTGTGTGTGTGTGTGTGTGCGTGTGTGTGTGTGTGTGTGTGTGTGTGTGTGTGTGTGCGCACGTGCGCGCCTTTGTATCGCACCTTTGTAGCAAATCCAACGCTATGGGCTTGAGCACGTTCCCCACGCTTTTCAGCACTTGTTCAGTTCCACTCATTCCTTGCAGGAGCATCCCAGCATACCGTCTGCAGGTCCACCCCAATCCCAGCTGGGCAAGAGAGGCAGCCCTACATGATTTTTTACAGTGCAGCGTCGAATGAATAATACGTATTCCTTTCTAGACAGTAACATTTGCAGATCACTGCAACATCTCAAGGAGCCTGACATCAACAGCAGAACAACAGCTGGGCGCGCATTGGCAGAGATTCTAGAATTCAAATGGAAGCTTACAGCTCAATGTGCTGACGTTGCCTCCGAGCTTGGTCTGCTACGATGACAATCAAATCTATGGCCAACCCCACTACACCTGACAGGACACTTGCACCTGTATGTGCATGCACATGGGGAGGAAAAGATGCAAGGATTTGAATTTCAGATTGACAGTAACCGCCGGCTGTTGGCGCTAACTCCTTTCTGTGCTGAGCAGGAGCCCTGTGATGAGACGACTTGCGTGACAACCTAGGATATGTTGACATGTTAGATAAATGCTGGACATGTCTGATTGTCCAAACCAGGAGAAACTTGAGAAAGAGCATGAGTGTGCATGCAGGCACACCACGCACTCACAGAGGAACAAGAGGACGAGGGGCAAGTAAATCATAATGAAAGGTGAGATGAGTGTTAAAGCCAGGAGCCTTACGAGCAGGCCCATCCCTTATTCAAACCAGGACTTTTTCCGTCCCGATTCCTCCATCAGCGTTTAAGTTAATATAAAAAATACTTATAATCTGATTTAAGGTACCTCAATCCTCTTGTAGAACTACGCGATCTCGCAAGAAATTGCTCAAAGTAGTGAGTATTTCACTATTCAAATTTGAAAAATGCGGATGAATTGATGGGAATCGTTTTACCCGAGCCCTGACAAAGCAGGTGCACCATGCAAGATAAAGGCGATTGGGCGGGGCTGGTGGCACAGAGCGAGGACCTTGTGTCTCAGGTGGGTCTCCACTCTCTCATGCTTGTTTCAAGGCCATCAGCTCACTGGAACAACAATCCATCAACTGTTTGCAGCTCATGCTGCCTTTGCACCAAGGTTGACCCTTTGCTTTTGAGCAACCCTCCCCACAAATTTATGCGAGCAGGACTACCACAACTTCCCCAAAGTGGATCGGAGCATACCGCAGCTGCAGCAGTATGCAGAGTCCTTGCGTGCCCGCACCAACAAGTTCAGAACACTCAACAATCAGATAGCTGCCACAAGGCTCCTAGCTCAGCAGGGCTTTGATGCATCCAGGTGTGTAGAGCAATTGGCTCACATGCACCCTCTCAACATTGATGCCCATCTATCAGCCTCAGTAGCATCCTTTGCATGTCTGTCGGTCAGCTGGACATGCTTGCAAACAAGTTGGCACACACACACACACACACAACATGCATACATAACTTACGTACATACAAACACAAGTACATACACACGCAAGTACATACATACATACACGTGTACGTACATACGCAAGTACATACATACACATCCAAGACATACGCACAAAAGCAAAAGCAGAAAGGTGCCCTGGAAAACTACTTAATGTAGCAATGTGCATGCAAACAACAGCATGGCGCTCCATAGTGGATATGCAACAGCCTGCATGTGTCGCATGCTGTTTGTGCTTGGGAGTGTATTGACACTATTTATTTCTATGTTGCATACTGCTCTGTAGACAGAGCCAGGAGGTCACCTTATCAGTTTTAAGCAGCAAAACATAAAGTCAAGCAGCTTGTGCACGGGCTGACGCAGGAAATATTGGCGATTGAAATGGCAGATTACACAGTCAAGCAGCTGGTGCATGCCCTCCTGTGCTCTGTAGGCTGACCCAGGAGGTCACCTCCCTGGAAATCCAGCCCACCATTGAAGATGTTTTTCATGCAGACACCACAAGCGTAGAGGAATACTTAAAGCAAGTGGAGGAGTCAACCATCCTTGCAGCTTTGCAGGTGAGGGATCAATTTGCCTGGGATAGTGGGTTATGACCAACCCCCTCGCATGGAGGCTGTATGGCATGCACGCTGTATGATTGCATCCCATGTGTAGAAAGCACGCTAGACATGTTTGCTCAGGTGAATCACTGACGAAGCCACAACCAGGCAAGCATGTGTACGTCCATCACACACATGCTTGCACATGCAGGAAGCCCAGCAAGACACGGTGGCCACATTTGAGTCCTACATGGACGAGTGCATGGCGCGTGACTGGGCTGCCAACAAGCGCCAGCTGTTTGGTCTCATTGCGCCCCACTCTGGTGGAGGCATCGCATCCTCCCTGGGGGGCGGCATGCTTGCATCGGGACCCCTGATTGGAGCTCAGGGCCAAGCAGGTGGGGAAGGGCTGTGGCGCGTTGTGTGCATGGTGTGTTGTATATGGTGCACACTGTATATGGAGTTGGGAGGACCATGCTTGCACCGGGACCCCTGATTGGAGCTCAGGGCCAAGCAGGTGGGGAAGGGCTGTGGCGCGTTGTGTGCATGGTGTGTGTTGTGTATGGTGCACACTGTATATGGGGTTGGGAGGACCATGCTTGCACCCGTACCCCTGATCGGAGCTCAGGACCAAACAGGTGAGGCGGGGTGCTCTAATGTGTAGGTGGGCATCGTGCATGTTGAGTGGGGAAGAGGTTGGGTCGAGTGCATGGCTGTGGGAAACAACCCGCTTGGAAGCCTCCCACTCTGGTTTTTTCCCCAGTGCCTCAAACTGAAAGTGGGCCAACTGCAATGAAAAAGTGGCTTTGGAAAAGAAGTGGGAGCCAATGCCCTTGCGAGCAGGTGTCTCAGCTTATGCAGATGCAATCAGCCACACTCATGGGACGTATGTGGACAGGGCCCTGTCTTGCCCCTCACACAAGCCTGGAGTCTCTCATTCCCACATGCACTCAACACACACGCATACACACACGCATACACGCACAAATACAGGCGGAATGGCAGGCCAGGCTGGCCCCGTGCTGCGCCTGCCCGCTGCCGAGCAGGCGTACGTCAACGTCATCCGCCGCGCCAACGAGGCCGCAGCAGCAAACGACCAATCCTTTGACCTGGTCAAGGAGTTCCGGTGAGTGCGCTTCACCTCCCGTCGCAGCTGCCGTATGTCTGTTGCCTGCAGCGTTTGCTTTTGGTTGTGCTGAGCCCCACTGAGCAAATTACGGTTGGGTTTGGAGGTTCTCACAGAGGAAAGGTGAGATGTTATGTCAGAAGATGTACGCTGCATTGTGGCTTTAACTCATCAAGAGCACCAAGTGTTGTGGGATTCTTGTAGAGCTAAGAGGAAATTGAAGCTCACGCAGCCATGTTCTTTCAGCTCCACAACCCAAACCCATCCTGTGAGAAACGTGTCACGCAGCTGTTGTGTCTGGCTGCACGCTGTAGGACTTGCACAAGCGCATTTGCAGGGCCGCAGACCTGCTTCTTTCGTGCAAGCGGCTGGTGTTTAGTGGACAGAACATTGTCAGTTAAGAGTAGGCATGTCGTGGGTGGGTAACTGGCAGGGAATAGGCAGGTGGACATGCTTTGGGGCTGCAGGCTTGCTACTGCCTCGTGCAAGCAGTTGGTATTTAGTGGGCAGAACATTGTCGGTTAAAAGTAGGCAAGTTGTGGGTGGGTAATTGCCAGGGAATGGGTGGACAGGTGGACACGCTTTGGGGCTGCAGGCTTGCAACTGCCTCGTGCAAACAGCCAGTTTTTTGCCATTGGCACAACATTGTCGGTTACAAATAGGTGGTGGGCGGGTGTCTGGCAGGACGGAGGCAGGTGGGCAGACTTCGGGAAGCCGCAAGCTCGCAATGGCCTCATGCAAGCAGCCGGCTGTTTGGTGTTGGGTAGAACAGTGTCTGCAAGATGTAGGCTAAGCGTGGGTGGGTAACTGGCTGGAGCTGGAGTTGGGCAGGTGGGCAGGTCTTTGTGGGGCCCCAGCCTTTCATGCTTGCTTCATGCAAGCAGCCGGCCTGGCAGGCATCGCCAGTGGTATGGGCAGGATGGTGTTGGTCAAGAGAAGGCAGGTCATGGTCAAGATAAAGATGAAGGTCAAGGTCAAGAGAAGGCAGAGGTCATGGTGAGCATGGAGTAGGCATGTAGGCAGGTTGCAGGACCACAGGCATTGCTGAGCACGCAGCACAGACAAAAGCATCGCTGAGCCTTGCCAGGCATTGCTAAGCACGCGGCACAGACAAAGGCATTGCTGAGCACGCAGCACAGACAAAAGCATCGCTGAGCCTTGCCAGGCATTGCTAAGCACGCGGCACAGACAAAGGCATTGCTGAGCACGCAGCACAGACGAAAGCATCGCTGAGCCTTGCCAGGCATTGCTAAGCACGCGGCACAGACAAAGGCATTGCTGAGCACGCAGCACAGACAAGGGCATTGCTGAGCACGCAGCACAGACAAGGCCATCGCTAAGCATGCGGCACAGACAAAGGCATTGCTTAGGCAGACAAAGGCGTTGCTGAGCAAGCAGCAAAGACAAAGGCTTCCGCATCTCACGCAAGCCGCCAGTCATTGCTGCGCTAGTAGCATGGCTCCAGAGGCTCCTGCGCAATAAACACTAATGAGTGCTTTGCCGCTGCACCTGTTGCACACGGAAGCAGGCTGCTCTGGGTGCCTCCAGAGTGCTGCAGGATTGGGTGCAGGGAACCAAGAGAATGTGCATGCCAGCACTAAACGCGAAGTGCTGACTGCCCCTGCTGCAAAGGGGGCAAGACAAGGACAGGGAAATGTTGGGGTGGGGTTTCCAGTCCTGACTGCCCTGATTGCCGCTTCGCTGCAGAAATGCATGCAAAATGGGTGGAGCAAAGGGCAGTGCATGTTGGGGTGGGGTCTTCAGTCCTGACCACCCTGACCGCCCCTGCTTTGGAGTGCAGGCGCGGGGTCAGACAGTGGCCACAAAACCAGCACTGAATGTGTAGCCCTGACCGCCGCTGCTTGTTTGCAGGAACGCATGCAAAGTGGGCGAGGCGAAGGGTGGTGCAGGCATGGGGTCAGGCAGTGGTCATGAAACCACGATGGGCAGCTGCTGGTCTCTGCTGAGCGACATGCTGGGAGAATGCCGGGCACGGGGGGTGACTGCAGGGCCTGGACCCAACGCAAAATACGTTGCAGCGGCCGCAGCAGGTGTGTGTGAAAGCAATAGTGACAGCAACATGCTGGGAGGAGTGTGCTATGCGCAGGAGGTGATAGCGGGGCCTGAGCCCAACGCCAAATACATGGCAGTGGCTGCAGTTTGTGTGTGTGTGGAAGCGGCAGTGTCATTTGATTGGAAGAATGCTAAATCACTAGGGTGATTGTGGGGCCAGGGCCCAACTCCAAAAATACGGCTGCGGCAGCAGCTGGTGCGTGAGCCAACTTCTGGAATGCATGGTGCAGTCGTGTGACAAGTGGCACAGGGTGAAGAACTTGCAGGTGTGTGTGTTCGGTTGTTGTTTAGCTGGGTCCAGACTTGGTGAGGCACCCTGAGACTGCGAGATTTGCTGAGAGCAGCTGGGATGGCCTCTGCTTGGGCAGGCGCCGGTGGATGCTTGCATGTGACATTCATGGACGCTGCATCATGATTGGGTGCAAAGCGCCATGAGCAAGGTTGCTGCTGCTTGAAGCTGTGTTGCCGCAGAGGGGTGTGACTGGGACCTTTTGTAAATAGTCAACTGGAGTGACACAGGCATGAAACCATGCCTACAGAGGCATGAGAGTCCATGTATGTCCACACAGCTTGATGCACGCACGAGCGACCTTTGGTACGTCCACAGGCATGGCGCAGGCATGAAGTCATGCCTACAGAGGCATGAGAGTCCAGGGCCTCACACTCTAAAATGCCATGGCATCCACCACTCTTTTTTTCTGTTCCCTCCTGCTGTCACCTTCTAGAAGTCCACAAGCATGGTAGCATGGTGCAGGCATGGAGTCGTGCCTGCTACGCCAAGAGGGTCCACATCTCGAGGTGCTGTGCCAGTGGTCGGCAGAACTTGAAGCGAGGCCACCACCTGTACTTTGGCACAAGCTGCTGTGGCTGCAACGGCACCTGCCTTCATGTCTGCACGGTTGCACTGCTCTGTGCCTGTGAGCTCATGCATGGCTCATGAATCATGAGTACCATGGCTCATGCATGGCTCGTGGGTCATGAGTGCCATGGCTCATGCATGGCTCGTGGATCATATTTGCCATGGCTCATGCATGGCTCGTGGGTCATGAGTGCCAGCCACAGGCTGCCCAGATGATTTTCCCAGTGCCATCAATGGGAAAGGTTCTTGAGGTGGCACTGTTGGCACTTGTGCGTTTGGGGTTCTTGGCTGCAGACCTGGCAGCAGCAATGCTTCCCTCAGTGCCAGGCACTGCTTTGTTTATGCCTCACACTGCAGTGACCATGCCAAGCCAGCCTTGTGACTCACAGCGCAATGACCATGCCAAGCCTGCCCTGTGCCTCACACTACTTTGCTTGTGACTCACAGCGCAGTGACCATGCCGAGCCTGCCCTGTGCCTCGCACTACTTTGCTTGTGACTCACAGCGCAATGACCATGCCGAGCCTGCCTTGTGCACAGGTAGCTGAAATGTCCCTCCACAGGTGGCCCTGTATCTGCACTTCACAGTGTGTAGGTGCAAAGCATGACCTGGAATGGGGCCTCTCGCCGCACATGAAACCTTGTGTGCTTCGTGCCGCGCAAGTGCGCAGCGCCATTTGGGATGTGGCCACTCACAGCACATGAAACTTGTATGCCTCACGGTGCGCAGGTGCAAAGCACCATCTGGAACGGGGCCACTCGCAACATATGCGCAGCACGGTGCTGCGCCACAAAGTGGCGGCAGAGCGTGGGGCGGACCCTGAACAGCTACGGGAGGTGCAGGCGTACATCCAGGTAGGTCCCCGCTGGGTCCCCATTTTGGCATTGGTTTGGCAATGAATCGTTGACTGAGAAAAGATGTGGCCACAGGTGCAGGTGGCTACAGAGCGTGGGGTCTTCTTTTGCATTCCTCTTTGGGTCCTTCTTTTTGCATATGATGTGGTGGCTAAGAAATGGTGCTGCGCCACAAGGTGGCTGTAGAGCGTGGGGCGGACCCTGAACAGCTACAGGAGGTGCAGGCATATACTGTTAGGTGAGTCCCTGGATGTGTGCCAAATCTGTCTATGCTGATGGCATTACCAAACCGGCTGGTGATGTCTACGTGTGTATGCAGTGGCTGAGGAGAGGTATGGTGGAGGCAGGACATGGCCGCCACTGGTCTCTTTTTTTGGAAAGCACCAGGGTCACTGTCGCATCTGCCTTCTGGCCGTCCTGGGTTGCATGGTCAGCCTTGAAGCCAGGCCCTTTGTGTTGGTACATTGGCCACTGCAATCATTCTCATTCTGGCCATCGGTCTAACCTGATTTAGACTTGTGTTCAGCCATCAACACGGATGTCTTCCAAGTCGCCTAGAACCTGTAAACTCTTAATGGCACCAGGACTTTTTTGTGTGGATGGCTTCCATAGTACAGGAGTGAAATGCATCCATAATGTGCCATATGAATGCTCACTCATATTCCCACCACCCCCCAATTTGGAGCAGGTCAAGTTTGGTAGCACGCGAGGAACACTGGATTTCCAGAGTCCAGGCGGTTTGGACACCTCCTGGGTACAGGTAAGCTTGTGCGTCGCTATGACTCTGTTGTGCAAGTATGTTAGTGGGGAGCCCACATGCAGAAATACTTGCTTCATTTGAGCCAAAAAGCGTGGACCTGGAGAAAGGAAGTGAAAACGCAAGAGCGTACCAGCAGGCATGTGCTGAGGCTTGCCAGTGTATATCATGATACATATAGTATATCATGATACATATGGTATATCATGATACTCCATAATGACGAGTGAACGCGCGCGCACATACAAATATGCACGAACACACACGCATGCACGAACACACACACGTACACACGCACATACATACACGCATTCACGCATGCACAAACACACGCATGCACGCGCACACACACACACATGCCCACAGATCTACTACTGCCTACGCAACGGCTGGGTTGATTCTGCGCGACGCGCAGCGGAGCGCGCACACGATGCCATCGTGTCTGCACGCCTTGGGGAAGGAGGCTTTAAAGCTGCACTCGATGAGTGGGCCCGGCATGGGGGCAGGGTTTCAGAAAGGTGGGTCGCAGCGCGGGTAGGGTCTCGGAAAGGGGTTTGCAGCAGGAAGCTGCTGTGCTTGACATGAGTAAGAACATGTGGGCAAGATTCCGAGATGGTGGCTTGACATAAGGGTAAGGTCTTGGGAAGGTGGGTTGCAAGAGGGCGCTGCTTTGCCAGCAGGGGAGGAAACAGGTGATCATCTGTGACGTTGTGCAAGGAGAAGTTGATTGAGCAGGGGAGAAGAGAAGGGGAGATGAAATTGCTTTTGTCGGTATGTGTGTTTGTGTGTGTGTGTGTGTGAGAGAGAGAGAGAGAGTGAGAGAGAGAGTGAGAGAGAGGATGGGGGGGTTGGGTAGAGCGTATCCCTTTAAGGTAAGAATTCTGGGTACTCAACTGCACTTGACCTGCAGGGGAAAAAAGGTGTGTGAACTGCATTCTACTGAGAAATTGACTGCCGATCCCTCTGTCTTTTTCCTTTCTGTATTTCCCCAAATGCCTGGTGCAATCTGTGTATCTATGAGCATCCACCTAAATGTAAAAACGTGTGTGTGCGTGCCTGCAGGACCTCACGCCAGCTGGCAGTCATGTGTGAAATGGCGCTGCGAGACAAGGCGTCCTTGAAGAGTCAGGTATGTGGATTGCAAGCTTGTACATCTGTCATCTTCTTGATAGCATGCTCATTTTAAAAAGTGCTCCGTATGGCCCCCTTACAAGCAAGGGCAACTTGTGTTGCTTTCCAAACTGTTTCCTTTGCCAAGAATGGGGGCGGTGAAGCTGAACAGTTCATGTTGCTACTGGTTTGTGACCATTGACACCGGTATCGACCAGTATTTGCTTTTGCTAGCAGCTATATTGATCCCTTTCCAATCCCTTTGGAGGCATTTGTTATGGTGCGGTCTCTTCACCGTGCAATACACTCTGGATTAGGTGAGGCCACAGCACCTGCTAACACCTGCACGCGCGCACACACACACACAGACACACAAGCATGCACTCACGGAAACTCACACATGCAGGTGTCAAGGCCCCACATGGTGCTCGTGTGTGCACTCCTTGCTGGAGACTCACGCGCTGCCGATGCGCTGACGGCCACCCTAGCACAGCAGCAGCTGCCGTCTGTGCTGGCCACCATTGAGGATTACATGTGGTGCAAGCTCACCCTGCTGCTTGCCAGCCAGGTGGGTCCACTCTCATGCAGTGCTGTGCTCCTACAGCGCCATTTGGTTGTGACGCCATGAGACGCTGATCCTGATGCTGTGATAAATAATTTTGATGCCATAAGATGGTGTACTGTTGGTGTCGACTTTGCATCAGCAGGGTGAGCTCGCTTGCAAGCCAGATGTGTCCTTTTGCATTCCATTTACTCAAAACCTTTCCGGTTGCAGGAGGTCATTGGCAGGGCCCACCTCTGTGCTTCGAGGCTGGGTGGGTCGTGACGGAGCAAACCATCCACTCCTCGTGCAGTGTGCAGAAATTGCTACCAGCAGGCACAGTCATGGGAGTCCAACTCCTGATGGGGGTTAGCCCCATCAGCCCCTGCTCACAGCGCCCAAGGATTGCCTAATCTGCGCAGGCGGGTGGCCTGGCAGCAGGTGCCACTGCCAGCACCGTGTTTTCCTCATTAAAGGCTTTGTGCTGGACCTTTTCCTCATTAATCAGTCAAACCTTTTTCCCATCAGCGCAGTCGCTCGGGCACCACTGCTGGCATCGCCTCCCCTTCCTGCTACAGTTCAAACTCATCTGCATAAAACAGGTTGAACCCTTTTCTCGTCTTCGCAGCCGGGTGGCCCAGGAGTTGAGCTGAGACGTTCCTCCTTCCGAGTCGATCAAACCCATGCCGATCTACGCAGCCGCTTGGGTGCCCCTGCTGGCATCACCCTCCCTGTCTGTTACACTCCAAACTTTTCCACATTAACAGGCTCTAATCCTGTCCTCATCTGCGCAGCCGGGCGGCCCATCAGTGGGCGCCTCCGTGGGCATCACCTCCCCTGTCTGTTACACTCCAAACTTTTCCACATTAACAGGCTACAATCCTGTCCTCATCTGCGCAGCCGGGCGGCCCAGCAGTGGGCGCCTCCGTGGGCATCGCCTCCCCATTTGGCTACGAGCGCTCCTCCTCCGCCAACCCAGGGGCCGGCCCCTCCACCAGCGCTGCTAGCCACACCATGCTGATGGGCTCAGGTGTGCCGCCCTATGGCCTGGCCGACCTGCAGGCCGATATCAACCGATGGCCAGCAGCGTACTACAGCAAGCAGGTGTGTGAAGGGCGCCGACTGGGTGCTGCCTTGAACATGGTGCCTAAATCGCCGAAATGTCTTTGCTTGTGCGCATATGCAAAACAGGTGGCGAAACCTACCGATTTTTTGCTGGGGAGGGGGCCCTTGCTCTTTGTAACGGTGATGTGACCTTGCTCTATGTGATCATTTCTTGCAGGGGAAGGAGCCGTTGCTCTACGTGACTGTGCTGCTGCTGAGCTTGCAGTTCCAGGCAGCACTGCGCTTTTTATGGAAGGTGGGTGTGTGACCAGGGACGAACAAAATTTGTGTCATGGAAGGTGAGCGTGTGATCAGGGACGAACAAAAATTTTGTTACTGAAGGTGAGCACGTGACCAGGAAGGAACAAAAGTATTTATGGAAGGTGAGTGAAACCAAAAATGAACAAGAACCAAAGCTGTGCCCCCAGTGCTTCTGCAAAAAGCCTCAAATGGTCGAGACTGAGCCATTCTGTATCCTTGGTCATGGCAGTGTCGTGTTTATACCTCAGTTATGGCTGCCAAAACCTGGCCTGGTCATAGAGAGTTCTTGGGTTGAAAGTTGAGTACCTTGAAAGCGTGGGAGCTTTGACAAAAGGTGTGGGGTGCGCACGCAGGACGCAGACTGTACAGAATGCAGGTTTCAAAGGCCTGTGGCCAACGTTTGATAGCCTGATGTGCACAAGGGGATCACTGGGTCTGCTCTGAAGCCTGATGTGCACAAGGGGATCACAGGGTCTGCTCTGAAGCCTGATGTGCACAAGGGGATCACAGGGTTTGCTCTGAAGCTTGATGTGCACAAGGGGATCACAGGGCCTGCTCTGTAGCCTGATGTGCACAAGGGGATCACAGGGCCTGCTCTGAAGCTGCTTTACGTATGTGTTTGAGCGGTGTGTGTGTGTGTGTGTTCATGCATGCGCTATTGTTTTGATCTAGTTGAGTGTGGACGTTTCTTTTTCTTCGCAAGTAAACTACTTCTCTGTGGCGCTTGCCCTTGGCACACATCAGCCACAGCTGGAGGCTGCGTGCGCACCCCTGCTTGCAACAGTGCACGATAGCAGGGCATTGCACCACGAAGGCGTGGGTTACATGCCGTTGCTGAGCTTTGCTGGATGTTTGCACCTGGGTGTGCGACTGCAGAGTTCCTGAGGTGGTGCGCTCAATGCATACATGGTGATTGTGCACTTGCAGTGCATACCTGCTTGATACAGTGCACACAAGATGCTTGCTTCCGGGTGTGGCCGCAGAGGATACTGTGCTTGCAATGCATACGTTGTCACCGTGTACTTGCAGCGCATTGCCAGACATGAGGAAGGCTTGCGTATGCCATAACCTGAATTGTAATCATCTGTCAGAGGTTAATTAGATTATAACTTTTGAGGTTTAATTATGTCAACTAAAGAGTTTTTAGTCATGCTGCAAATGTATGCTTTGGTGTGGATTTAAAGGAAGAGGCTGCGCGCGCATACCGTGTAGATGCTGTGCACTTTAGTATTGCCCTGCACCAGGAGGGCGTGCGTACACCATTGCTCACTCATGCTGCAAGCTTTCGCTTGAGTGTGGGGTCTCAGGAAGAGGCCGCACGCACATACCGTGTAGATGCTGTGCACTTGGGCTTCGCCCTGCACCAGGAGGGCATGCGCATGAAAAGAAAAGAACAGAAAGTTAAAGAATAGAAAGCCTGCGCCAGAGGCCGCGTGCACTGAGGAAAGGTTCCCTATGTGCGCACGCCATTGCTCATTCATGCTGCAAGCTTTTGCTTGGGTGTGGCGTCGCAGGAGGAGGCTGCGCGCGCGTACCGTGTGGATGCCGTACACTTGGGCATTGCCCTGCACCAGGAGGGCGCGCTGTCCCTGACACAGCCAGGTGGGCATTGACAAGGCTTCAAGGCAGTTTGACGTGGACGGTGCATGCACTGAGCTCAGTGCAAATGAGGCCTCTGGTGCAATTCTGCACACGTGATTGGGGTGTGTGCAGGCGTGAGACGGACGGGGTCCATGCAAACATAAGTGGAACCCCAGGGAAAGGAGTGCGCTCTGTACACAGTGGCAAAATACAGGGACTGAGGACACCTTCCTACAGTCACGAGTGCGCTGACACATAAGGCTCACACTTTGCACAGATGCTGCTCATAAATGACCCAGCAGTCTGAGCACTGTGACATGATACTTGGGCCCAGGAGACCTTCCTGCGGTACACAGGTCCATCGACAGATCAGGCTCACATTTTGCTCAGATGCTGCACATAGACGACCCAGCAGTGTAAGGCACACTCGGGGCCAGCTACCCTGTCAAGCAGTTGGCTGGTCCCTCTTGGGCAGCCTCTGTTCACCTTCACTGCGCGCACCGGCAACAAAGGGCTCTCCTGTAGTTTCCTTTTGGGGGGGGGGGTACCTGTGTTTGTGCATGCATAATGCCCTGTTCTGCACAGCTGACACAGCCCAGGCCTTGTGTTGTGCATGCATGATGCCCTGTTCTGCACAGCTGACGCAGCCCCAGGTCCTGACATGGCCTCCTCATGATCTACTTATGTGTTGCACCTTGCCTTGTTCGCACTCACTTCTGTGCTTTGTCCATCGCCTTGCGCATGTGCTGCACAGCTGGGGCAGAGCCAGGCCCCGGCATGGCCTCCATGGTCCACCTCTGCATTGCACCATGCCTTGTGTGTACTCACTCCTGTGTCGTCCACATTGCCTTGCCTGTGTGTGTCACAGCTGGGGCAGAGCCAGGCCCTGACGTGGCCTCCATGATACACTCCTATGGCCGCAAGTTCCTGCATCACGACAGCTCCGTGGCACTGCAGTACTACATGCTAGCGGCCGTAGTGCGCGGGAACAGCATTGCCGTGAAGGGGCAGGTACGCTGTGCGCAGCACGAGGCAGAGGTCAAAGTATTAGATACAGAATGGAATGGTGCACTGAACTCAAAGGCTATAGGGGGATCAGGACCTTGAAGCAAATGCGCACACGCACGCACAAACGCACGCACACACACATACACGCGCGCACACACACACGCACACGCACACGCGCACCCACTCGCGCACACACATACACACACGCGCACACACACACATGCACAGATGCTTCGCGAGCTCCTGACTGAATCACGCGACTTTGGGACCCTGCTGGGAGGGGGCAGCGGGCCGGGGGGGCCCCCAGGGGGTGCCTTGCGCGCATACGTGCCGGACCCACTGGAGCGCAAGCAGCTCTTTGAGGCAGTCGCGTACGAGTGCCAGGTGTGTGTGTGTGTGTGTGTGTGTGTGTGTGTGTGTGTGTGTGTGTGTGTGTGTGTGTGTGTGTGCAAGCTACTCTTTGAGGCAGCGCAAGTGAAATGCATGCATTTTCCTGAGGCAGTAATGTTTGATTGCCAGGTGTGTGTGTGTGTCAAGGGTATATGTGTCTTCACTGGGAGTGAGGATGAGGGCCTTTAACAGCTGCATGCCTGCAAGCTGGAGTGGTCTTTTGAGGGACGCCCGGCGTGTCAAAGGGCAGTGTGTCTGGAACAAGCTCTGCCCTTGTGAAATTGCCAAATGAAATACATGCACTGAAGGATGAGCGGCATGCATGCTATCCAGGACGGTAGGTTGTTCGATTGAACGTTTGCTCCAATGCCTGGAATGAGGACATCATGGCTGTGTGCCATGCATGTGCAAATGGCGGCCCAGCCTGAGGAGGTACAAGTGGAGCTGTGGCGTGTACACGTGTTCGCAAGGGCATCAGTCCGTGCCTTAGAGTTAACACAATGGCTGTGTCTATGGGACCATGTGTTGGAGTTGGATGCGATGGTGGCGGCTCAGCCTGAGGAGGCTGTGGAGTTATGGCAAATGCGCGCATGGTTGCAAGTGTCCATACCTTTGCTTACCATATCATCACAGCACGCCTGTGTTGTGTCATGGGGTGCAACTGGCGGCTCAGCCTGAGGAGGCTGTGGATTTGCGGCATGTGCGTGCATGCATGCAAGGACATCAGTCGATACCAGTGTTAGTGAACACAATAGCTGACCATTACACGGCTGCGCTTGTGGGATCATGTGATGGGGTGCAGGTGGCGGCTCAGCCTGAGGAGGCTGTGGAGCTGTACCTGGCGGCAGACCGCCCCCGCCAGGCCCTGGCCATCCTCAACCAGCAGCTGTCAGCCGTGCTGCCCCATGCTGCAGAGGAGGTGGCCACGGGACTGGATGCCACGGGTGGGTGTGCAAGCAAGGCAGGGATGCACAAGGGAACCGCGCTCTTGTGTGTGTCCTGTGTGTGCAAAATAATACTGGGACCTCAGTTGGCAACAGAGCACTTGAGCCACACTTGATCTTTATAAAGGTGTACAGACTTCTGTTGTAGGACGCTTCTGCAGTGTTGTGTCAGCGATGTACACATCAGCCAGTATTCATAACCCATTAAATGGCCCAGTGATGCAAAGAGGTCATGGAATGGTGGTCTCGATGGGTTGAAGCCAGGTTGGAGACAGGCTAGCGGTAAGCCGTTTTGACGAGAGGCCTTTGCTTTCGCAACTTGTACCCTGTTAGATCCAGGTGCACAGCCCTTCACGGTACAGCCTGTGCATGGTTGCCCTTTGACTGGGAAATTGCCTGCACACGCCCATTTAGACCAATGCAGCAGCAATGTAGCAGCTCTTGTTCAAACAATGCCCAATGCTCGTGCAGACAAATGCCACCTGTGTTGCGGAGCGCAGTGCAAATGCTCTCCACTGATGCTGCATCTTCCTCTGAGGGCTCAGCTTTCACAGTGTCTCCTGTTGGCCCTGTGCCTACCATGACCTTGGCTGTATCTATGCCTGGGTGTGATGAGCTGGCTTTGTCGGCAGGAACTGCAGCAGAGCCAGTGCGTGCGCACACACACACACACACACACACACACAGGGGCAGCCGTGGCGCTGAAGCGCTTCACCATGCGCGGCCAGGATGCGCGCGCCCGCATCGGCCCCAACGCTGACACTGGGTCACAGCGCGAAGTTGAGGCCTTTGACCAGCTGGGTGCCATTTGGGAGCTTATGCTGGCGTCACGCAAAGGGCGCCACGATCTGGTGCGTATGCGAGTGATTTGCAGACTTGGCGTGTGAAGTTCCCCGTTCCTTTGCTAGCGTGTCGTCCAGGGCGTACGTCCACCTGATAGTCCAAAAAAGTATTGCCCCGCACTGCCTCTTGGATGTCAACAGTACAAGCTCGCACTAGTGTCAACTTGCATGCTGTTTGCATGCTGTATTGATTTCTTTTCAAATAAGTAATTGGTAGGAATTCCCAAGTGTTGGTTGGAAGCTAGCCTGTGCGTATGACACGCCCAGCGTCTGTGTTCCCTGTCGATTTGTTATTAAAAACATCCACGCTAGATGTGTCATCTGCATGACGTTTTTACTCAGTGCTTTCAGAACTTGGGCTCCCCTTCTGGCCTGCTTTCTTGGCTGTATGAAGGGACATTGTTTTCATGCCGTGTTTTTGGAGCCCAGCCAGATGTGTTGCGTGTGAGGTTCCCCTAATCTGAGGCTGACTTTCTCCAAAGAGAGATGAGTCGTCTCAGAAGATGCATGCCGGCCAATGCGCATGATTCACCAGCTGTCTGCCTTAGCCACGGGCATTAGTGCATTCGGCAAAGCAGTAGACCAGAGCGCTCCATAGAGGGTACAGAAGTACGTATCAAAAAGCAAATGAGCGCATGAAGCACACCTTTAACTGCTCATGGCTTTCCGAGTTCAACATGAAGTATGCTGCATGTGTGGGTCAACCACGTGGTCTACGGCCCCTTGCTCTGTCGGAGGATGCACTGGCGTACCGCGCGTGTGCACACCAACATAGTAAAGCGCACCGTAGCACGGAGTGATATCGGAAGGAACCTACTCAGTTCAGGAGGATGCACTGATGAGCACGAAAGCATGGAGTGATATCGGAAGGAACCTACTCAGTTCAGGAGGATGCACTGATGAGCACGAAAGCATGGAGTGATATCGGAAGGAACCTACTCAGTTCAGGAGGATGCACTGATGAGCACGAAAGCATGCTCAATAGTGCACTCATGCTCAGTAGTGCACTCATGCTCAATAGTGCACTTAAGCAATGTGTTACACACGAATGTCCTATAGGATCATATGATCAAGGAGTGTGTCAAAAGGTTAGGTTTAGGGTTTGGTTATAGTTTAGCCCTGTAACCCTAAACCCAGAATGTGCTTGTTTATGTGCGCACTCTTTGACGTTATAGCACACTGCACCACTGCTGCAGGCGGTGCAGGAGCTGCATGGGATGGGCTTTTTGCCCCTGGGAAAAGTTTTGTGCAGGGAGCGCTGCATCTGCGCCACCCAAGCCTCATTGCACCTTATGTGTGCAGCACACTGTGCCCTGTGGCTTATTGCATCCTTATTGAAGGCGCTGCATAAGATGCATGAGGTGCGCTTCGTGCCCCTGGTTGAGGAGCACTGCGTTCATACCATACAACTCTCATTGAACGCAGCACACCTGTACCCTGTGGTTTATTGCATCGTCATTGCAGGCGCTGCAGAAGCTGCATGAGATGGGCTTTGTGCCCCTGGAAAAGGCGCGTGTGGAGCACTGCATCCGCGCCACCCAAGCCTCCTTGCACCCTGCAGTCCAGGAGCGGCTGCAGGACGTGCTAGCCATCGCTGCAGACACGATTGCCGCGCAGAAGGTGGGTTTGGAAAGGTTTTACATATCGGAAAAAGCCAGCCATGAGTCAGAGCGCTTGACTGCCAGGCACAATCGCAGGACGTGCTGTAGTCGTCGCTGCAGACATGATTGCCACACAAGAGGGAGACACGGCTGGTGTATACAGGGCAGGTTCGATTGCTGCATGAAAGGCAGGCAAGCTGTGTGAGCTCAGTCATTGGGAGTATGTGTGGACCTGCAGAGCCCGTGAGTCTTGTGAAATGTTTCCTTCAAGACAGTTCCCTGAGGAGCCAAATCTGGTTATGGCAGCTTCCATGTACCTGCACCATCTCTGCAGTTGGGGGTGTTGTTTGTGGATTGGCAAGTCTGCATCATTTCTCCAGTTATGCGAACATGATGACGTCAATTCTCTCCAACGAGGCCACTTTATTGTTGTGCTGGATTTGTGCACAGATGGGTGCTCAGCTTGGAAGTTTTTGGAAACAACTTGAACCAAGCACTTACGCCCTTTGACCTCTGTCATGTCGTCAGCTTCTGATTAATACAATATATTCACCGAGTCAATCATCGCATGCACCCTCACTTGCAGGCTGGGGCGTCACGAGAGAAGCTATTCACGCTGCGCAACGAGCTCAACGCCCTATGCCTCTTTGCCAATAATGTCTCTTTCCGGGTGCCCCAGATGGTGTACCAAAAACTTTGTGAAACAGCTGCCAGCTTTTCATGAGCACCTGGTTGGTTTTTTGGCCGGCTGTTCATGTGCAAGTGCTGCAAGCTAGGGACAGACATTGCACGGACTTGTTCTTCTTTTCCTTTTTCTAATTGTGCATGATATGTGTGCGCGCATGCATGCGTGCGTGCTTGCATGCGCGTGCATAAGTGTGTGTGTGATGCTGAGCAAACAATGGATCAATTTAGTTCACCCGCGATACACGTTCCGGACATTCCTTATTCATACATAAGAACACGTTGCATCTGCAGTAAGCTCCTGAATTGGTATTCCTCTGCTTTGCAAGTTCCAAAGTAGCACATGTTTACCTTACAACTTGTACAACTTGAGGCTCTTGAAGAGCAACTGTACACGGATCGAAACAATGATGTTTAGGTCACAAGTCCTGCTATGCAATACTTACCAGCCAAACAAAAGCAATAGGCACGAGTTGTTGTCCCAGAGCTTGAAACACAAACCAAGCTGACTTACAGTGGTGACGACAAGACACATTTCTTGCACTGGCTGGCGCCTGTGGTCTTGGTTCCACTATCATACTATCTATGATAGAAAGTCAACCCTTAGGTATAAGTAAACTCAAGGGCTATTGTGAGGTCCAGAGCTGGTTTTCAACTCCTGGCTTTCTTCACCTCAATACTGCTGCAAGTCCCCTCCACCACAGAGCAGAAACAAAAAGGGCTAGTGGGGATCTGGAGGGCTGCTAGAAGCACCCGGCTCCAGAACCTGGCTGTGAGAAGTATTCCTGTTTTCAGTAGTGGTTACTAACTGGGCTGTAATACAAAGTTGTTTGTGGGCGTACTTTACAGAACGTGCACAAAGTTGGCATGCAAGCTTCAATGAATTACAATGTGTTACAATGGAATTTGACCTTCAGCCAGGTAGTTTGGCTGCTCGGTCTGCTTAACTGTTCCAACAACGCAAAACATATCCATGAGATCAGAAATAAAACGATATGTCTCATTAGTTTGCTTCTGCAAGAAATGAATAGCATCCTCAGGCTAGCTTGAAAATAGTAGAAAGTGCCTGAATCGTCCAGAAAAATTCTATAAGACGAGGGGAAGTCAGAAAATAACTGTTCATAAGCCCTTCGAAGAGAACACACAGAAGCGCAAGAACAAAGGAACACCGCGTGCTTTTCATCTTGGAGTCCTTGTTCACATCTATCACAAGTTGATGTGTGCTCCTGCCAAAGTGATGTCTCAACTCTTGAAGTATGAGCATGTAAGCGAAACATAGCACGAAATTTCTTAGCGTGCGCTTGCCCAAATCAAGATGCAAATACCTGGGGACAGAAAAGGGCGCACCATGAACAGACAAGGGTCTCAAAGGAAGTGCCATCCAGTGATGATATTTGGCTTATTTGTTTGTGTGGTCACCATGTTCTGCCAAGGGATCAGCATTCCACACACCTCGCAGCCTTTTTCTCAGACCAACAACAAACTCCCTCATGACTATAGGCTGCCCTGACTGAACACAATGAGTAAACACGTTGCACCTGTCCAAGCCTGTGCAGGCAGCCAAAAATTCTGAAGTCCAACATTTATGGGAGAGACTGCTCATTTCAACATCTGCTTGCAGTACCTTACTGAGTGTAGTGCTGTTGCTGCGCAGTAAAGCATTGTAAAACCTAACTGCTGCACGAAACCAATAGAACTGTAAAGGTTCATGCCCACACTCGCGCAGTACAGACCAATTAGGAGTGGTGCGCTTTACCCCTAGGATACGCTTCAATAAGCACATATGTACAGTTTGCAAAGGACAGTCCATTTCAGCTCCTTCTTTCATAAATCTAGTGCCCCAAATCTGACATGCATACATGCTAGCAGGGAGAGCATATGCTTTAGTCAGCCAGAGCATGGTATGCTGCCTATCTGTCAGGCGCTGCTCAGATGCGAATCGCCTAATCCGTCTGCGTAAGTCTACGTAATTGCCTAATCCGTCTACAACCAGCTAGGAAAGGGGCATACATATACTCAGCAGTGGCTTGCGGGTTGCGTTGTTTTGTGAACAGCATGCCTAAATACCTAAAAGAATCTGCACACGCCAAACGAGCTCCACCTAACGTGAAAGCTGGCACATTATCACCCTTTGAATTAAAGTGCACAATCTCAGACTTGGCAGTATTGATCACCAACCCTTTCCGCTGAGCATACGTATGTAGCCTATCTAACATGAGTTGGAGCTGATCAGGAAGGTTGCTAGTGAGGCACAAATCGTCTGCATACAGCATGTGGGTGACTCGAACGTCCCTAGTGCCTGTAATAGCCCCTTGCACATTTTCTGCTAAGCAGTCCACGTCATTGATATACAAGGAAAACAACAAGGGGGAAAGCGGGCAGCCTTGCTTAACTCCAAAATGGGGGCGCACACGAGCTTGCTTGCAGCCATCCACCGAGATATACTCATCATTAGCATATATGCTTTTAATGACAGCCAACAGGCACGCAGGCATACGAATGCGCTGCAGGTGAGTCCAAAGAGCTTCCCTAGGAATTGTATCGTATGCCTGCTTGAAATCAATAAAATCTGCATGCAGCCTTTGGGATGCATTTGGGCGCTTGACCTGAGCAGCATGCTGCAAGTGCCGCAAAATGAAAATGGGCTGCAAAGTGTTGAGGCCAGGATAGAAGCCAAATTGAGTGTCTGGAATCTTGTTTTTATCTTTACACCACCCAGTGACCACCTCCCTAAGAACGTTAGCATACAGCCTGTACAGGGTGCCACTTACTGCGAGCATGCGATAATTCCCTGGGTCCAGCACAGAGCTCTTCTTGTAAAGAGGAGTTATCTTAGCCACTTTCCAACAAGCAGGAATCTCAGCCCTCTCCATCACGGCAGCAAACAGACATGCAATGTAAGGAGCCAAAACATTCATCCGATCCGTGCCTCTACCATTAAAAGCTGGGACCCTCTTTTCAGCGTACTTAATGAAGGGTGCAGCAACAGCATCAAAACCAGGGGATGTCCTAGCATTCATCTTATGCATGTGCTCGCAAACAATATGGTACAGGGCAGCTGCATCAGGCAGTTCCATCACATCAGGTTCAGGCATCCACCGAGACTCAGCACCTTGACGCAAAAGCTGCTCAGGAGGCGGGTTGTTGCGCCCCAGGGGCACTGCCATATGCCGAGCTGGAGCTCCAGAGTTGCCAGTCCAGCGTGCAGCAACCCGCTGTGCCACCCCGCGCATAGCTCCAATAACGGACTCCACCCCTCTGCTAATGCTGTCCCACATTCCAGGCCTTCTACTTAAGGTGCTTTCAGTGCAGCTACCCATGGGGCTTGCTTGTTGATCAGGGATGTGAGGAGCGTTTCTTGCTGGACAAGTGGGGTGCCTGCCCACAAATCCGTTGGTATGCAAGGCGGCTTCCTGATAGTGTGTGCTTTCAGGGCAGCTACCCATGCCATGCATATGTACTGCTTATCTATTTGAAGGAGAAGAGCAGTTGCTCATGCGGGCACCAAAATGATGCTGTAAGTAAGAGTTCCAGCCGTCCGCTGTAATGGGAGTCTGATGGGTGCTCCTGGGCTTCCTAAGCATTTCATGAATGTCAGGCCTGTACCTCTTCAGCCTGTCCAAGAAGACTGCCTTCTGGAATCTCTCATGAGCACGCCGTGCCTTGTTTGTTTTTTGCCTTGTTTGTTTTTTGTATTCTTTTTCAAGAAATTGGCAGGCATGCACAGCTTGACCACTTTGCACAGCTTGAATAAACAGACGCCTCTTTAACCGACACTGATCATCAAACCAGACAGGCCTTCTAATCCCATGCTTTTCTGTTCTCTTGAAAACACACGCCTGAACTCTGTACATGCCAACTGTTTGTTCACTAGCAGCTTGCATTATCCAGCTTCTCAGGCAGAAACATGCTGTATCCATGTTGCCAGCATCAAGAGCAGCCTCCAATTGCACCGGCATCTCCAAGTTTCTCTCCAGTTCCTCCACATAGGCCAGTTGCCGCTCATGCTTCCAAGTTAAACTCAAACAACTTGCACAACGTCCCATCCCACACACACACACACACATGTTCAGGAGAAGGAGTCCAATCCACATTAGGCACAACATCAGGAATACGAAAAACAACTGTAATACTGCCATGGTCAGTGGTGTCCAAGATCGGAGCGCAAATGTCTGACTTCTGAGCACACTTAAATAATGAAGGTGATACCAAGACATGATGAGGCCTACTCCGTCTGGAAGGCCGAGTGTCTGAACGATACCCAACAAATGTGGGCTGGCCAAAATCACCAGGCACACGACCAGTTGTGAACACAAGTCCATAGGCAGCTGCAATATCCACGAGCAGTCTTCCAGCCACATTAACATCTCTGCACTCACACCTTCTAGCAGTCTGGCTCTCGGAGAGCCGGGCAGTCCACCAAAGTCCCATAATGGGCATTAGAAACCTCACGAAGACTGCCAATTTTGGCGTTGAAATCCCAACACAACAGCAAGTCTGGAGTCACCTGTGCAGCACATGCAAGCTCATCAAAAAGGTGAGTAAATTGTTCACGGCCTTGGGACACAGTAAACAACCTTCCTTGGGGGTTAGTGTAAACCGCACCAAGCAGGACTTCCCTATTTAGACCAAAAAGTTCTTTCCGGCACTTAATCCACACGCACTGAATGACTGGGGCAATACGAAACACGGACAAGAACTCTGCACAAGCGTTAGAGGCAATGATCGCAACTCCATGACCCCTTCTACCAGCACAACCAGCAGGAACATCTAAACGGTGCACAAGTTTGTGCGTGCCCTGCAGATGCCTCATGAGCCTATCCATATCATCTGTACGAGTTTCCACCAGCACAGAAATGTGATGATTCCTAATGGTCGCGCACAGCACCTCAGTCTTTACTGACTCGGGTTCACAAGCAGTGTCTGGAATGCCATCCACATTCTGAACATACAATGATATTTGTTTGCCATGGCAATCAGGCACACCATGGATACCCAGCCGGTCTAACCCCTATTGTTGTTGGGGAAAATGGGTTAGTTATCATGTGTCGTTCCCATACAGGGAGGAACATGAAAGTAGCAGTGGCCTCTGTGTTGAGAATGGCTGAGTAGATAGCATGGCGTAAGGCCTGAGTCATAGCTTCCTTGCATGCTGAGTCATAGCTTCCATGCATGCTGAGTCATAGCTTCCTTGCATGCTGAGTCATAGCTTCCATGCAAGCTTCAGCAAGCAAGTCGCTAGCTCGATGATGGTCGAGGTCTAATTTTTGGATTAATTGGGATTAATTAGTCCCACCAACACCCAGAAGGATACCCTAGGTAGTATGTAATGTAACAGCTTTTCCACTGATATCCTTGCAAAGGTCTGCATGTTGCCGCTGTGCCGCCTCCAATTATTGCCCAGGCCTGTATCTTCACAAATGAATATACTTTTAATCTAGTGCACGTGCCGCTAATTTGCACTCAGTTGAGGCTGTCTAACGCAGTTAGCTGCGCTGGTCCTGTGAGAGGTGCTGTGCCTGCTGCATAATGCATGGTGTAAGCAAGAGGAAGAAGGAGAGGAAGAAGTGGGTTTGGCACAGGAGTAGGTAATCAATATAGCATCAGGACGGCTTTAAGTTGAAAAGAAAAGAAAAAATAAAAACTACAAAGGCAGAGGAAACTCTCCCTACATCAATTAAGGACTCCTTAATTTTTCGGAAAAGGAGACACATTGGCTTAGGAGAGTTGTGAGTCTCCTCCACCACAAAGCTACAAAGAAAAGGGCTAATGGGGATCTGGAGGGTTATTTGAAACACCTGGCTCCAGAACCTGGCTGCGAGAAGCATAACTTTTTTCCATAGCACGTCTAGTGGTTACAAGCTTGTTAGCATACAGAACAGAATGTGCATGAAGTTTTTTAGCAAGTTTATTGTCTCGTTGATGGTCCAATCCAAGTTGTTTAAACTAATTCAAGGTATGATCAGTGTAGCAGGTCCCACCGACACCCAGAAGTATAGTGTGGAGAGTCACGACTTTAGCACTAACGAACTTGCAGAGGTCAGCATGTTGCCGCTGTGCCGCCTCCAACTGTTGTCCAGGCCTCGTGTCTTCACAGTACTTGATTTCAATCAAGTGCACATGCCGCTGATTTACATGGAGTTGGTGGGGCTGTCTCACGCGGTTGGCTGTTGAGGTCCTCTGTGTTGGGTTGTGTCTGCTGAGGAGCGCATGGTGTGAGCGAGTGGAAGAAGGAGAAGAAAGAACGGGTTTGGATTTATAGGGAGTAATCAGTATAGCATCAGGACGACTGGATGTGAGTCTAGATCTCTTAGGAAATTTTCTAGGAAAAAGGTAAGGGGGTATAATTCTGTTTGATGCATGTGCAGGGATTTGCAGGTTGTGTTGCGCCAGCCTATCATCACTCCCTATGTCCATGTTAACCAAGCCTGCCCCCAAAGGGCTTTTGCTAAGAGCTTTGATGATCATTCTTCCAGCAACATTGTGACGTTCAGTTTTCATGTTGGAGATGATGTGGTGTGGGCAGCCTGAAAGCATGTGGAGTGCGCTGTCTAATTGATGACAGCCTGGGAGAGGGCAAAATGGGTTAGTGGACCTTTTGAAGCGCACTGCATGTTTTTGGTTACAGAGGGTGCCCGTGCGATACTGTAAAATGGTGCGCTTCATAGGTGAGGATATACAAGGCATATTCCTAAAGGCATTGCTGATTTTCTTGTTAACATGAGGTAATAGGCTTTGTAAATAAGAGTAGTAGCCTGTGTTGGGGTTGGCATATCCAAGTCTGTGTTTTGTATGCATATGAGACTTGAGAGCATTCTGAAGATTGGGGAGGTAGGTGACTTTAGGATTGGGAGCAGGAGCTGTGGGTGTGTCAGCATTGTGTTCATTTTTTTCCTCCTTGGCTAACCAAAATAAGTGAGAGAAAGGATTTCCGCCAGGGCCTGCGCAAGGGATCCCAGTATCAGCCACGATATTATTGGCTTGGCTTGCTTGATATTTAGCAATAGCATCTGCACACTCGTTACCAGCAATGACAGCATGAGATTTTACTTTGTAGACACAAATATTGGTTTGTGAGTTGCTAATGAGAGAAGATATGATTTTAAAAAAATCCTCTTGAATATGTTGTTTGTGTTTCTCAGGGTAAATAAGCTGTTTACGTATTTCATGAAGAGAGGTAAGACTGTCTGAAGCAATGTGTGAATAAGAGTGCGTGATGGCAGCAGCAATTGCTGCTAATTCAGCTCGACATATGGTGTTGGTAATTCCAGCACCATTGGGCTCGACAAAAATTCTGCTGTCAGTGAGAGGGCAGTAGACGCTTGCTCCAACCTCTTGCTTGCCACTTTAAATATGACAGCTGCCATCAGTGTACGCCCATGTTCTCCAATTTGGGACTTTGAGCATGAGGGGTTGGGCTAGATTGGTTAGGTACAAAAAGTTCTTCCTGATTACCTACGTGTGGAGAGGTAAGATATCTAGATATTTGTTGTTTTTCAGAGGGGAGGCGTTGGCATTTATTGAATCCAGGCATATCAGCATGCATTGTATTGAGAGTAGAATGGTTGCCTGTACTGCGCAGCTTCCAGTCAACTTCTGGTACAGCCGAAGCCAGGCCTTGCAGCCAATCTGGGTTGTGGTTGTTTAGATGAATCCTTGCAGCTGTGTTCCAGACTGCAATAATTTGTAGGTCCCAGGTGTGCTGAGAAAGGGGTATTTCCTGGTTGAGTCAGGATTGAGGGTCATTCTAGCAAAGATTGGTTCGTGCGATTGTTCCAAGTTCACAACAGAGACGTGGATAGACAGTGATGAGTTTGGAGTAGGGGTTCGTTATCATGTGTTTTCCCCAGACAGGGAGGAACATGAAAGTAGCAGTGGCCTCTGTGTTGAGAATGGCTGAGTAGATAGCATGACGCAAGGCTTGAGTCATGGCATTCTCTTCATAGATGGGATGGCAGACAGAGAAGCCTGAAAATCTGGATGAGAGGGAGTTATGATGGGCACCAAAGAGAGTGTCTCGGGGGTCAATGCTCCAGTAGTGTTGGTATTGTGGGTTATGGTCCAGTGGGGAGGCCATTTTTTCTTGGGTTACCAGGGCCCTTTTTTTTAAGGGCAGTATGGATGTGGGTGGGCAGGGCCTGTGAGAAAGAGTCTTTAATCTTTTTGCTAGCGTACTTGTTTTCTAGCGTAGTTTTGCGAGCTAGGAGCCCCTGCAGCTCAGATGCCAGGCTAGTAGGAGCAGGTGTTATAGCTTCATGCAAGCCTGCAAGCTTAAACGGACGGCTTGATTTGAGTCTATATCTCCTAGGAAAGCTATGTGGAAAGAGATAAGAGGGTGAAGTTCTGTTTGAGGCATGAGCAGGAATGTGAAGATCGTTTTGCGCCAGCTGGTCATCACTTCCTATGACCATGTTAACCAAGCCCGCTCCCAAAGGGCTTTTGCTAAGAGCTTTCATTCTTCCAGCAAGATTACAGCAGGATCACAATTACTTCTACTGGGGCATTATTTTTTCAACTTCGTGATGTTTTGTACCAGTTCGTACCACTTCGTTTTCCAGCGGCATAATTTCAAGTGGTGCAAAAGGCATTTCGTCCCTTGGTCCAGTTTTCACTGGAAGGTCGCTGGAAGGCCTTAAGCCTTCACCTCTCCTGCGCATTACTGCTGCTGCTATCACTGTTGCCGTGGGATTAGGGGCTGGGAGGGTGGAGGGGCTGCCAGGGGGGGTCCCAATATTGTGTCAGGGCGACTAGAAGTGATAGGACTAGTAGAGTACTCCTGCTTTGGAAACAGAATAACATGAAGTAAGGAAAATTGAACACTGCACAGGCAGAGGGTTACTGCCAAATGCAAGAAAAAGAACAACCACGTAGGCAGTGAGAGCACTCCCTAGGTAAAAAAAAATGGGAACACTATGCAGGAACGTGCCCTGTGTCTCAACCCGAATTAACGCACAATCTTCCAATACTGCACAGACACCCTCTATGCCCAAAAACGTGCGGTCCGCTTCAAAAGACCTCTAGCCTTGTATGCCCTCACCCAGAATGTCATCATATGGATAGCGCCCTCCACATTCTCTCAGGTTGTCAATGCCCCAACATTCGTAACATGGTAACTGAGCGTCACAACATTGCCAGCAGAATGATTTAGAAAGTGGTCAGCGAAGGCTCTTATGGGTCAAACCTTTTACAAATGCCAGTGGATGTAGGCAGCGCAGCCCGTCTGGCAGAGCATGACCTGCACATCACTGAGCGACTCGAACCGTGTTACACCTCCCTACCTCTTTGACCCCAGCATTCCTGATCAAGCTAGACGGATCTCCATCCGTCTTGATGCTATCTCGGTCACTCCTTGCCCTGCTAACCCAAATGGACCACCTACCCCCCCATCACATCCGGTACTCCGCAGTATGAGACGTAATGGAGCAGTAAGAAGCAGCACAACTCCAGCCAGGCAACTTCATGAATTGAACATCCAAAACCGCCATATCCCCTAAATATAAATTAAATACTGCAAAGATACGAGGCCTGGTGCCCAGCTAGAAGCCTCACAGCAATAACACAGTGAGCTGTGCAAACAATTTCAAGGCACTGAGGTCACTCTCCACACCATCCTTCTGGGTGTGGGTGAGACTATCTATACTGCCCATACCCTGGATCATTTTAAAAAGTAGGGATTGACCCGCTAAGGTCTACCAAGCTTGCACGTCAGCTCCATGCCCACTCTGTGCAATAGGCGCAAAAACTTGCCTCTACCAGACGTGCCATTACAAGCACAAACACTCGACATAACTTTGATGCCCTGGGGCCGCATGCTTCCAGAAACCCACCAGACCCACGCTAGCTTCCCTCTTATCCTCTGGTGAGGGAGAGTCACGGCTCTTCAAGCCAATGTGTTTTTTATTCTTAATTGATGTAGGAAGTATTCTCACTGCCTACGCGGTGTCTTTTTTTTCGTGCAGCTTTCTATAGCTCATAGAGCTATCCAAAGCACCAGACTTCAAGGATTCCAAGTTGTGGTCACCGTACAATACGGTTGCCCAATTAGCCGCAAAGTGAACCATAGTTTTCACCAATTGTCAGGCTGAGAAATTGGCGGGGCCAGAACAGTGTCTCAACATCCCATGACCAGAGTTCTTGAGAGAAGCAAAGAGGGGAGAGTGTTGATGCTGTGGGGCACAGCAACTAGCAGATTCGGTCGGAGCTTACTGACAGGTGTGGCATAGTTTTTAGAGTTTCGGCCTGACTCCTGCTTGGCTAGCTGGGCAATACCATTCGCAAAGAGGCTGGACTTAGCGCGCTGTGTGCACGGCTACTGGACTGATGCAATTACCTGCCGACCGCATGGCACTGCTGGCTTCCTCCTCCAAGGGCCTGGAGAGGTAAATCACACATGGGCTTCTTTATAAGCGGGCTTGACTGAGCTTACACAAAGATGAGGACAAGATGCTGTTACTACGAATCCTAAACTTCCAGTTCCCTCAACACAGCTGCAGCTGTGTTGCCACAAGGATAAGTGCCACCGTCCAACGCCCTCAACTAACTTGCAGCACGCTCTTGCCACAAAAAAGAAAATGAAAGTCTACGTCAGCCAAAAGGCCGAGTGCATTAAGGAAAGCTTCCCTGACTAGCAAGCTAGCAAGGGTCTCACCAAAGGGCCCTCAAAGCTAAACTAGACATGCTGGTCTTGGAGAGAGCCAGAAACAAAGGTAATGATGATCTGGAGGGCTGTCAGCCATGCTCTTGGATGCTTGGACTCTCTTTCTCCTGTTCTCCACCGCCACGTGCCCAGCAACCTCACCCCTAGAAGTCCCCTGAAAATGAAGTGCATGCCTTGCGTTAATAATAGTTGTTAATCTTTGGATAGCATGGCAACTTAACTTGGATGCTAGTGACTTAGCCTTTTGCCTGGTTAAACCCAAGTTGATAAGAGGTTTGATGGTGTAGTCATTGTAGATAGTGCCTGCAACACCAACCAAGATGATGGGTAAGGTCACCTTGTTGTTCCTGTTTGGGTTTCTTGAGCTTCAGGTTTTGAGCCTGGTTATAGTGCCGGCATGATGGGCAGATGCAGCTTCCAGAGTGGAAAAGGGGTTGGTATCAGGGCAGATTTTGAATATAACAAGGTTAATGTCCCTGTCTTGGGGAGGAATCTTAGTAGGATCAAGGTGGGCAGACCGGCCTGGGACAGACTCTCGGAGCGCACAGAGACAGCATCAGGGCGGCTTTGGTGTCGGGTAGAGGACCCAGTAACATCAGGGAAAGCTTTGGAGATGTTTTCAGGGACTTCTATGCCCTGATCCAATGGTCTCTCATTTCGGCAGGCATCCATACCAATAAGGGATGAGCCATATCTGCCTTTGCTGAGGGCTTTGATAAAGATGCTAAGGCCAACATGGTGCCTATTAATATGCATCCCATTCATTATTGGGTTCAGACACCTAAGGGCAATATGATTCATGCTGTCCATATTGCTGCATAATGGGCAGCATGCATAGGTGGAAGGCATCTTGAATCTGATAGCATGCTTTTGATTGTAAACTGTGCGTGTGCGGTATTTTAATACATTGGTCTTGTGTTTAGGGGTGATCTTTGAAATGTTCCAAAATGAATTGCTAATCTCTTTGTTGGGCAGTTGAGAGGGTGGAGTAATGAAGCGTGGTGAAGCGTGGTGGGAAACCTAACCTTCAGCCAGATGATTTGGCTGCTCGGTGTAATGAAAAAATCCGTATGTTCTTTGGTAAAACGATAAGTCTCAGTTATGTTTATACCCAAATAAAGGACTGGAGAGAAATCACCTACACAGATGGCAGTGTGATTAAACACAAAGACGATGAGTCCCCACCACTTTCTGGTTCAGGCGTTTACAAACCGGGAAGGGACACTGCTCCACCCTTACAGCTACACATAAAACCCAATGGTCATGGGCCTACTAACACCATCAACAGAGCGGAACTTGCAGGTATTCTCGTGGCACTCCAACAAGGGCAAACGGACATTGCCTCTGATAGTGCATCCTGCCTCTCCCAGATTGCCAAACAAATCCTCAATCCAATGCGCATGAGGAATCACCTACATGCAGAGCTCATCCAAGCCATATTAACTATGTTAGAGCACTCCCACCACCCTTTCCATTTCTACAAAGTCAAAGCCCACTCTGGCATAATAGGCAATGAGGGGGCTGATGCCTGTGCTCGCACCGCAGCCCTCACAGACACAACAGACATTGCACTTCCAGATGCCACGGACCCATTTCGCAATTACTACTGGCTCTCATTGAAGACCTCTCACGCACATAATGATGGCAGGCACCGCTCCCACGCTTTCCACAAACAGCATAAGCTTGGCTTTGCTGATACCACTGGTTACCACTACAGTAGCTGGCAAAGGCTCAACTATGCCATACAGCCCAGTTCCCTCACCATTGCAAACATTCATGCTCATAAGCCAAATCGTCAACTTGCTAACAAAGAGATCAGCAACTCTTTCTGGAAAAATCCAAAGGTCACCCTTAAACAACAGATAAATGTAATTAAATACCGTACAGGGACAATCTACACACAAAAGCATGCCAACAGATTTAACCAATCTTCCACCTCTGAAAGGTGCCCGCTCTGTGACGAATTGGATAGTATTAATCATATTGTCCTCAGATGCTCAAACACGACCATGAGTGGTATGCACACAAACAGACACCATGAGGCCCTTAGTCTCTGTGTAAAAGTCCTCAGTAAAGGCAGGTTTGGCTCATCCTTTATTGGTATGGATGCCTGCCGAAATGAGAGACTCCTGGAGCAGGGTATAGAAGTCCCTGAAAACATCTCTCGAGCTATCCCTGATTGGGTATTCCCAAATGGTACTGGGTCCTCTGCCCGGCACCAAAGCCGCCCTGATGCTCTCTTTGTGCGCCATATTCCAGGCCGACAAGCCCACCTTGATCCTTCCAAGATCCCTCCTCAAGACAGGGATATTCACCTTGTTGAGCTCAAATACTGTCCAGACACCAACCCCTCCGCCACTTTGGAGACTGCAACAGCTCAACATGCCCATACTATAACCAGACTTAAAACCCGCAGCTCAAGAAATCCAAACAGAAATAACAAAGTGACTCTACACATCATCCTGATTGGTGTTGCCGGCACCATTTACAATGACTATACCATCAAACCTCTTGTTAATCTGGGCCTAACCAATCAAAAAGCTCAATTACTAGCTTGCAAATCAAGCTGCCATGCCCTGCAGAAATTAACCACTATCATTAACACCAGACACGCTCTTTGTCTACAGGGGGCTTCTGGGGGGGGAGTCGCTGGGCGCGCGAAGGTGGCTACCAGGAGAAGGAGAGTCCGGGCGTCTCGGGGCACAGCCGACAACCCTCCAGATCCTCATTAGTTTTGTCTTTTTCCCTCTCCTAGGCTAGCTGTAGCTAGTGTAGTCTTGAGGGACCTTTGGTGAGACCCTTGCTAGCTTGCTAGTTAAGGGACCTTTCCTTAATGCACGCGGCCTCAGGCCTGCGTAGACTTTTTTTTTCTTTCTTTTTTTCTCAGTGTCTTGATTTTGGAAAAGACATCCATAGGACGAGCTTGAGAAGGAAAAGAAGGGCCTGTGTCATCTAACACTACTCTGTGTGCAAATTTTCTTCTGAGACAACACAAGAAGTTGCAAGAGCAGCAGAAGATAACGTGTTTATCATCTTGTAACTCAACTGAGCCACAAAAATTACAGAGGTGAATGCACTTGCCAAAGAGGAAATTCAACTCTCAACTTGTGAGCGTGCAATCTGAAGCATGCAATGTTCCGCTGCATGTACCTTCCTAAATCGAGGCAAAGATACCTAGGAACATGGAGGGGCTTGCCAAAAGCAGAATTATGCCTGAATGAAAGTGTCACCCAGTTGTGGTACTGGGCTAATTTGTTGGGATATGAGCTTCCAAACTGACAGTGGTGTTTGGGGGAGTGGGCTGTGTGGCATAGTTTCACCTCTGCCAGCTATTACAAGTAGCCAGTAGCCAGAGGTATCAGCAGAGCCGAGCTTGCGTCTTTTGTGCATTTGTGTTTTGAGCTTGTCTCCCAGGTTGGTGAGGTTGTGAATTGGAGCAGTGTGGGAGTGATGTGGTTCACCATCATGATGCGTCCAATGATTGCGTCCATGTGAGGACTTCAGAGAAAGCCAGTAGAAATTGTGAAAGGGATCCCTGGTATCTGGAAGTGCAATGTCCGTGGTGCCCGTGAGTGCTGCAGTGCGTGCGCAAATGTCAGCCCCCTCATTACCAATAGTACCAGAGTGGGCTTTAACTTTATAGAAATGGCGGAATGGGCTCAGGGCTTTTATTTGATGTGGAGTTCTGGGTGTTGGTGGGACCTGTTACACTGAGCATACCCTTAAACAGTTTAAACAACTGGGACTTGACCACCAATGTGGCATTAAACTTGCTCGTAAACTTCATGCCCATTCTGTGATGTATGCAATGTCTCCTTTGCCTTAATTGATACAGGGAGAGTTTCCTCTACCTACG
Source organism: Dunaliella primolecta (assembly GCA_914767535.2). Taxonomy (NCBI): domain Eukaryota; kingdom Viridiplantae; phylum Chlorophyta; class Chlorophyceae; order Chlamydomonadales; family Dunaliellaceae; genus Dunaliella; species Dunaliella primolecta. The sequence goes on from OU611757.1 coordinate 8,815,863, forward strand.
TAGTTTTTCTTTTCTTCCTGTGGAGAGCACATTCACTGCCGATGTGATTTTTCTCTCCTTCTTTTATATGAAACCCAGCACAAGTGGTGCCAGAAAGGTCAATTTTCGATCAAACTCATCTGTTTATTCAAAAAGCAGCCTGAGGGAGTTGGTATTGCACACTGTGGCATCAACCAAATTTTGAAGTGAAAATGGTCCCAGGGTGGATCTTTGGTCCCTGTTTGGGTAACCTGAGGCCAGGAGAGTGATCTGGGATCCTCCGATTTTCATCATTTTTTGGTGAACATGAAACTCCATGGAATAATAATGATTGGTATGGTTAAATTTAAAAAGAAACACAAGAAAGAGAATGTCCGGCAATATAGACCAGCAGACCTCCTCTGGTAAAAAAGCCAAAATACTAGTCCATCCATCCAAATCGAGTCACCACGCCATCAAAGATCAACTAAAAATCGTTTACACCAGACATGATCTTCACCGACTTGGGGTTTTGGGAGGGGGGAGGGTGCTGGGTGCACAGCAGTGGTGAAAGGGAGAAGTAGAGTGGGGCGTTCAGGAGCATGGCTGACAGCCCTCCAGATCCCCACTAGCTCTGTTCTGGCTGCTTCCTAGGCTTGTTCAACAGACAAGTTGTGTCTAGTCTAGGTCTGGAAGGGCAGATATAAATGTAAAGGAGAGTGGGCAGTGAACGGCTGGGTTCATCATCCAGAGGCAGTATCAGAGGAGCCCTGAACAGTGGAGTGAGTGCCTGCTGGAGAACGGCAGGCATCATATGGCAGCATTTCCCTGCTGAGCAAGCTAGACAGGCACGAGAATGCAGGGGTGCTGGTGTCCCTGGCTGGCTTACGTGGGTGACCTACCTTAACCTCTGATGACCCTTCGCCAGCTCAAATGCGTTGATCAGCAAGCAAGGAGACATGAGAAGCAAGTGGGTGGCGCGGGGTGGGCTGGGGATTCACAGGATTTGGCACAGATGGGAATGGGCGGCTGCCCTGTGTGAGCCCCAGGCACCAGCATCGTTTAGATACATGGCCCTCACACAAAGGAAGGCTGGTGTCCTAGGCATAGCCAAGTTTGTTTCTGCATGCCTAAAATGCTGTGACCGAGTTTAAAGTATTCCTTTTAGATTGCCAAGTTGCGCAAGCGGACCTACGACTTGCTGATAAAAAGGGCAGTTGGACTCACCAGGTTCTGACAGCCTTGAATGACGTGCCTCATGCTCAACAGTTTGCTGCTGCTATACGTACCAGAGCCAAAGTTAACATGAACGACTTGGAGGGTGTTCTTCGTGAGCATATTATCCATGATTGGAGGAGTCTGGACAGTCTGACTCCACAAGAGGCCCATGCTTCCAGTAGAATCATGAGGACGTACAACACACACTTTGGCATTCCATTGGGCTCTATACCAGGCTGGTGGGATGAAAAGAAGAGAAACAAAAAGCCATTGCTACCTCTCTACCTACGACAAGATATTCCTCATAAATTATTTCGCAGTATTTCATGCTTACGCCTTTCCGGTCACAACCTTCGAGTAGAAACCCAACGGCATCATGGAAATAGGTGCCCATACGAGCTTAGAATTTGCAATAAATGCGACTGGCACACTGTACAAGACGAAGAGCATGTTATCCTGGATTGCCCATCCCAGGATTTAACAGAACTGCGCACTCAGTTCCAGCATCTGTTTAGCTCTGCACCCCCAAGCAGTGCATCACGCCTTAGAGACTTCATGAATCAGGCTGATGTCCTAGGATTAGCCAAGTTCGTGTCTGCTTGCCTGAAATACTGTGACTGAGCTTCTAGCTCATTTTGCTTTTAGTTTGGACTGGTTTGGTTGCAGGCACGTTTTGCTTCAGCTAAGCTGCCCCCGCAGGCAGGTACAGCTATGTAACCCTTCCCTTCCCTTTTAGATTGGACTGGTTTGGTTACAGGTACTTTTTGCTTCAGCTAAGCTGACCCTGCAGGCACAGCTATGTAACTCTTTCCTTAAGGCGGTCGCTTGGCTTGCATAATTCTTTCAGCCAAGTTTGTGTCTGCATGCCTAAAATACTGTGACTGAGCTTCTAGTATTGCTTGTTTAGAATGTGCTGGTTTGATTACAGGCACAAATTGGCAGGTACAGCTATGCAACCCTTTCCTTACCTTTCCTTAAATCTTTTCTGTTCAGCTGTTCATGTGTGGCCAGTAGCAAATGTGTCCCTCCTCTTGTTTTTTTTTGTTTTCGGGGAACATTGCTCAGTGGCACCGACCACCCCCCTGAACAGTGGAGCAGTCAAACTACCTGGCTGAAGGTCAAAAATCAATAAAAACCTTGCAATCCGTGGAAAGAGTGTTTAAAAAATATTAGTCAGCAGCTCCAGAGGGAAGCTCCAGCAGCATAAACAAAAATTAGAATGACTCGGGCGAAGAGTGTGCCATCTATTCAGCCATTTATATCGCAAACACAAACCATGCTGCGCTGATAATCTTTGGAAGCAGGTGACAACTGGTCGTGACTACATTTGGTTAAGAAGCTATCCCATTTGCCAGGCAATGGGGATGTTAGTAAACAAGCAAGGTGGCGCGTTGGCACACCAGCAATGCATGGCTACTGTAGGGGTTGTGCCCTACCGGCATGCTGCTAGAAAGTACACAGAAGACCACAGGAGGGAGGCAAGCAGGCACATGAACCCTCCTGTCTTTGACATAAGAAGCATTGTCTAGCTCTTCAGAGCAATGTATGGAATGCTTTCTCACACCAGATGGTGAAGAAAATTACAGCAACGAGCGACGAGCCCAGCTCTCCAGAGGCGGCAGCCACCTGTGCTTGGTGGTGGGCTCCCCTACCTTCCATCCAGGTACCTGCAGCAACAGAGTGGGACCACAGCACAGGACACTAAGATTCAATATTATGTGCTTATCAAACCTAAGCACAGACGTCGTGCTCATGACTGTGCAAGCGCACTGCAAATGTGTGTTTGTTGAGCGTGCGTGCGTGCGCGCGCGTGTGTATGTGTGTTTGTGTTGTGCGCGTATAAATGTGTGTATAAAGGTGTGTATGCTCTAAAACAAAGCATGCACATAGGGAGGTGCCTCAACAATGAGGGATTGCCAAGGAAAGTAAAGAAAAGAAAGAAAGATTTACGCTTGGCGTTCGGCCGCGTGCATTAAGGAAAGAGCATCCCATTGACTCCCACCGAAGGGGTCCAAGGTTAGCCCAAGGATGGAAAATAAAGCAACCGTATTTACAGCATGAAATCTAATCAGTCTAATCTGAAATATACCATATCTGTGCAGTGCCACCTCCTTCACCAGGGCCAGCAACAAATCGCCAGCAATATTGATGCATTAATGCAAGGAAGGCATTCTGGATTAAGGCATGTGCACAGTGACATTAAGTTGCGCACCCACAAATGCTCTGGTACAGAAGGAGGCATACTCAACCCCATCATCTGAGCAGGGCATCCAATTAATAGTTTGGGGTCCCAGCGCCGTTGCAGTATTCAAGCACATTATTTCTGAAATTCTTCACAGAAATTGCTCACATTCTTCATCAGCTCAGCCTCCCTCTCATGCTCCTTCCTTTGGTGCTCTAGGTACCTGTGACAGACATGGAGGCATGCATGGAGGCATGAGTGTTGGGGAAACTGTGTTGCAACCTGGAACACTTTTGATGCACACAGGACATGAAACTGAAACGCCCCAGCTGATAATTTCAAGCACCATTCACTTACCTCAGGTCCCACTCGGCCACTAAGACAGGGTGCACGATGGAGCGCACAGTATAGATTTCATCAGCCTGGAACCTGAACAGAGGAAGGAGGAGGACCAAGGGAAGGGTGTCATGGACTGGCACAGCACATGTGCCATGCTGGCTGCAACGCAAGATGTATGCAGGGCTGAAGAAAAAGAGTTATGTGTCTGAGAATCTCCTGCCTGAACAACAGTTGCAGATGTGCACCTACCTCTTGTCCCTCTTTGCACCCCAAAGCTGGTAGAAGCCATAGCCCATGATGGCCGTGGCGATTCCAAAGATGGCAGCGCCTGTGGGACCCGTGTTGGGCAGCCTCCTCTCAATGCGGATGGATGGAAATCCTCCAGGGGGCTGCAAGCATACATGTCAAGGGGGGTGTGCGCATGGCAAAAGCAGTGCTGCTGGGGGAATGCACGCACCATCGATCCAGAGCCATGCAAAGCACCTTGGCACCCCTCACTCACTGGAGCATCCTGAGTTACTGGCAGGTCCTTGATGGAAGACAGCCCCGGCACTCCGCGCTTCAGGAACTCTGGAAGGGTGAAAAGTGGGCATTGCACATTGCAAGCGGCATGAGAGCTTGATGACCACGGCAATGGTAAGAACTGCTCCTTCAGACCATCATGTCCAAGTGTCATCTTGGAGCAAGGGGTGTGGGCATACTCACAAGTATGCCCATCACAAGTATGCTAGGCTTAAACTTACCTGTCATGGCGAGCGGACCCCCAAACGGCTTCCTTTACTCTTATATACAAATTGAGTGCCGTTTCCGAGCTGAAATGTCAAATTCCTTCAGGGGTCAATTAGCAAATCAGCGCAGAGTGAGTACTCGACATTAATTATTTCAACTATCAAAACTTTACTTGGAAAGTGCAACTGATGGAGGCCCCGCAACTTAGTGAGTAGTGCTGAAGATGCATTCCAAGATGCAGGCATGCTTGGATTGGATTGGATTTCCCTCCCTATTCGTTCTGTCACATATTCTGAGTAGTGGGGGGTCTTCTGGGAAGGGTATCCACACTTATGTGCTCGCAGGCTTGCAAGCAACGCAAGCGCTCTTAACCAGCACCCCTCAATCCTTATCCATATGCAGGCAAGCCCCAGTCCTTCAAAAGGAGCCTTTCCATCAGCGTGCAAGAAAACCAGGTACACGTTTTGCTGTTTGTGCAACTGTTCTGTTGTCTCAAAGAGGGCATGAAATTTGACTCTGCTCGTATTTGCTTTGATTGCAGGCCACAGAGGAAAGCAGGGAAGAGCTCCTGCCAACACCTTCAAGAGAAGAGGTGAGCGTGTCGTCTCTCATGTACCTCTGCAGAGAATTTGAAGTGCAGAGGATTTGACATGCGAGGATCTTGCTATTCGTGCTCATCTTCTGTGGTGTGACATGGGTTTGCCTTTTGTCGGTCACCCAGGTAGAGAAGACGCTGGAGAAGGAGATGGAAGGTGAGGGAAGGCTGGGTAAATTCTAAGGCATCCTTTAAAGACCTGTTTTAGTTAGTAATGTTGGTCGCGACCATCTACCACTTTTGCCTGCACCCTACCTGGGAGTGCATCGACCTGAAGGCAGCTTGATGCGCAGAACCTGCTCTCTGCACTCCTACGTGCACTCGTGCATTTGTGCATCAGAAGTGGTGGGGTAAGGCTGAATGATAATCTTGAGGTAGGACCTTTTGTCCAGGACGCATCTGCAGCTGCCCACATCTGCTCTGGATGTCGTGAAAGCTTGGGCCAGCTGCAGACTTGGTTGGCACAGATTTGCCTTCCTTTGAACATCCAACCTTGTGGTGGTGCATCAAGTTTGCAAGCTCCAAGTAGTTGACAAAAGGATGCAGCATGGCTCAGACAATCTGAGCTTTTTGCATCCCCTGCAACCGTTGGCACTGACCAGACATGAGCAGCGTAAGGAAGTAACATGTTGTTCAGATTCAATTCTGCCTTTCAAAGATTTAATGAAGGGATGACATAGGAACGGTGTTGGTCTGAAAGTCAGGTGCCAGACCCTATGCCCAATGCAGGCAACAAATATACTACCAAGCAATTTGAAAAGTATGTTCCAATTACGAGGATTGTTTGCATGAAGTGTACACTTGACTTGTTGGGTATGAAGCACTGGGGTCGATGTGTAGGCTCATCCTTGCATTAAGAAGGGGCATGCTTTGAATCAAAGAATAATGCAATTGAATGTTGTACGCCAGTGCTTAAAGTACTGTTTGCATCCTTGCATCTTTGGCTGCATCTTCTAGTGGATGGGATAAGGGCTCCGATTTGGGTTTGGGCGCAAACACCCTGTAAAACACACCAACATATCTTCTCTGGACAGCAGCCCTCTGTACTGCTCATTGTTGAGTCCCCCTCCTCGTAGCCCCCCAACCGCTTGCACCACCTTCGAATCAGGGAACATCATATAGATTACAGAAGCATAGGGCCTCCAGCCAAATCACCTGACTAGCAATGTGGTAGCCCAAGGCTTGCACCTGGTGGCCACCCAAGACTACAGGCACATCATGCGCATCATACAGTTCACATGCAAGGCTGGGGTTACATCAAGGTTTCGGGCTCAGAGAGTGTGGTGCTCACAAATTCAGTGTGCACACAAGGCAGCTTTAAATACAGCATGTACGTGAAATGGCATGGGTGCATTGCTGACAAGATGCTTGTTTAAGCAGCTTCTCGAGTGTGTGCCCAGAAACAGCCAAGGTATCCTTTTGGGAGCAAAGCAGATTTTCCATTTGGAGTGGCATTTGACTCTGGTCTTTCTCAGAAGGTGCCTGGTTGTCCCCAAGAATTCATAGGAGCCTAGAGCTTGTCCCCCTTGGCGTGCAAGCTGATTGCAAAACGTCCATACATGATGCAGCTTTGCAGGATTGACATGTCAAGCATGTTCGTCTGTAACGTTAAGGTTTCTCGACACTCACCTCAACGTCACCTTTGGAAGTGTGCAGTGGACACACTGAGCTCACAGAGTCATCCTTACGTAATGTTCAATTACAAACTTAATAATTTCTCAACCACTTTTTAAAGTGTGTCAGCGGAAATACTCAGAAATGTCAACAACTTCCAACAGAAGTCTCTACGTTGCAATCAATGTCCCATACCCCTGAGTGCCAGAGTAAATTGGTGTGTTGCACAGCACAAAAGTCAATGAACATGTGAAACATGGAGCTGGCAATCAAAATGGGGTGTCGTTACAGCTGCAGTCCAATTTTCCCCCTTGCCTTCTTGTGACCTTGGAGCTTTGTCTCCTGAGCAAGACTTGAGCAAGGCTTGCATTGAATTTGCCTTTTTTGTTAAGGAAGAGCGGGAGGCGTCAAAACATAATCTTACCTACAGGCATGTGCAAATTTTGGGTGGGAACCCCCGAGGGACCACCCCGCCCACCCCCCCCTTGCAATAACCCAACCCAGACAAAAAGGGTACCAATCTGCTCCTCTTTCTATTCTGCATCCATCTGCATCAAAAGGTTGACGAAAAGTTGCCAGCCTGGGCATTGTGAGGCAAAAAACAAATTTGAGATGGCCAAGTCCATCCATATGTTGCTAACCAACGACACTAAATCTGACTTCCAGCCGTCTAGACACAAGCTTGTACGCCCTTCTTCAGCTTCGCCATGTACTTGGCCTCCTTGCTATTCTCTGAGAAAGGTGGTGGAGGTGCTGGCTGCTGCGGGTGCTTGGCTTCGTAGTGCGTGGCCATGCCAAAGGTCCACACCACCAGCTTGCACCCCTCATGAGGGCACTCCACAGGATTGGTGTTGCATGCTTGTCCCTGTTCCCCCTATTGTCACAAATCTTGTGACAATGTGGGAACTGCAAATTGTCCATACCAGCACTTCTAAAGACAACTCATTTACCTAAAGTTTTAATCAAGGCGTCCGACGATGTCTTTAAAACTCTGTAGGAGTTCCCCATAAGAATTCTGGAGGGGGGTCCCAAAAAGTTTAACCCCCACCCCCCGGGACCAACCCCCACCGACCCTCTCCCAATGGACCCATATATATATACAATATATATATACAATATATATTTACCAATTGATAGCTCTTGATCTCAGGATTCCGAAAATATAATTCTTAATCGGATTGACACGTGCCGCCAAAAAGTTATGCTTCCTGACACCTCCTGAGGAAGAGGTTGAATTTTGTGTGGGCCTTCAAAACGTGCTTAACTTACATGCCTCTGTAGGACTAATTAGTTCATGTGCATGTTTCCATGCAAGACTCAGTTCTTCCTCTACACAACTTCACTCGCAGAGCTCAAGAAGAAGGAAAACCCAAAGTGATGTTGTCTGGAGAATTTCCTGCATCGCCGGATCGGCACAGTCACAACCAATGGCTTCAGTGAACACATTGCTCATGCACTAATTCTAGTGCATTGCGTCATTGGTTATAATGGGAATGTGACCTTCAGCCAGGTGCTCTACATCAAGAATTTGTAACTTTTGCTGTACAATTATTTTCCGCAGCTGGTAGCAGTTGTTTGTTAGAGATTCTGGGAAAATGGCAAGCTTCTGTGCCTCTTTTCAGGCCTTGGCTTCCATGTTCATTCGCTTGCATGCTCTACCCTTGCATGCAAAGTGACTCCTTCTGGAGTGAGTGGAACTTGTGACCAATTCTTGCTTGCTTGTTGACCATGACTCTTTGACACGCAGTCTCCCTTGGACTCTAGTTTTGGATGACAGTGTTAACCTTCTTTTGACCTCCGGGCTTGGCTTGGAGTGTGCCAATTAGAGACCGAAAAGTCAGCCTGACTTACTTGGCTAGCTACTAATTAAACTTGGATTCAGGGACGCCAGAGTTCAAAACCTCTTGGACCCTACGTCTCCTTTGTGTGTCGGACAAGAAAGAAAGAAAAGAAAAACTACGCAGGCAGTGAAAGCATTCCCCACATCAATTAAGGAAAAGAGGATACCTAGGGCCGAGGCACTGTGTATCCCCTTCACCAAGAGAAACAAAAGAAAGAAGTCAATGGGGATCAGGAGGGTTACTAGCAGTAGCCCGTGCCTGATCTTGGTGACGAGAGTTGAGAGGAGTCTCCTCAAAAGCACGTCTGGTGCTAGAAAGTTAACTAGGTTAGGTTACAGGAAAAAAGAAGGCCTCCAGTCAAAACGGTTGACTGCTAGCCTGCTCATAAAAAAGCAAAAATTAATGTAGAAAAGGAAAAAGCTTGTTGTTTTGATTTAAGAAAGGAGAGATATGATAAGACTGTACATGTTGAATGCCGGGCACGTAGGGAGTCACTCTATTGGAAGAGTGAGATAAAGAGAGGAGAGGACCAGAAAACAAGGGAGCATATTTAAGCCGAAGAGGACAGACATGGGGATGAGTCCATTTGAAAAGAATGTGTTGCTCATCCTGCACATCATCTTGGGCATCACATAGATCACAGGCAGGGGAAATAGCATCATCCCATGTGGCCTGCTCAACTTTCAAGGTATGGACACGAAGGCAAAATCGAGCCACACTGCGGACGAAATGTTTAGGTAAATTTAAGTAGAAATATTTGGGCAGAATATAAGGAGAATATGTAACGTGTGCAGGCTTGGTTAGGAGAGCACACCAGTGATGGTAAGTAAGTTTTTTGCTGTTTGTGTCTCGTGGGTCATAACCAGAAAATTGTCTCCAATATGCTAGATGGCGAGACCTGAGATCCACAACAAGTTGACTCAGTTCCAAAGGATCAGCAGAGCGTATCTTTTGCTGGAAATGATGGGCGTGATGCAAGCCATGCATGGCAGACAATAGATGGGATGTCCAGCAGGGGGATTTCCTGGGGCTGAGGGTGATGTCCGCATGAAAAACCTTGTGAAGTAGAGCGCTGTTGCAATGGGTGAGAGAATTATATAAGCATGCACAGGCTCTGAACCAGTTGAATTGAATAGGTTCAATTCCACACTCACGGAGGACACTCCAGGAAGGAGTTGATGTCCGCACACCCAGCGTGGATCTCAAGAATCTCATAAGCCATTTCTGGATGCAATTATCCATCTCTGTCCCCTGTTAAAGATATGCAGTGGCCCAGATCTGACTTGCATACATTCCTGCTGGTATGACATACGTCTTGAAGAGCCATAAGTAGGCATGTAGGCGGTGTGTTATCTGGTGTTGATGGGCAAAAGTACGTATGCAAGCCATGCCTGCCAGGCAGGGTTTGAGAGCTTCCTCAGCAGCATTGTGTAGATTCATGTGTGTGTCCAACTGCATCCCCAGGTAGCGAAAGGTATTTGAGTAAGGCAAGACTTCACCATCATAAAATAGGGGAGGCAAGTTATCAGTCTTGGAATTAAAACAGACTATAACAGATTTTTTGGTGTTGACTGTCAGGAATTTCTGACGAGCATAAGCCTTGAGACGGTTAAGCATGGCCTGAAGATAATTTGGTGAGTTAGAGGTTAAGCATAAGTCATCAGCGTGTAGAAGTTTGGATACATGGAAATTAGGTGTGCCAGTGCAAGCTCCTTCAATCCCCTCAGAAACCTCATTGATGTCATTAAGGTAGATGGAGAAAAGCAACGGAGAAAGGGGACAGCCCTGTTTAATGCCATAAGCTGGGCTTGACATTTGCAGGTTTTTACCCATCAACCAGAATGTAGTTGTCGTTGTGATACAAGTTTTTCAGGATATTGAGAAGGTAAATAGGGAGCTGGCATTGGCGAAGATGGTGTCATAGCTTATCACGAGGGATGGAGTCGTAGGCCTGTTGGAAATCAATGAATGCTGAATACAGGCATGACGAGCCATGTGGTTTGAAGGTTTGGGCAGCATGTTTGAGATGTCTCAAAATAAAAAGTGGGTGTAGAGTGCTGCGCCCAGGGAAGAACCCAAATTGACAATCAGGAACTTTGTTGTTTTTGAGACACCAGTCCTGTAATAAAGTACGCATGACATTAGCATAAAGGCGGTAGAAGGTCCCGCTTACAGCAAGCATACGGTAATTTCCAGCATCGGTTATAGAGCCTTTTTTATACAAGGGTGTAATTTTGCCAGTTAGCTAGCTATAAAGTTAATAAGCGTACTGGACGGAATGAGCATAAATCTTCAGAGCAAGCCTGGTTGCTGTATGAGTGTTAAGACCAAGCTCTTTAAGAGGCTCCAGAGTGTGGGGGGTGTAGATGACCCCGCCCACACCTAACAGAATGGTATGGAGGGTGACTTGAGCTGAGGCCTTGAAAGATCGCGACAGGGGTCACAGGTTACAGGGAAAAAAAAGGCCTCCAATCAAAACGGTTGACTGCTAGCCTGCTCATAAAAAAGCAATAATTCATGTAGAAAAGGAACAAGCTTGTTATTGATTGTATCAAAACATCTTGATTTAAGAAAGAAGAGATATGATAAGACTGTACATGGTGACTGCCGGGCACGTAGGGAGCCACGCTATTGGAAGAGTGAGATAAAGAGAGGAGAGGACCAGAAAGCAAGGGAGCATACTTAAGCCGAAGAGAACAAACATGGGGATGAGTGCATTTGAAAAGAACGTGTTGCTCATCCTGCACATTGTCTTGGGCATCACATAGACCACAGGCAGGGGAATTAGCATCATCCCATGTGGCCTGCTCGACTTTCAAGGTATGGACACGAAGGCAAAATCGAGCCACACTGCGAACAAAATGTTTAGGTAAATTTAAGTAGAAATATTTGGGCAGAATATAAGGACAGAGGTCGCGGTGCTGTTGCTTGGAGGCCTCCAGCTGGTTCTTGGGCCTGGTGTCTTCACAGTATTTGACCTCCACGAGATGGATGTGCCTCTGTTCTGGAAGGAGCTGACTAGGGTGATGGACCTCGGAAGTAGGTGGAGTGGCTGTGGCTGGTGCTGAGTGCTCCCTGTTCCCCCCGCACTCCCCTCTACTTCTCAATGGATACCGGGAATTGGTCCTTGGCACTTTTCATTGGAACAACTACAATTGCATCAGGGCGACTAGAAGTGAGCCTTTTTTTGTCAGGGAAACGACGAGGGAAAATGTTTTTTGGAGGGGTTCTACTTGCTGAGTGCTCAGGGCTCTGCAGGTTCTGTAAAGCAAGACGATCTGCGCTGCCAATGTCCATGGAGGCAAGGCCTGCCCCAAAAGGGCCTCTGCTGACACCTTTAAGAAGAATTCTGCTGGCAATGTTGTGGCACTCGGTTACCATATTTGATATGGTGGAGTGCTTACATCCTGAAAGAATGTGAAGGGCACCTTCTGGCTCCCCACAGACGAGACATTGTAGGCTGGTGGACATTTTACAGGTTTACAGATTTTACATATTAAGCCATCAGTCTAAAAGTGCGACTGCTAGGGTGCTCATGTGAAAGACAGTATTATAAGAATACAAAGGAGTGTTTGTGTAGCCCACTGGCATGCATGTAAATGTACAAAAAAAACTTGCCAAGAACAAGGGGAAACATTTTCACTGGTGTTTGTATGACAAAGCAACAGCAAATAAACATCAGGAGTTTGCCAGGACCAACCGACTGCATCAAAAAAAGGAAGAGAGCAACATATATGTGTGTTCGTGTGGTAACTTAAGGAAGAAGCACGATCTGTCACACTGTGGAATTTTAAAGCGCACTGCATGCTTTTGATTGAATAGGGTACCTGTGCAGTAGTTGAAAATGTTCCGCTTCATTTTAAAAGGAAGTTTTGGCATGGTCCAGAAGCCATTGCTAACCTTCTTTTACTTGATTTGAAGAACTGTTCTTCAAGAACACTCAATGCAAGGTGAAGAACACCCAATGCAAGTTGTGTTCACCGAAAGATAGGATGGCAAAATTAAATCCCCTGGTAAGGAAAGGTAAGGTTACATCGCTATAGCCGCCTACAAGGGGCAGCTGAGCAGAAACACTGAGGCCCGTAACCAGACCTGGCCAAAAAATGCTCACCCCAGAAAATTTGGACTGGAGAGAAAGGATAACAATTCATGTTCTTTGTGGCCGCATTACTCTGCGTCAAATCCTCTCTCTGTGTGCCAACTAAGCCGCTGTGGATGTATTTGATTAATTTGCACTAGGTAGAAGAGTTGGGCACAACAAGAGTGGACAAGAACAGTACCGAAATAAGAAAAATGATTTTTGGACAGATTTCCTACCGTAACCTACATAATAATATGCGTAGCCGTCAGTTTGATCAATTTGAGCAGGGACAGCTCAGAAATACGAGTTCTTTACATACGATGATAAATGGAAATGGAAGTCTCTTCTGAATGTGCAAATTATGTACGATGCAGACTGGGATACAGCATTTCTAGAGGGTGGAGAGTAGTGGCCACTGCTGGTGTCGGATCAGGGCAGCTACTTTTGAACATGCCTGGTAAAACATGAATGTGCAAGCCGCTCAATGCGAGCAACCTGTGCGCGCGCGCACACACACACACACACACACACACACACACACACACACACACACACACGCACACACACACACACACACACACACACACACACACACACACACACACACACACACACACACACGCGCGCGCACACACACACACACACGCACACACACACACACACACACACACACACACACACACACACACACACACACACACACACACACACACACACACACACGCGCACATACACGCACGCGCACACACACACACACACACACACACACACACACACACACACACACACACACACACACACACACGCGCGCGCACACACACACACACGCACACACACACGCGCACACACACACGCACGCACACACACACGCACACACACACACACGCACACACACGTGCACACACACGCACGCACACACACACACACACACACGCACGCACGCACGCACGCACGCACAGACACACACACGCGCACACACACACACATACACACAACAAGCGCGCGCGGGCATACACACATGCGCGCACATACACGCACACAGCGCACACACATGTGCGTGTGCTTATATGCATGCTCATTTTTAAATACAACCAATAGTTTGCAGCATTCTTATGTTCACATTGGAAGCAAGACCGCGAGCTTCCTCATCCAACAAGTCTTGTAAATGTCTTTCTTTTGCAGAAGTGGACCCATACACTGACATAGTACTGTCATCATGCTGCACTGATTATCAGCAACCAAATGCAAAAGTGACTGATCAGGGGCGCACCATCACTGCCATTAGAGGTATCTCGAAAGGGGAAGAGGTGGTCACGCACAGGTAAGCTGCTTGAATTGAAACATCTTCAGGGTGCTGGCCTTTTTTTCTAAGGTCATGTTACTTAGGGACAACTGCAGCCTCATTTCAGCTTGCATGTGTAAAAGCTACCTGCAATCCCACAGGCTAGCCCTGGTACTCAAACAAAACAGGCCCAAATAGTCCACAGAATGATAGCACCTGCTGTAATCCCCATGCCTTGGGCATTGTAGATCATGAATACATCTCAATCTCAAAAAGGCATGCTATACCATTTTTGGATCCAGGCAGTCAGCATATTTGTAGCTCCCAGCACCAATAGGCCTTGCTCAGTCTGTATCCCCACATCACTCATACTTAGCAGTTCTAAATCAAGCAACTCCAAGTGTGTTGCTCATGTTGTGTTGCTCACTCTTTTACCCTTACCCATCATTCTCAGTATCTTATGTATCGAGCACCTCCAGGCCTTTCTCAATTTAGGACACCAAATGATTTGTGCACATCAGCCCCCCTGCTCCCCTGCCCTATGCACAGTGGCGCATTTTTTAATGTGCTCTTAACCGGTCTTTCAAATGCTTCTATGCCTTTTACACAGTGGCGCCCCTCATGCTGCGCTCCAGTCAGCGGGCCTCGTGCGGCTCATTGCCTCCAGCACCTTGGCACGTGCCATGCACATGGTAGGTGCACTACCTAAGTGCCCGTGACTGACATGGTAGTGACACACCATGACGCAATTCGCACTGCACATGGCAGGAGTAGGTGTGCCAAAGGAGCTTGGAGGATGGAGTGTTTGAGCACAGAAACGAAATTGTGTGTGGGTGCGTGGGTGCGGATGTATGTGTATGTGGGGGGGGTAAGGTGCTTGGAGGGGAGGATGAACGTGAGCTTCTGAGGTTGTTGCAAGGTGGTCATTGGGTTGACTGCTGGCATGCTTGAAGCTAGTCAAGGTGCGTCTATACCTCAGCGTTGCAAAAGCAAGGGCGCACATGCTCGTTGCTCTTTGAAACTAGCATGCTAGCTTTGCCTGGCTCTGACAGCTGCTGGACTGGCAAAGATCCCCCTGCGCCTCCTCCTTCTCCTCCTCCTCCTCCTGGGATATCCAATGTATTCAGCGTGCACCTCTTCCTCTTTGGGACGCGCAATATACTCGAGGAAAAGGGGCATTTGATAGAACTGACATGATATGGACGCAGAATGAAGGTATTCAAGGAATTGCGAAAATGTGCTCATTGCCTTGGATGCATTGCGGTTACATTGGAACAGTCTCCTTTCTATCGATAACTTGAGCCCTGCTGTTCTTACCCTGCCTCCTGTTGCTTGGGAACTCGCAGGATATTTTTGCCTCAGATGACGAGAGTGAGGATGAAAGAACGTCAAGAATGTCCAACAAACGCCACCGAAGCAATGGCAGGGTAAGGGTAAGCAGCTCTGCAAACTTGTTTTGTCTGTAATCAGGCTGGATGCAACGTTTGGTTCCTCAAAGAGCATTTCCGCTGAATGTGTGAAATCTTTCCCAGGGAAGCATGAACAATGGCTCCCCTGCTCTGTGTCAGCTCACCATTTGCCATATCCTCTTGCGTCATGCCTCTTGTTTGGGAGCTTGTAGATATAGATGGGGACACAGCTCATTGCCATCTTGCAGGCAGCACTGCAAGCGATGTTGAAGGGCTCAACCTTAAACAGGGGATGACAGATAAAGATGAAAAGAACAAATTCATTCTGAGCTTTACATCATGTGAAGTGCGCCCGCTTGTCCATGCTGCAAATGTGTTAGGCCCTTTGAGCACTTATTTGCATGGATTGGCCCAGGTTCAAACCTCAAAATAGTATTTTGAGAATACCCGAAATGCAGCAGAGCACAATTTCCCTGCACTGCAGTATAGCACCCCCCCTACTGCAGTAGAGCACCGCAAACTGAGGAAGGGCGTAGCCCAGGTATCCAACCTTGCTCTCATACACTGCACTTTCTTCCAGGTGGAGGCTTCACCATCTGCAGCCCTGGATAATTCTCGCGCCAATGGCATAAATGGTGGCCCTAGGAATGGCCCCACGCATCTCCACTCTCAGCCCGTTCTCCCGCCTTCAACCACAGCAGCAGCCCAATGTCATCCCAGCAATTCCGCCTCCAAACGTGCAGCCTCCCGCAACAGTGGCAGCAGCAGTCACCACCTCCCTCCCACCACCGACGGCCCTGCTGGAACACACACGCTCCTCCCTCCCAACACCAACGGCCCTGCTGCAACACACACGCTCCTCCCTCCCAACACCGACAGCCCTGCTGCAACACACACACTCCTGCCTTTTAACACCAATGGCCCTGCTGCAGCACACAAGCCCCTGCCCCCAAACACCAACAGCACCACTGCTACACGCAAGCCCCTGCCTCCAAACACCAATGGCCCTGCTGCAGCACACAAGCCCCTGCCCCCAAACACCAACGGCACCACTGCTACACGCAAGCCCCTGCCTCCAAACACCAACAGCACCACTGCTTCACGCAAGCCCCTGGCTGCGCTAGGGAAGCAACGGGCAGCAAGCCCACATGCCCCCCATTCGCCATCAAACCAACCCCCCCCAAGCACCCGGCCAGCACAAGCATGCCCCCAGCAAGAACATCAAGCACCCAGTCATACCATGACAAATCATGAAGTGTCCAGCCATACTACACATACCCCGCAGCCCTCCTTGCCCCCTCCACTGCTGCCACCCCCTTGGCTGCACCTGCAGCAGAACGTGTATGTGGGGGCGGCTGCGCGTGTGAAGGCGTGCGAAGGCATGGGGGCAGAGAGCGATGACGACCTGGAGGGAAGGGGCAGGTGTGCATGTGTTTGTGTATGTGTGTGTTTGTGCCCTTGCATGCATGCTCTATTAAGTGTGTGTGTTTGTTTGTGTGTGTGCAATTGTGCCCTCATTATGTATGCTGTCGTAAGAACGCAGGGAAGAAAAATTTGCGTGCATTTCGTTATGTTCATAGGACTTATGGGAGGGAGGGATCTGCTCATTCCAAGCAATTGAATTTAACACTTTCATGCGTGCATTTGTAAAGCATAGCTGCATAGAATTGCTTTCCTGCGGAGTCGCAAGGCGCACTGCTGTTGAAGCATGAATTTGGGGCAGAATGATCTACCTTGCTTATGATGATCATCAGTGGACCATGGGGGCTAGCCGCATGATCTATAGATAGCAGGAAAGCCATTGCAGACGTTACCCTGGCATGGAGGCATGTTAACACACATCCCATGTTCCTTTCGAATTTCCACAACGTGCACTTGGAGATGCGCAAGTAAAAGGGCTGCTTGCTCTCTGTTTGGCCATGCTTGCCACAGTTGTGTGCGCACAATCACAGGAGGTCGCCGCCCTCAACTTTGTATGTATCTGTCTTGGGTGATCCTGGCGAGCACGCATGCTGAAAAATGAGCACAGGGGCCGCAAGAGCCTGCGTGGGCGTGGAAGCAGGAGCCCTGGCAAGCGTGCAGGCCAGAGGATGCTGAAGGGCGGCAGCACCTGGAAGCCATTTGTGTGCCAGTGCAACCCGCAGCAGGGCAAGGTGAGGGAACGAAAAATTCGGGAAAAAAGGCAAGGTGAAGACGGGTGCCTTATGGGGTGCCTGCGTGCTTGCCTTAAGCTCAAAGGGGTGCTTGCCGTGCTTGCCTTGAGCTCAAAGGGGTGCTTGCGTGCTTGCCTTAAGCTCAAAGGGGTGCTTGCCGTGCTTGCCTTAGGCTCAGAGGGGTGCTTGTGTACTTACCTGAAGCTGAAGGTGTGCTTGTCGTGGTTGCCCTTCCGTCAGGAGCCGGGTGTGAGTGCACCCTCTGCTGCTTTGCCGTCGCATTTTTTTGATTTTGAGTGATTTTGGTATGGGAGTGGCTGGAAACATCTATACTCTGTATGCACACATGCCAGGGTGTCTGCAAGCAAGCGTCAAATGGACTTGTTGCTTTGTTCAATAAGGAACTCTTTCATGCTCTGTTGCACCCTCTTTGTGCATACTCCCTATCCCCTTCTCTCCTTATACAACACACACTCTTCCCATCTCTCTCTCTCTCCCTCCCTCTCTCTCTCTCTCTCTCTCTCTCTCTCTCTCTCTCTGTGTGTGTGTGCGTGTGTGCACGCGCACACGCGTCTTCCAAAGTGCACTTCAATGCCCCTTCGCTGTCTGCTGTTGATCTCATTCTTGTTGTCCAGTGCCCTTTTGCACCTCAACATGCCGTCCCATTTCCCGTGCTGCGCCACTGCCCTTGGGGCTGCCTGCTGCAGGTATGTGCAGACGAACACAGCTGCTTGAACCGCGCACAGCACGTGGAGTGCACCCCTGGCGTGTGTACAGCTGGGGAACTGTGCCAAAACCAGCGCATCCAGAGAATGCAGTCTCCGTACCTCATGGTAGGCACAGGTGTCCCTGTTTCTTTTATGCACTGAAACCATAAGTGATTAAGAAGTGGTTCAGCAGGACTGGAACAGACATTAATGTCGCTCCAGTGGGACCGCACATGCCACAGGGCTTGACATACTACAGGACCCCTTGAATCTCCTAGGTAGGCCCCTGCGTCACACACAGTGTGCGTAATTTGAGTGTGATGCATGGCAGGCATCTGCGTCACACACAGTGTGCGTAATTTTAATGTGATGCATGGCAGGCACCTGCATCATAGAAAAATCAAGTATGGGCTCTTGTGTGTACTTGTGGCCCAAACTTTGGGGCAAAGGGACAAAGATGCTCACGCAAAAGCAGCCCAGCTGCACTTCAAAGCTGTCTCCCAAGATGCAAGCTGTCTTTTTGTGCATGGAAGCCATGGCCAGCCAAGCTTACCTGGTTTCCTTTCCTGATGGGCACACATTGGAACTAAAACGAAGTTGAAATAAACTTCAATTGAAAGTTAGCAAGTGCCTTCTAGGTCCGACCTTCCACGAGTGCATATACCACCGCCCGCGATGACCATGCCTCACAAATTTTGTAAGCCTTAGCTCTCAGTCTATTTTAACCATCCCTCCTGCAGTGCAGTGCAAAATTGCAAGTCCTGAATGCATACACCGCCACCCTTGGTGACCATGCCTCAAAATTTCTGCAAGCCGTAGCTCTCATTCTAACCTCCCGTACGCCCACAACTTCTCTTCCACAAAGCCTGCCCATGTTTTGCCACATGCGTGCGCAGCTGCGGCATGTAGGGGAGGAGAAGGGCTGGGGTGTGCTGGCAGGGGAGCCCGTGCCTGCTGGGGCGTTCATCATACAGTACACAGGCGAAGTGGTGACAAAAGAGGTGTGTGCTAATAGAGGCAGTAGCGGTGGCAAAAGAACTGCATTTTTCCAAGCGATAACGTGACACGTACTTACGTGCATTTTCAATCACTCTCTCTCTCTCTCTCTCTCTCTCTTTCTCTCTCTCCTCCCCCTTTGTTTGTGTGTGTGCGCGCGCGTGTGTGCACTTGCACATAGCAAGAGTCTGTCTTTGCACACACACACACACACATGCGCGCACACACACACGCGCGCACACACACACATACGCACAACACACACAAACAAGCACATTGTAGGATAGAGCTTTTGCACAGTGTCAGCCTGCAAGGGCTTTGCTGTGCTTTGATTTTCAGGAGGTCTTTCCTTCTCCAGGTGCAAAGGCATAGAGTCAGGTGCAGTAAGCTCTCTTGGTACACGTTGCCAGTGTTTGTGCTGCAGAGCATTACTGTTACAAGTATGGCAACATCTCTACCAAGGCACAAAACCGCTTAAGCATGTAGCACACGAGAGACATTTTGTGCTTGCCAGAAGCAGCCTTGGGGTTCAGGCGTTTGATGAGGGATTGATGCTCAGCATTGCCATCTCAGATGTGGAGGAGGGAGTGGAGATGAGAACAAGATATGATGGCTGAAAAGAGCCATTGCTTAGAGTCCCCTGGGCAGCGGTGTGTTTATGCAAGATTCCAGATACAGGATATTATACGGACAACCCTCCAGACATTTGTACTTGCTTGATTGCGTTTGTTTTGAATGCCCACACAGTAGGGCAATGGCTCTTTGGGCTTGACACATTTGATACAGATAACAGGATCCTTGTGTTCTATCCAACCCCTTCTTTTAAATTACCCTGAAATAAATTCATTATTGCGCATGAATACTTTGTGGCCATTTATTGCTTGTAACCACAAGACTCTTCAGTGTATTTTTGTAATTCATGATCCAGACATTTGTGAAAGCAATCGCAATTACACAAATAAGTGGAAAGGGTTGGTGACAGCACAGGGCTGGCTGCCCGCTTCGTTCCTGCCCACCTCTTCTCAAAGAACACACACCGCATGTGTAACCTGGAGGGCTGCTGTGCAAGTGTGGCAGAATTGGTGACGCATTTCTTGAGCTGGCTTTGCAGATATGTAGTATGGATGTGCAGCGTCAACATGATGTGCCTCATTCTAAAGGAGAGAGAGTGCGTGGAGGTGAAGTTGAAACAAAAGCATTCGACACGTGTGGTGCTCAATAATCCCCAGGCAACCTGCTGCACTGGGGAAAGGTGTGGCACTTGAAACCCCGCCATTCTCTGATTGTTTGCGTGCGCTGAGGTTGAAATGACTACAGCACAGTTGCGGCAGACTCCAGCTGTGCTTTCTGGTGCATTGTCGATGGATCCTGCAGTCACTTGTTCTTAGCATTGTTAGCACTTGTCGTGATGTGCAGAAGGCAGACAATAGGCTGCAATGGCGCAAAGTGCCTGTAACACTGCACACTTGTGGTGATGCGCAGGAGGTACACAAGAGGTTGCATCAGTACAAAGTGCTTGTGATCAAGCGCTCATGTGGTGATTCGCAGGAGACAGACAAGAGGCTGAAACGCTACAAAATGCTTGTTGATGCGCAATTGTATAGTGCAGAACGCAGACAAGAGGCTGCAAAGCACTTGTGATAACATGCTCTCGTGGAATTGTGCTGGAGGCAGACATGAGGCTGAAACAGTATGAACCACTTTAGGCAGGGCGCATTTATACTAATGCTCACTTATGGTAAAGCGCAGGAGGCAGACAAGAGACTGCAACAGTACGAAGCCCTGCGGATACCTCACTACTACTTGATGACTCTGTCCAATGAACTGGTGGTTGATGCAACGAGATCAGGCAGCCTTGGCCGGTTTGTGAACCATAGCTCTCAACCCAACTGCGTAACTGAAAAATGGTGAGTGGCTTCAAATCAGGGTAAAGACTTGGAATGCTATATGCATTTCTTGCTCAAACCTCGGACATGGGCTGGCGTATACTCTAAGCAGGTACTTTCTTTTGGAATTGCAAGTCTTTCAAAATCTCAGCCACATTAGGAAAAGAACGATATGTCTTGATTAAAAGATAGCTTTGAAAGAACGTGTGCATGAAAAGCCTGGCTTCCATTTTCATACCAAATAAAACTGCCCTAGGAAAACAATGGATTCCAATCTGTGGTTCTTGCTAAGGCAACGGGCCCAGATATTGCAGTGTTCAACGACCACTTGTCATAATTTTGTGTTCCAGCCTAGAAGCATGGAGCGATGATCAATGGTTCGCTTGCAAGAAATGGCTATTACAGGAGCTCGTTTCAATCTGAAGGAAGGATATAACTCTCGCATTCGTCAAACAGATATGAACCTAGAGGACGGACATGACTCTCACATTTATATAGCAAAATGTACGCACATGTGAATCTGCAGTCCCTCGTGAGTTTATATGTGAGAAGCCAGTGAGGGGAGATATCTGGATCGTCCACAAATGTGTGGGTGGTCCACAAATGCGTCAATTTGCACCTTGAAGAAGTGTTATGTGCTCCAGCCACAAGCTTTCGTTAAAAGCTGCTTTTTTATATCATGGTGCAGGCTGGTGGAGGGCCGCGAGGTTGTCATCATCACAGCCAAGCGTGACGTTGCAGTTGGCGAGGAATTGTGCTACGACTACAACTGTGCCAACCAGATTTGGTTTAGCTGTCTATGATGGCAGACATGATCGCAAACGGAGGTACACACAGCGTGCGATCAGCATGGCCTTCTGAGGGCTCCGAGCTTCCTTATGAAGGACACTCATTGGTTCACTGCTGAAGTAGGCTTTTTTCTAACTCGTTTGGAATATTAACCTTCCATATAACAGGTTGAGGATTGTGCTTCTCTGCTCACAACTTATGCGTTGAACCATGCGTAAGCATAAAAGCGAAACAGATCAGAGGTCGTGAATCCTTTTACTGGATCCAGGAATGATGCATGAGTTAAAAATTGGAAAGGAAACCCTCCCAAATGGTCCAAGAAGCATGGCCGTGGTGATCTACTTGTTGGAAGAACTTGCAACAAGGGTTACAAGGGTTACAAGGGGTTGGCCTACAGCCCGAGAATCTGGCTGATCAGCTGCTGGTGAAACATTCTCATCCAGCATCAAAAATTGAAATCAATTATGACAAAAACCTGTATGAGTCTTGATTAAGGAAAGCATTGACCTCGAAAACAGTCAAAATGTGAAAGCTCGCCAAGAAAGGAATAAAATCATTGTTTGGAGGGTGGGCAAAAGTATGTAATGGTTTAAAAAGATCAATGAACAGGTCCTTGTATTTTCTGCACAGCTCACACACCTCACAGCAATCGCAATAGAAAAGAACATGTTTCTCGTCCTGGACTTCAGCACATCCGCACTTATCACAAATATTTGAACCACCCAGCCATTTACAGGACTCAACCTTCAAGCAGTGGGCACGAAGCCTGAACCTACTCACATCATGGCCTGGATAAAGGAGTTATGAGGAATGGTTCCTCATGACTCCTTTATCCAGATCCTTAAATAGATATGATGGGATACAGAAGGGTGTGCGTGCTGTTTGATTCAAAGGTACTCCACACCAATGATGGTAAGTCACTGCTTTTCTGTTCACCTCTCGGGGACTTAGGGCGTCCACTTCAAGGTTTACAAGGTTTACAAGGATAAGGCCTTCAGTCAAGAAGTGTGACCGCTGGGCTGCTCATAAAAGGCAATCAACTCATGAAGGAAATAAGGAAGTGTTGTTGTTCTGGTTCAAAAAAGCAGACACATCATGAGATTCTGCCTGCCAGTGTGAGAACATGGGAGCATATTTCCTGCAGAGAGAGACCACCTGGGGATGTGTACAATGGAAGAGGACATGTTGTTCATCCTGGACATCATCATCAGCCTCACAAAGGTCACAGTTTGGGGAAGAGCTGTGATTCCAAGTTGCTGTCTCATAGCGAAGGGTGTGAATGCGGAGTCTAAACCGAGCAACGCTGCGAATGACATCGTGGGGGAGGTCAAGGAACATGTATTTGGGGAGACTATAAGGAGAATGCATAACCAAGGCTCTTCTAGTAGGAGGAGCACACCACTGGTGATAGGTCGAGTGTTTACTGTTGCGCTCTCTAGGGTGTGTGTTGGAAAAAGGCTCCCAATATTGTAGATGCCTGGTCCTGAGATCTACAACAAAACGCCTGAGATCAATGGGCTCACAATTTAGCAGCTTCTGTTTGAAAATATGGGAGTGTGCCAAACCATCCATGGCTGATAGAATATGGGAAGACCAACAATCATCAGATCTCGAGCTCAGCCGCATGTCCGCCTGCAAAATCTTTTTCATTGTGGAGCTGTTGCATCCGGTCAAGGAGTTGTAAGGATGCATTGCTGCTCGGAACCAATTAAAGGAAAAGAAAAGTCTACGCAGGCCAAAGGCCGCGTGCATTAAGGAAAGGTCCCTTAACTGGCAGGCTAGAAAGGGTCTCACCAAGGGTCCCTCAAAACTACACTAGCTACAGCTAGCCTAGGAGAGGGAAGAAACATGACTTATGAGGATCGGGCGGGTTGTCAGCAGTGCCCCGAGACGCCCGGACTCTCCTTCTCCTGGTATCCAACTCTGCGCGCCCAGTGACCACCCCCCCTGAAGCCCCCTGTAAGCAAAGAGTATGTCTGGTGTTAATGATAGTGGTTAATCTTTGCAGGGCATGGCAGCTCAATTTGAAAGCTACTACCTAGTAGGGATTTAGCTTTATGCTTGGTTAGGCCTAAATTGACAAGAGGTTTGATTGTGTACTCATTGTAAATGGTGCCAGCCACACCAATGAGGATGATGTCTAGAGTCACTTTGGTGTTCCTGTTTGGGTTCCTTGAGCTGCGTTTTTTAAGTCTGGTTATAGTGTGAGCATGCTGAGTTGCTTCTCTTTCCAGAGTAACGGAGGGGTTGGTGTCTGGACAGAATTTCAGTTCAACAAAGTGGATGTCTCTGTCTTGAGGAGGGATCTTAGAAGGATCAAGGTGAGCTTGTCTGCCTGGGATAGAGCGCACAAAGAGAGCATCAGGGCGGCTTTGGTGACGGGCAGAGGAGCCAGTACCATTAGGGAAAACCCAGTCTGGAATAGCTCGTGCGATAGTTTCAGGGACTTGTATGCTCTGATCCAGGAGTCTCTCATTACGGCAGGCATCCATACCAATAAGGGATGAGCCAACCTGCCTTTACTTAGTTAGTTACTTGAAGGGCTTTTACACAGAGGGTAAGGCCCTCATGGTGCCTGTTGGTATGCATACCACTCATGGCCGTGTTTGAACATCTGAGGACAATATGATTAATACTATCCATGTCGTCACAGAGCGGACACATTTCAGATGTGGAAGATTTGTTGAATCTGTTGGCATGCTTTTGTGTGTAGATTGTCCTGATGCTATCTTCGTGCGCTCTATCCCAGGGAGAGCAGCCCATCTCGACCCTAAAAGGATACCTGCTCAAGATAGAGATATCCACCTTGTGGAACTTAAACTTTGTCCTGACATTAACCCCTTACCCAGCCTACGAACATCTGCTGACCAGCATGCTGGTACCATTTCCAGACTTCGCACCCGTTGTCCCAGAAACCCAAAACAGAAATAATAAGGTGACCTTGCACACCATTTTACTTGGTGAAGCAGGTACTATCTATAATAACTACACCATCACTCCTCTGGTTGAGCTGGGTCTTACCAGACATAACGCAGAAAAATTAGCCTCTCAATTAAGTTGCCATGCACTCCAATCACTAACAAAAATAATAAACACCAGGCACTCATTATACTTGCAGGGTTCTTTGGGCAGGGGCAGCACTGGGGGTGAGGCAGTTCAGAGCAGGAGGAGGAGAGCCCACGCCCGCAGGCGCATGGCTGACAGCAACCCGCCAGACCCGCATTAGTTGCTCTCCATTGGTTCATAGCTTGATTTAGGCTGGGCCTGTGAATTTTCTCGGTGAGGCCTTAGCTAGCTTGCTAGTTAGGGGACCTTTCCTTAATGCACGCAGCCAGACCTGGCCTGCGTAGTCTTTTTCTTTTTCTTTGTAGATTGTCCCTGTGCGGTATTTGATTACATTTATCTGTTGTTTGAGGGTAATCTTTGGATTTTTCCAGAAGGAGTTGCTGGTCTCTTTGTTAGCAAGTTGACAGTTCGGGTTGTGAGCTTGAATGTTGGCGGTGGTGACAGAGGAATTGGGTTGTATGGCATGGTTGAGCCTTTGCCAGCTATTGTAATGGTAACCAGTGGTATCCGCAAAGCCAAGCTTGTGCTTATTGTGCATGTGTACTTTAAGTTTGTCGTTCAGATTGGTGAGGTAGCGGATTGGGGAAGCGTGGGAGCAGTGCCTGCCACTATTTTGTCTGTGTGAGTTCTTCAATGAGAGCCAGTAATTATTGTGGAATGGGTCCTTGGCATCTGGAAGTGCAATGTCCGTGGTGTCCGTGAGTGCTGCAGTGCGTGCACAAGCGTCAGCCCCCTCGTTACCAATAATGCAAGAGTGGGCTTTGACCTTGTAGAAGTGGATAGGGTGTGGGGAGTGCTCTAATATGGTTGATATAGCCTGAATGAGCTCTGCGTGTAGGTGGTTCTTCATGCGCATCGGGTTAAGGGTTTGTTTAGAAATCTGGAGGAGGCAGGATGCACTATCAGAGGCAATGTCAATTTGCCCTTGTTGGAGTGCCACTAAAATGCTTGCAAGTTCTGCTCTGTTGATGGTGCTAGTAGGTCCATGACCATTGGGTTTTATGTGCAGCTGTAGGTGTTGGGAGGGTGGAGCAGTGTCTCTTCCCGGTTTGTAAATACCTGAACCAGAAAGTGATGGGGAGTCATCATCTTTGTTAATTATACTGCCATCTGTGTAGGTGATTTCCCTTCGGTCTTTGATTTTAGGTGTGAATGTCTTCTTGTATTTGGCAGGAAGGAAGGCTGCCCTTGCCTGAGGGCACTTGTGTGAACAGCTATGAATGTCAGGGGGAAGTGATTGGAACTTCTTTTTCAAAGTGTTTGATGCTAGGTGTTGGTGGATACGCAGTGGCATGGCGGGATTTGGGAGGTCCAGGGGTAGCCAGCGGGCTTCTGGTATATCTCGATTGAGGAGTTGGAACCAGTATTTATTTGCGCTATCCAGCGCTTCTCTAGCATGAAGATTCCAGACTGCAATGAGTTGCATAGGATAAGAAGGTAGGGTGGGGTTAGGTATGGTGCTGAGCCAGTGCTGGGGTGCCTGGAATTGGATTTTTCCGGCAGGGAATTTGGCAAGCACTTTTGCAAGACCCTGGTAATGGTTAAGCCAACTCATGTAAGCGTTGCAGCTGAAGCCTCTCCAGTGGGGCAAAAGCAGGAAGGTGGCAACTGGATCTGTGGTTTGGAGGGAGGAGTGCACTGCGTGGCGCAGGAGTCTGAACATAGTTTCATCGCCATAAAGGGGATGGCAGAAGGAGAAGCCATTGTAGCGTACGGAGAGGGCGTCTATGTGTGCCTCGAAGAGAGCTGCTTGGAACCAATTGAATTGTAAGGGCTCCAGACCACATTCTCGCATGATGCACCACGAGGGAGTAGTCTCCCTGACCCCCAAAGTTCTTTTAAGCACTGTTAGCAGCCACTTCTGTATGGGATTGTCCATCTCTTTGCCTTGCCGAAAATAAGGGGTAGCCCAGATCTGACTTGCATACATGCCAGCAGGGATTGCATACGTCTTAGGGCGTCCGCTTCCCTCCAAACCTTCTGCTGTCTGTACCTCACATCCCCTAAAAAATTCTGCCTGGGAATCTTGGAAGCACTCAGCAATTTCTGTTTAAACACCTCCTCATTGCGCATGCCACTAAATGACTTAAGACACATGTGCAGACCAACAGGACTCATCCACATGAGCAAGTTGTAAATCTCCCTTAAGCACTTGGCGTAGTGTTTTGCTGTTAGAAACAAGCATGCTGTTGAACTTGCAACCCATTTGAAAGGGAATCGGAGGTACACTGATTTACACTGATTTACACAAAGAAGGCATCCGTCAAAACGCATGACTGCTAGGCTCAAGTCAGAAAGAATGCATCAAAGAGGTATTTCAGAAAGCAAGAGTTGTTCAGGCGTAATTGCTACACAGAATATTAAGAGAATTAATGAGTTGTAGTTGTAGCAATAAAGAGAGGAATGCAATTGTTGTAGCACATACACCGTGTAATGTGACATTGGATGGTTTGTGAGACAATGCAGCAAATGAAAAACGAGACTGAATCTGCCAGGACCATCAACTGCATACAAAAAGGAGGTGGGCAACACTTTAGAATTTTGGCAAAGTAAATGAAGCTTCATTCTTAAGAAGCACATTGACTGCCATGCCGTGCAAACACGCATCAGGGAGGCCAAAAACATGTGAGACACTGTCGTTATGGTAACAAGAAACAACATTCCGACATTTCTCTGGCAGAGAAATAAAAAAGTGGGGAAGAGCGCACGCACGTTTGTTGGTACAATGTACTCAGGAAGTCACCTGGCTTACATGGTTTTACAAAATGGAAGCCATCAATTAAAATGCTTGACTTCTAGGCTGGAATCAGAAATTGGATTAAAACAATGAAGCTTTTCATAAAAACTCGAAGGAAGTGTACGGTTGTGTGTGTTTCCTTCATTGATGTGGGGAGTTTTCGTTTTGCATACGTCGTTTTCGTTTTGTTTTCTGTGTATAATGACAATGCAGCAAAGGCGATGCATCAAAGGCTTACGTACAAACACATTTTCAGTATAAAAGGAAAGGTTACATATCTTCATCTACACTCATTGTATCCCTGCTGCCAGAAAAACTGTGAGAACAAACCAGACCACCCAAGCCCATGTGTGCACTACAATTCTTACTTAATGAGATTTTTTTATTAATAGCACGTTTACGTACATCAGTATGCAGGTGAAGACCATTGCAACGGGTGTGAATTCAAAGACGAAGGGCTTCGGATTCGAAATCGAAGAACCTAGCGTTCCAGAGCTATATGATAGGAGTTAAAGCTCTTACTAATGAGGCCTCAGCATATTCGGTGCCACCATATAGCGATGCTTGTTTGTTTTGAGAGAGCTAGATCGTCATAGAATTTTGAATCGTCAAAGGAATCATTAGGAAATTGAGATAAAGCTAAATAAAAACGTTGTCGTCTTACAGCATGCCTCGCGCAGATGGGCGCGGGAATGAAGAGTTCAGAGCTGCCTTCTTGAAGACCAAGGTTCTCAACCAAGCCAAAGGCTCATGCTACATTGAGCTGGACCAGACCAAGGTCATGGTGGGCGTGTAAGTGAGGACTGGCCCTTTCCAGCTTGCAGATTGCTTTGCATACATGATGGCTGAGAACTCACATGCAAGCATATCACTCTCCATGCTGCGCACAGTTTTGGGCCACGTCAGGAAGAGCGCAAATTTGGCTTCTCAGAAACTGGACGGCTGAACTGCGAAGTGCGCTTGACCAGTTTCGCAGCAGGGGGTGGCATGAGCAAGCAAACGCAGGTTAGTGCAACGTAGCCAACCTGCCGTCACCCAATAGGTGACCCCCTCGCAAGCTTGCGTACCCTATTCCATTTCAAAACATTTCTGCATGAAGAAAAATCCACCCCTTTCTTCTTAAACACTGTTGGCCCACAGATGGCAGCAGAACGCAACATGTCAGCTGCGCTGGAGCAGGCCCTCACCCCCTCTGTGCTTGTTGACCGATTTCCAAAGGTGAGGGATTTTGACAATGGTTTGGATTCTTTGGTCACGCTTGCGTGCGCAAGCATGAGATTGGCATGTCAAGAAGTTGAGCCAGATGGTTGGAATGCGGCATGGGGGCCTGGCACCCTTCAATCAATCTGTGCAGGGAGCAAGCCGAGGACAACCTCTTTCCAATGCTGCAATTAAATGTAAACCATGGTTATTAAGTCTCTCCCTTATGTTTTGGAAGGAGGAAGAGCCGCTCTCAATTTCTGAAGGCAAGCATGGCCATGGGGTTTGCATGGAGCATATTTCAAAAAGACATATGCATGCTGCCAGAGCCTTTTGTTATGTGGCTTTGCAAATGAGACCAGCCAAAAAATGATGCACCTGTCAGGAAGGGATGCTGCATTGCACGTGAAGTTGAGATCAGTTCCGGATGCCCTGCATCACATGCTCTGCTCTCCAACTTTGGACAAAAATGACGGACTAAAGTAGTGTACTGCCAACACAGAAGCAAGTATAATGTGGTGTTTCATCTCAACAGTCTTGTGCTACAAAACTTTACGGTGTTATCATTATCTGCAGGCAGTAATGGACGTGTATGTGATGGTGCTGGAGTCGGATGGCTCTCATGTGGGCGCAGCCACCACAGCAGCCTCCACGGCTCTTGCTGATGCTTCGTGCGAGCTGTACGACATGGTACCGGCATGCCACGTGGTGAGTGCATGAGCTGTCCAAGGTAGTGCCTGCATGCCATGTGGTGAGTGTATGAGCTTTCCATAGAAGTACCAACATGCGATGTGGTGGATGCATGAACTTCCCTCTTGTTTAGGCCTCTAAAGGTGGTGAAGGAGCTCCACCCTGGGAAGCAGACTTGCTTGGGCAGCTCCTTAGGGAGGCACCAGCTTGACTAAACGCACAGAATCTATATCACCACGCATAAATATCTTTGTTGCTCGTGCGATAAGTGCATGCACAACTATTAAGTTATTTTGAGCGTGCGCAGTTGTGCGAAGTTGTGGGAATTAACTAATATGGGACGGCTCGAAGGACGAGTGGACAAGAGCAACCCACCCGGACCTTCTCTGAGCAGCTGCAATCCCCTTGCATCAGGCTCTCTGCAGCACTCCCCTTCACAGCAGGGAAGAGCACATGTTAAGCCAGCAGGGGCAAGAGAGGGAAGTGCTGGTAGCCTGCTGTGTGGTTGGGAGTGGAGCAGCAGGGTCCCCAATTGGCAGCAATAATGTCAAATGAGTTCATTTGTATGGAAGGGGTTTGAACAGGGCCAAGCAGAAAGAAATGAGTTGATATGTATGTTCATGAGTGGCATATTCATGAATGGCACCTAGACAGTTCAAGAAGTAGAGGGAAATACCTGAGCTTGTTTTGATGCTCATTGGTTTGCGTTAAACCTTCAAACTGGTGCCTTTTGTGTTTTTCAGGGGCTAGGGTCCTGCATGGTTGATGCGCAGCTGCTTAAAAAATGATTTTAGGGCTGTTGGTGCGCGGTTGCAAAACTTTTTTAGGGGGGAGGTGCGGGAAGAGTGCAATTCTCTACTGATATGCATTGCGGGGTACAATACAAGACGCAAACACTTTGAAGACGGCAGCTGGAAGTTTGGCACTGTACCCTGCTTTCTCCATCTTTTGATTGTCTTTGCTTGCTTATACTCACCGGAGTGTATCTTACTTCTCCCAGCAGCCAGGTGGACTTCCAGTATGACAATGCAAGATATGTGCATTCCGCATCTGTTTTTTTAGGTCAGAGTAAACGGCTCACTTCTGCTTGACCCCACAAGTAGCGAAGAGGCACTGAGTGATGGCAGCCTGTTGCTAGCCTTACAGCCATCCACCAACGAGGTAGGTTTGATGTTGGAAGATTTAATGGGCTTGTGGCCCCTGCCTTGTGTCTGTCCCCCAGCCTCCAGGTGGAATGGAATGGACTAAAATATCTCTTATTTGAGTTTGGTATGCTCTGTGTTCCTCTTGCTTCCATCAGTATAGGTGTGGTCAACTGGTGCCTTTTTGTCTCGGTCCTGTTCTCATTCCAACTCAGAGCTGGCAACCAAACACACTTGCTCTGAAGCAGCTGGTAACCAAATGCCCTTGCTCTACAGCAGCTGCATATGCTCTCCTGCCTACGTAGGTCTTCTTTTCTTTTCTATCAGCATACAGGCAGGCAGAAGCACAGCTGCTTGGGTTGCTTTGATTTCCTTATACACAAGAAAAACACCAGCAATGTCTCCCTGAGGTTTTAGTGGTTGCTGCTTTAATAGCTGTTGTTGTAGAGGAGCAGATTTAGTTTGCTGTGTGCGTCCTTGAGTGAGCATATTAAAAACTGACTTGTAGGGTGTATGATGAGCGCAATCGCTCTGGCACACCAGATTTAGCCTTCCGGGGGGGGATGGGCTCACTCCACTTGGCGTCTGTTATAGCCAAAATAAAGGAAGTCCCTGTGTGATGATGGACAGGGCAGAGGAAAGCAGTGCACCTTAGCGTATGTCCAGCGCAGGTGACGCATTTGACTGTGGCAAGGTAGAGGAAAGTATAGTGCGCATTTCCCATTGCCCGGTGCAGGTGACGCATTTGACTGTGGCAGGTAGAGGGCAGTATAGTGCATCTTTACATATGCCAAGTGCAGGTGACGCATTTGACTGTGGCAAGTTAGAGGGCAGTACAGTGCGCATCTCCCATTGCCCGGTGCAGGTGACGCAGCTGAACATGACAGGCACATGGAGTGCGGCAGAGAGGCGTGCAGCGCTTGAGCTCGCCATGGGCGGCTGTGCACAGCTCAAGGAGGTCATGCGCACAACACTCCTAGAGGCTGCTGCTGCAGCACCAGCTAGCTGATTGCTCCTGTGCCAGGAACATGGGCTCGTGAATTTAAAAAGCCATCTTTGATTGTAGTGGTCTAGTGATTGGTGTTGCCTACTGTTAATGGTTGCAGCTGCTCTGGGCCTGCAACAGCTTCTGCGCCTGCAACAGCCTCTGTACGTATGTTGAGTATTGAACAATAAGTGCCCATGAAAACCATGGTATAATCATGTGAGGGTTACATTGTACCTACGATGACCCTATGCCTGCTTTCCAGCAACTGGGCTATTTGACATGTTATTGAGGTCATTTTACGTGTCATTAAGGGACCTATTCCATGAGCGTGCTGCATCTTAAGGATAACAGAGGTTCGGGGTTTGTCCAGCTAAATCTTGAAGGTACCCTATCAATGCACTTGGACACATGCTGGCTGCCCAGTTATGCTAAACAGATGTTTTAAAGTGCAGACTAGGACAAGCTGTAGACAGGATGTCAATGACTGGCATCCTCTTTGTTCTTTCCATTTGACTATGACTTGGACAAGTTGCAGGCGCACGCGCACAGTAGCAAGTGTGCCATAACACACACATACATGTACACTCTGCTGTTGGGATGATGTCATCATGACCTTTGGCCTGCATTGTATGTGCTTGGTGATATTGTACAGGCTGATGTTCAGAAATGCCACGCTCATTTGAGTGCCTACTGACATTTACTATACCACGTTCATTTTAGTGCCTATTAGCAATCAAAGCAAATAAACTGCTTTGGTTGAGCAATGTTTATGTATCTGTTATCCTTGCTCTCAAAGCCAAACTGGTGATAGGCACCTTCTTGCTTCAGCTCTTGTTTGCCCTTCAAGGCCCTTCATAGCAGAACAAGTTGTTCTGCTATTTACCCCTTTCATTTCCATATGATTGAATGCTGCACATCTGTGTTGATCAATGCAACAGAGCTGTGTTTTTTCGATGTGTTAAAGTTCATGCTGAAGGTAAATGCTGGGTAAAGTAGAGTAATGCGACTTGGTTAAGTTCTGTAAGAGAGGAGACCTCATGCCTGAGCAGTTCAAATCCATTCCACCAAAAGAAGGAGAGAAGTGCAGTATGTACAGAAGCTGGCCAGCTAATGGGCTCCATGGCATGCTATACTTGCACAATAAGCAGTCCGAACCAGCCCTGTTTTTGCTTACTAGTTGGCTAGCTTCCCGTGTTGATCACACAATGGTTACAATCGGGGGTGACCTTCAGCCAGATCATTTGGCTGATCGGCTTGTGGCTGGTCTCAGCCAGCCGGAAAAAAAAGCCATAAGTTTTGACACAAAATAGGAAAGCTTAGTATTTTGCTGGTCAAGGAATTGAGAAACAACTTGAGAACTCACTTGATGCAGCAAAGGGTTACAAGGGGGTTGATGCAGCAAAAGAGGTTGCATCTCAGAGAAATCCTGGAAATAAGGTTTAAAAAGCATGTGACACTCGTGGTGCAAAGAACAAACTTGCTCATCAGTACAGTGAGTAGGGTTACAAGGGTTGCAAGGGGGGTTGGCCTACAGCCCGACACTCTGGCTGATCGGTTTCTGGTGAAAAAAGAAAAGTCTATGCAGGCCACTGGCTGCGTGCATTAAGAAAAGGCTTCTTAACCAGCAAGCTAGCAAGAGTTGGAAGCTGGGCAAAAGTATGTAATGGTTTAAAAAGATCAATGAACGGGTCCTTGTATTTTCTGCGCAGCTCACACAACACACAGCGATTGCAATAGAAAAGAACGTTTCTCGTCCTGGACTTCAGCACATCCAAGAAAAGAAAGATTACGCAGGCAGTGAAAACACTCCCCACATCAATTAAGGAAAAGAGGATACATAGGCCCGAGGCACCGTGTATCCCCTTCACAAAGAGAATCAAAAGAAAGGGGTCAATGGGGATCAGGAGGGTTACAAGCAGTAGCCCGTGCCTGATCTTGGTGACGCACAACCACACTTATCACAAACATTTGAATTACCCAGCCATTTACAGCACTCCTTCCTTCAAGCAGTGGGCACAAAGCCTTAACTTACTCACATTCCTCATGACTCCTTTAGAGAGAAGAAGAAAAACTACGTAGGCAGAGGAAACTCTCCCTACATCAATTAAGGAAAAGGAGGAATCCTTTATCAAGATCCTTAAATGAATATGATGGCATACAAAGGGTGTGCGTGCTATTTGATTTAAAGATTTTCAGCACCAATGATGGTAAGTGCTTTCCTGTTCACCTCTCGGGGACTGAGTGCATCCGCTTCCCTCCATACCTTTTGCTGCCTGTACCTCAAATCCACTAAGAAATCCTGCATGGGGATCTTAGAAGCACTCTGCATCTTCTGCTTAAACATATCCTCATAGCACATGCCACTAAAAGCTGTAGACACATGTGCAGACCAACAAGACTCTTCCCCATTAGCAAGGTGTAAATCCGCCTTCAGCACTCTCGCAATGTCTCGCTGTTTGAATCAAGCATGGTATTAAAAAGTTAACAATGCAAAAGAGCATGTACTTCATTTTGAGTTGACTGCAAGAGCACCTGTCACACACAGAGGTTCCATCCTGCCAAACAGCCGATTCAACTTTCAGAGTATGAGCACAAAGCCGGAACCTGCTCACATTATGCACGACTTGCTTAGGCAAATCCAGAAAAAGATACCAAGGCAGGGGTATGTAGGTTTGACGATTGTTGCATGCAAAAGGAGTAACAAGCCAAGCTTGGTAGGTAGGTAGCAAAATTATTGTCGTTCCCTCTGGGATCAACTGACTCAGCTTTCCTCCAGACTCCTTGCAACCTGTACCACTAGTCAGAAAAGACTATGCAAGCCCGGGTCCAGCTACGTGCATTAAACAACGATTCCCTGAATAGCAAGCTTGCTAGAGCCTCACCAAAGAGGCTCGCAGGCATAGCCTAAACTAAGCAAGGAACCAACGGGAATCAATGAATGAGGGTCTGGTGGGTTGTGAGCCATGCGCCTGCGGATGCGGAAAAGAAAAGAAAAGTCGACGCAGGCCAAAAGCCGCGTGCATTAAGGAAAGGTCCCTTAACTGGCAGGCTAGAAAGGGTCTCACCAAGGTCCCTCAAAACTACACTAGCTACAGCTAGCCTAGGAGAGGGAAGAAACATAACTAATGAGGATCGGGTGGGTTGTCAGCAGTGCCCCGAGACGCTGGCGTCACACACAATGAGAGGGGGAGGAAGGAAGGAGCACACACAGAACCAACAATTGAAGACCTCCAACACACGTGAGGTGCCAGTGCTGAACTTACGCTTGATGATACAATGAATGGGATGGTTAACAGAACAGAGGACGTGGTGTGTGCATGGATGAGAGAGGTAACAATCATGTTGACGCTTGCCTGTATACAGAGAATGCTTTTACTCACACACAGCAGTGCTTCCCCTGTGTGAGGAACAAACATTATTCTACCTCGGCTGTGTGGTGCTCTGGTTCCAAGGCAAGAAAAAAAAGTCTAAATACACTGTTTCGAGAACAAGTCCTTGTTTCTAGCTGTGCTTGCTGCTGGGGTGTTGAAACGACTATGAAAGGGGAGCGCCTGCATGTTTTTACTATCTGCTTTTCAAGGTGTTTTAATTAACAACTTACAGTCTAAGCCAGGCAAGTGCTGGTTCAAAGCTTCTCTAGCAGCAGGGCCCGCAGCAAGAGGGTGATGAATCAGACCATGTTTGATGTTCCTGACCCTCTCATTGTGCATGTGCTGCTTCTCCTTACGTCAATTTTATTTATACCTATTTGCCCCCTTTGTTCTTGGCAAGCTCAGTGTGACGGACCGTGCTTCTTCCTTACGTTACCACACGAACAAACAAAGGTTGCTCTCCTCCTTTTTTGATGCAGTCGGTTGGTCCTGGCAAACTCCTGATGTTTATTTGCCGTTGCTTTGTCATACAAACACCAGTGAAAATTTTTTCCCTTGTTCTTGGCAAGGGTTTTTTTGGTACACTTACATGCATGGGCTACACAAACACTCCTTAACATTTTATAATACAGTCTTTCACATGAGCAGCCTAGCAGTCGCACTTCTTGACTGATGGCTTAATTTGTAAAACCTTGTAAACCTTGTGCCCCGAGACGCCCGGACTCTCCTTCTCCTGGTATCCAACTCCGCGCGCCCAGTGACCCCCCCCCCCCCCGAAGCCCCCTGTAAGCAAAGAGCATGTCTGGTGTTAATGATAGTGGTTAATCTTTGCAGGGCATGGCAGCTCAATTTGAAAGCTAGGGATCTAGCTTTATGCTTGCCAGTGGTTAAGCCTAAGTTGACAAGAGGTTTGATTGTGTACTCATTGTAAATGCTGCCAGCCACACCAATGAGGATGATGTGTAGAGTCACTTTGTTGTTCCTGTTTGGGTTCCTTGAGCTGCGGGTTAAGTCTGGTTATAGTGTGAGCATGTTGAGTTGCTTCTCTTTCCAGAGTAATGGAGGGGTTGGTGTCTGGACAGAATTTCAGTTCAACAAGGTGGATGTCTCTGTTTTGAGGAGGGATTTGAGAAGGATCAAGGTGAGCTTGTCTGCCTGGGATAGAGCGCACAAAGAGAGCATCAGGGCGGCTTTGGTGGCGGGCAGAGGATCCAGTACCATTAGGGAAAACCCAGTCTGGAATAGCTCGTGAGATGGTTTCAGGGACTTGTATGCTCTGATCCAGGAGTCTCTCATTACGGCAGGCATCCATACCAATAAGGGATGAGCCAAACCTGCCTTTCAAAGTAAGTTACTAAGGGCTTTTACACAGAGCGGATGCGGACTCTCCTCATCCAGCATCGTAATTACAGAAATAGCACCTCCTGACCTCACAGCCCGCGCCAAGATTTTAGAATTTCGCAGACCTTGGACATCAATTCCCCTGTCATCTTCTGGTGAGGGAGACTCACGGCTCTTTGAGCCAATGTGTCTCTCTTTCCTTAATTGATGTAGGGAGAGTTTTCTGTGCCAATGTAGTATATTTTTTCTCTTTTCTTTTTGAAGGAGGAGAGTTTAAGCCCACAGGCACATGGCTGACAACCTGCCAGAAAGAAATAAAAAAAACTACGTAGGCAGTGAGAACACTCCCTACATCAATTAAGGAAAAGGAAACACACTGGTTCAAATAACCGTGAGTCTCCCTCACCAGAGGATAAGAGGGAAGCTAGTGTGGTCTGGTGGATTCCTGAAAGCATGGGGCCTAAGCGTACCAAATTTATGTTGTCTTTTTGATTTCAATGGCACGTCTAGTAGAGGTAAGTTTTTGCGCATATTGCACAGAGTGGGCATGGAGCTTTCGTGCAAGCTTGGAACAGCCTTATGGAGTTTTTTGAGCATGACTTTGCGTGCTTGTTTCATTAGAGTGACAGTGTGAGTGTGATTTTTACAGTTGACGCTTCTGAACTCAGCTCAAGGCTTTCAGTTGACATTTGCACAAGTTTAGTTTGGTTTGGTTGCAGGCACCTTTTGCTTCAGCTAAGCTGCCCTTGTAGGCAGGTACAGCTATGTAACCCTATCCTATCCTATCAAGCTTGGAAGACATTTGCGGGTCAATACCTAGTTTTTTTTTATCGATCCAGGGTATGGGCAGTATAGATATTCCCACCCACACCCAGAAGGATTGCGTGGAGAGTGATCTCAGCACCTTGAAGTTGTTTGCACAGTTATTTGTGCTGTTGCTGTGAGGCTGCCAGACCTTTAGCTCTTTCTTATCGGCTCCTAGCTTACTTTTAGGCCATTGGTGGAGGGGACTCAAGGCTCTTCGGAGCCAATGTGTCTCCTTTTCCTTAATTGATGTAGGGAGAGTTTTCTCTGCCTACGCAGTTTTTCTTTTCTTTTCTTAGGCCAGACCTGCCACTATGCCTGGCACAGTGTGAAACCCCTTGGTAAGACCCTGCCAACTTGTCAATCAGGGACCTTCCTTAAATGCACGCAGCCAAATTCAAATCCGGCATGAAAGCCTCATCTGTTCCTTTCTCGTTCTTTTCTTTCCTTTCTTGTGAGCCCGTTCCATCTGTAACCTGTAACCTGTCAGTCCATCAGTGCCCGATCAACCAAGGAATTAAGCTGAAAGCCTTCTTGTCATCCCTCTTACCTTGAATTTCTATGCTCTTCTTTAGTGCCTTCTGACAACACTGTGGCTTGTAGGCATACCGTCACTAAATTGCCTTATAGGAGGCGAGGACCAGTCACAGGCCGATCAGCCGAACAGTCTGGCTGTAGGTCCCCCCGTGTAAATCTAAATCTAAATCTAACCTGATAAAAAATACCTGAATTTACCAAGTAGGCTGGCATAATAGCCTTCCATTAAGCAAGAGGAGGCATGCACACCAGCTTTTGCTACCGAAACTCCCACTCCCTACTGCAGGGATACATCATTCAGAAGAGGTTACCTACAGCGGCCATTTCATCACCACCAGCAACAGAACCATGCCTTGGAGGAATAAAATTGAACCAAGAGGGAAGAATGACAAACGCCAAAAGAAAAGCTTCTCTTGGATAGATGATCCATGCCGAAACCATATATTGCACCCCCATCCCAGCATTATCCTGACTATGTAAGGTTCTCACGGCCAAGGAAAAGTCCTAGTGCTTCACTTTATTCAACAACAATGCAGATGAGGCAAGCTCTAGAATTTTTAGAACGACACAAAACTTTAGCCCATAACTACCTACATCTTCCAGAACGGCACAAAGCAGTGGCCCTTAATTGCCATGCGCTGCAGAGTTTGCCTGGTTGCACTTGTACATACATTCAAAAGATTATACAGCCCTGGATATTCATACCAATACTTAACCATTGGTACTTAACCCATTCTTATCCCTAAAGCAAATCCCGCAAGGAAGCCTCCAACACTTGGAACACCCTGCAAATGAAGTATAGAAATGACATTTTTGTGGGAGCCGGAGCAGTGTATGTATATACAATACCATCATGTCAAGTTATATCAATTTAATAAGAATAGGATAGGTCCCCTCACCTTAAAAAAATCAACTTTTCCATTGCACAATAGAGTGCACTCTGCTGGCAAGGTTATCTGGACATCATGCACATCTCATCAACACACACTGTCAAGTTCAGGAATCCAGCCTAAAAAGTTGACATGACATCCACTGATTTTTTGCTTTACTCTCCTGCACTGTCCAGCAGTTTTTGTGTAGCCCTCATGAGAAATACACGCCCGCCAGCAAGTCCAGCCGAGCCGTTTTTTCTTTTTGTTTTACACATCGCACCATGCACTTACTAAAGCTCAGCAGTGCCTTAATAATCCATACAGCAAGCGCACTCAAAAGTGCTTGATGCTGCCCCTCCCTTTCCTTCTTCTTTTGGCATACTGCATCAGCCTACTCGCCTTGCAGGCACCCTGCCATTGCTTGGGCCCATTCACTTTCTCCCTTCTCCTTGCCTTTCCACCTACTTGACACACAAATTAGCCCATTGCCATTTCTCGTGTTTTGCCCAAGTCTTCCGGGACAAATTTGCGGCGAGTCGTCCCCATGAATGGCCCCCCCAACCAGCCTCACTTAACTGTTCATGTCTTCAGCAAGCGCCATTGCATCCCTGAGCATGACGAACATGGCTCTGTGTCCAATGCATTGAGTTCTGCCGAAAAGATGGCATGTAGAGATGCTCTGTGCGGCTCTGGGGCTGTTCTTCACCGACAGGCTGAGAAAAGCGGATTTTTGTTTTCACTCAAAGGGTCAGGTTAGACCCAAAAATAAATTGAGGATTTAAGAAGTGACAATTCTGGGTCAGAGCAGGCATTTTGGCACCCATCTATCAGGAAATGGCCAAAAAGGGCCTAAAATGTCCCATAAGTGTCCCTGACCTACTCATAAGGCCCCATCCTCACTGAATCATGCAGAAGTATCAAATAAGTCACCCTCAACTACCCTGCATACTAAGTTAACTTCAATTCTGTAGAGGCGTTAATTCTTAATTTTACACATAGCTTGGCTGACATGAGGAAAAGCATGAAATGGCTGAAGGACATTAAGCTGTACAGTATGCAGCTGCTAAAACTAGCTCAGCAAGGGAATGCACATACAGCAGCTTAGGCATTGCTCACGCGTTGGGACAGTTAAAAAGCTAATGCATGCTAAGACAAACATGCGCAAGGAGCAGCATAGCTTGACAGCGAGCAATGCGGAGAATACATGGCATGGAGACTACGTGACAGCGCAGTGGGGTCACATCTGGAAGGGGCTAGGGGCAGGGGCTCCATTCAAAAAGGAAGTAGTGGTGAAGCAGGTGGAACGGGGCAAACTTGTCATTGGCTGGCAAAAGCGTCATTTTTTTGACCAATTATGGGGGAGCGAGGCGTGGATTGTTTTTCTCGATAAATTGCAAGTGTGGCCATTTGCTTACATGCATGTCCTCTTAACTTAATAGAGAGATTTCCTCAAAGGGGGGTAAATTTTATCCATAAAGGATTCAATCAACATTTCTGCATTAGAATGCATGATAATATAATATACATGTTGATGATGATGACGTAATATTACATAATGTCCCACCCGATAACAACTATCCAATCACCCTGCTTGTCCCTACTCGTCCCTACAATTTCACTTTTCGGTGTAACAATCACTCAGGTGGCCGAAATTGTTAAAGCCATCCGAAATGTAATGTAATTTACGAGTCAAAAAATGTCATAGAGTAGTGTTATTCTGTTGCTCAATGTCTGACCACGCCCATTAAGTGATGTGACTGACCAAGAATGCCATGAAATACACACCTCTGCCAAGATGCCAAGCGCTACACCCGTTCCATGCTTTAAGTCCTTCTCATCCAGTTGCCTGCATCATATTGCACAACACCACAGAGTTGCACAGGTGTCCTTAGGTTGTCACGGTGTTACACAGTGACATACTGCCCTGTCCACTCACCTGCGCACATTTGCACAATGTTAGATTTGATTTCAGGAGCCTGAATGCAAACATTTAGCTGCCTGAAACAAATGCGGAGGACAGGCGCACCACCAGAGCCCTCGCGCGCAAACAAAAAAAGATTTCCTCCCCTCTGCTGGCTGGCGTGGGCTTTGCGGCTGGCACCTACCCATCTTTGTTGAGGTCGCAAAATTTCTCGACTGTCTGGTGGATTTTTTGCCACTTCAAATCGATGAAGCCCAGGTATGTCAAGCCCTGCATGTTTTAACGTGAACAGGAATCCCTGAACTTGCCTGACCCATGATATTTACATGCCTGGATATGGGCATGGATAACAGTAGCAACAGCAGACTGCACAGGGAAGCAGATAAGCAGCAGCAGCAGCAGCAGCGGCAGCAGGCTCAGCACTGGCAGGGCCTGTACTCACGTGCTCAAATTCAGCCTGAGGACTCGCTTTGAAGCAGAGCCAAATATACAATTATTTTAGCAGAGTTATGCATCATACCTGAAGGGCACAGAAGGTCAGGCCGAACAATAACGCCAGGAACTGACCCATTTTCTTCAAAGTAATGCCTGTGATTACACCAATGCACCCCGAGAAGCCAAGGTTTGTCAGGACCTGCAAATTGGGACAGAAGTATCTGTTTGCATTCTCTTATAAAGTTGTGATGGCACTCTCAGTCTGATATGCAATACGTGATCTCGCTATGGATGTGACCTTTTCTGAAGTCCTGAATCCTTATCTTCCCTCTCCCACATATGTGGCAAATATGCCACATATTTGGGGAACCATAATTGCTTCAGCTCTAGATGAACAAGAGCTTGAGACAGTACTGCTTGCCCAAAATGCAGCAGCTCAGTTAGGCGACTTTGCATGAGCTGTGCATACAAGCCTCCTCCAATTCCCCCCTTTCCCTTGTCCATGTGCAGCACACTCACAGGTCCAGCCAACGTGGACAAATTTTCCGCCATTTCATCAATGGAAAGCTCCTTTTTTTCAGCAGGCTCCGGCTGCTTCTTGGCTGCTGCAGGTTCAGTGACAACCATCTGGAGGCAGGCAGCTGCCATCGACATGAGGGCTATGTTGCTGCTGTGCCTGCGGCCTCTAAAGTCTCCTGAGTCCCCTCCTCCACGATGATGAGTATCCCCTCCTGGGCCACCACCACCACCACCACAGCCACCACCTGCTGTTATGAAAGAGGTTGAGGAGGGCACCAAATTGAGTTCGAAGGACTGAGGTGGAATGGTTGTGCATGAGCCCATTGATCATATTCCGGCTCATGAGGGGCAACAACCTTACTAGAAGGGGAGGGGGCAGACCAGCACCGCAGAAGCCAAACAGGGCATGCGTGGCCCCCCAATCAAACCAGCAGCTGGAGAGCAGAACGGAACGGGAGACGCACTGAAAACACAGCCAAGGCAAAAGGCAGGCAAGCAGGCAGGCAGAGCACGCGAAGGAAAGCCAGAGCAGGTCTGCAGCAAGAGATGTTTTGGAACAACATAAGGGCAAGAGCAAAACTAAGCCAGAGAAGATCTGCAAGAAAGGAAAAGATGGTGGCCTCATTGCAAGAGCGGCAATAAGGATAGGTCACTCTTCTCACTCGCCTACAAGAACCTCAGTTCTACTGCTACGCCTGCATAGCGAGAACTGGATGTGTTCCTCCTACCTGTGCTTGCATGCGCTTGAACAGCTGGCCTTATAATGAATCTGCTCCTGAAAATGGGGAAAAGGAGCAAGAGACCAGCGGTTTAGTGGGTATATACTAGCTAAAGGAACGGGAAAGGGAACGTTGACGCAAGAAAGCATGTCAGAAGCATGTGAGTACCTCTTCCTCAAGCACGGGTGTGCAGCCGTTGACAACTTGACAGCATTGAGATGATTGAGCCCCTGGACCTGAGTTTGAGTGTGAGTACGAGGGCACAAGGAGCGCAATGGCGTGAACTTCCTGAGTTGAGAGCAACGTCACAGGGAAACATAAACCCACCCTTGAGCTCACGTGCATAATCGCTCCAAACTTTTTATTGGACACGTGTTTACTCCAAAGATTTTCGCTGCTCTAGCACAAAAATCGATGCTGTTCTGCTGTTTTCTGAAAAGTTGTCAGATGAACTGATATCATTTCATTAAGGAAGAATAATTTTTTGATTAATATTGTATTCACATACTGGGATCGACAGAGACAGCTACCTTCTTTTGGAATCTGGGAGAAGCAAGTGCTCGGGGACTGGGCCAACATTGGAAGGAACCAGCCTGAATATGAGACTGTCCAGTTCAAGCA
This sequence comes from Dunaliella primolecta, assembly GCA_914767535.2. Lineage (NCBI taxonomy): Eukaryota > Viridiplantae > Chlorophyta > Chlorophyceae > Chlamydomonadales > Dunaliellaceae > Dunaliella > Dunaliella primolecta. The sequence continues at coordinate 8,858,605 of OU611757.1, forward strand.
AGCTTTCCGCATGAGCAAGCCGGCCTTTAAAACCCTGTGTGAAACGCACTGTGCCAATCTTGCAAGCATGACACACAAATGCGGAATGCAATCCCTGTTGAGAAGAGGCAGGAAATATTTTTGGATTAGGCCGGTTCAAGTGCTCACTATCAGATGCTTGCGTGGACTTACGATATTACCGGTAGTAAGAGTGCAGTGTGTAATGTCATTCATTGAAGTTGTGTATGTACTATGCAAAGAATTTGTGCCAAGCATGATGGTCTTTCCAGACAGACATGAACTCATGCACGTCATGCGAGATTTCAGAGGATTGTGCAATTTGCCTTTTGTGCTGGTGCAATAGACGGAATGTTTATGAGGATTGAGAAACCATACCATTGGGGTGATGTCTATTACTACTCCATGAAGCACATGGTTATCATTCTTTTTGTATGTGTTGATGCTCATGGCAACTCCACATTTGTTAGTGCTGGAGGGGCAGCTGCAGGTCAAGTTGGTGGTGCACACACATGAAATTGTAGTGCGCTGCGTGCAAAGATAGATTATGGTTCTTGGCTTGCCTTGCCGCCAAATGCTTGCATGGAGGAAATGACAATAGATGGAACTGTTTTCAAGCCCTACATCTGTGCTGATTCAGCGTTTGCCTTAACCCCCAATCCCACAAAGTAGCAATTCAATTTTAATTATGCTCTTATTCGGAGGAGGCGTGTGGTTGAATGTTCATTTGGCAGGCTCAAAAAGCGGTTGCCAATCCTCAAAAGTAGCAGGCTTTTTAACCCCACCTTTGCAGCAAACGTTGCAACAGTTCTATGTGCACTTCAAAATTTTATTGAGAGTACTGGGGACATCTAACAACCCTCTGTGCTAAATGTTGACAACTTTGTTGCCTCTCATGTCATAAGTGCGGCTGGGCTCATGCGAAGCAGGCCTGATGCTGTGGGTGCTTATCAAGTCAAGGGCAAGCTTGCATCATACATGGCTCGTGTGCTCGATATTGACCCTGTAGCAGGCCCGCTGCCCACCACCACTGCCTCTGACATGTGCAAGTCCCTGCCAGGCCTATGCTCCACCTCACCTGACCTGGGCAACAATTGCTTGCTGGCCTGCTTTGGCCCCTTCCCCCTCACATTGTCCCCTTTCTTGCCTTAGGGGGGCATTAATGGATTATCAGAGATGAAACAGTGAAATGTAGATAGAATTGAAGATTTTTGGGTTTTTTAGGGTTTGCATGCAAGGGGCACTCCCAGGGGGAACTCCCAAACGGTTCCTGAAAAGTGACCCCAACCGAAAACAATTACCCAAACACGGTCACTGGTGACTTCTGGCTTGAACGAAAAAAATTTTGGGTGGGCGAAAAACATTTTCGGTTTTTGTGTGTGACCGCAATTTTTTTCGCCCAAACTGAAATTTTTCAGAATCGACGGAAAAAAAAAGTCAAAAAATTCTGTGTGTGACCGCCCCCTTAGGGGCCTTAATCGAATATGGTCATCAAATTTATTTTTCGAACTTATTTTCACCTACTCTCCCCATTTCCACAGAGCGTTTCATCCCAAAGGAATGTGGTGGCTCTGTCTCACTCTGCTTTGCTCCCTTTTTTCAGTGGCTGTCAATGGCAAGGTAAATATCACAAGCCTTGTAAGAGTTGTTGCTGCCCGCGGTGGATTGACGCTGATAGGTTTGCAAATATTCCCTGAAGCGCAGGAACACCACCAACTGCCATCATACAACTTGCACACACTGCTATTGCTGGAACGCCCACAAGTTCCCTCCTTCTTTTTCCACATGGAAAAGGTGAGATCTTGGATGAATGTATATGCGCCTTGTGAAAAGAGCTCACGCCTAGGGCTCAGTGGGACAAGTCAACGGTTGGTTGGTAATACTGAACGAGGCTCATACAGATGATGGTTTGACTGCAAGACTTTCAAGCTTACTCATTCACATATTCACCTTGCTCGCTTTGCCTGACTGCCCAACACCAGGCAACCTCACCAACGTTGAGGTTAACCCTGCGTAAAAGTTGATGAAGGTCAATCTGTTTAGATACCAGGTCAAGTAACAGCTTGAGGCATTGCAGCAACACATTAAGAACTCTGCAGGCACCTCTAAGTTAAAGAAAGAACATATCCTCCATCTTGATCTCCTGGGAGTGGGTGGGACAGTTCATGTTGCTCACACTCCCTTTCAACTCTAGCAGCAGGATCTGATCTTGAAAGGGCTACCAAAAGTTGCATGCAAGCTTCACGCCCGTTTTGTTCAGTATGCGCTCACCATCAGAAATGCCATTAAAAGTGATTACAACTCTTGCAGCCAGGACTTGGTGTCGGTGGTCTTAGCATCCCTCGTCCACCACAAGTCTCCTTTATCATAAGAAAAGCCAAAAGTCCGCGTGCATTAAGGAAGCTTCCCCAACTAGCAAGATATCAAGAGTCTCACCAAAGGGCCCTCAAACATAAACTAGGCACAGCTAGCCTAGGAGAACCAGCCAAAAACAGAGCTGATGGGGTTTGGAGGGTTGCCGGCCATGGTCCTGGGCACCCTCACTCTCCTTCTCTAGCTCTACACCGCCTCGCACCCAGCAGACCCCTCCCCAGAAGCCCCTTAAACTGAAGAGCATAGCTGCTGTTAGTAATAGTCGTCAATCTTTGGATGGCATGGCAACTTGGCTTGGATGCTGACGACTTTGCTTTTTGTCTGGTTAGGCCCAAGTCGATAAGAGGTTTTATGGTGTTGTCTTTATAGATAGTGCCTGCCACACCAAGTAAAATGATATGCAAGATCATCTTATTGTTCCTGTTGGGGTTTCTGTAGCAGTAGGTTTCTTGAGCCTGGTTAAAGTGATAGCATGCTGGGCAGTTGCAGCTTCCAGAGTGGGAAAGGGGTTCAGTATCAGGGCAGAACTTCAGTATCATATTGCTTTGATAGCAATGTGAATGTCCCTGTCTTGAGTCCCTTGTTTTAATCTTTCTGTTAAAGGAGATGTATGGCTCAGGCCAATTCGTTGCCCTTTCCTAAATCAATGTTGGAGCCTTCTCACTGCCTACATAGTTCTTGAACCCTTTAAACACTTTCTTGCAGGACAGGTCTCGACCAGGACGCCTGTTTGTTGCAGACGAGACCAGTGCCATTTGGGTGATCCAAGATGTCTTCCACCCTGGTAGGCTGGATACTATCTTAGTAAGGGTGGATTTGCACTTCGCAATTTGGTCTATCCAGTGTGGTCATCCTTAAATTGTGTTGCCGCGCCAATGCTGACAATCACAAACAGATGCCAAGTTGGAGCTCTGGGCTGGAAGGACTGGCGCTCTTGTGCAGGAACCAGAATCAGGCAAGTGCATTCCTAGTTTGGCAAGCAATTTTGTTACCAAGCTGGTTTTGCTATCAAGTTTGCCTGTTGATCCAGAAGAGGTTGATCATTGTTGTTGGTAAGAGGTCTATCACCTTCCACCACCATTGGGCCAAGACCCCTTGTGCCCAACCCACTTCAGTCATTCTTACCATGTAAAGCTCTCAAATTTAGAAGTCGAGGGAGTTACACCTGCAAGCAAATTATCTCGCCTTGCCTTTGAGGTTGTGCAAGGTTGTGTGCGCAAGGACTTTGAAGCTCAATCCATGCAAGTCGATGGTTCTTTCAGCGTGGAGCTTCCAACATCAACTCAAGCATATTAGAAAAGTCCATGCTCCTCCTGAGGAGGCATGCCAGGATTCATGTTCGCAGTTTGTTTGAGCCCAACTTCTTAAACTTTTATTGAATAAGGTGTTAATCATTGACATTGTTCAACATCTGGAAGGAAGGCATCCCTTGGCACACTTTTGCATAGTAGCAAAGGTGTTTTTGAAATCCTCCAAGTGTTCTAGACCTTGCAACGATCGGATACAAACAATACAAGTTTTTTTCTAGAGAAGCATCACGTAGTTAGGAAGTACCTATCAAGAGCTCCCCCCCCCTTGCGTCTTTGTGACCAAGCATCATACATCGATTACAGGCCACCACCATCACCACCACCACCATTACAATGCCCATGACGGTCCCCGTCTGCATGGCGCAACGTTTGGAGCACCTAAAGGCTTGTGCCAAGATCCCTCTGGGGCGTTGTTCGTGGCTGATGGGGGCGATTTCACAATTCGAAGGGTAGACCCTGTCACAGGTATGCTTCAGGACAGCCCAGCGTACTTCAGATGAAGGTGTACCTTGCTGAAAGAAAAGAAAAGAACTACGTAGGCAGAGGAAACTCTCCCTACATCAATTAAGGAAAATGGGGCACATTGGCTCAGAAGAGCCTTGAATCCCCTCCACCACCTGGTGTACCTTGCACCGCCTCCACCACCATGTACCTTGCATCCCCTGGTGTACCTTGCATCCCCTCCACCACCAGGTGTACCTTGCTGGTCTAAAAGGATATCCTCTTTATGAATACCCTGGCAGGTCGCGTAGACACTGTGGCTGGCCAGCCCGGAGTGTCTGGCCTGCGCGATGGTGAGAATAAATTGCCATCTTCATTGGGCAGGTGTGAGGTGTGCTTCCAGTAGATCTAAGCTGCATCATTGTTTTGTCCCTTCCTATGCAGAAAATAAATGCTGAGGCAACTTAAAGGTGATTGCTTTCTAGTAAGCTGTGCAATCCCATATGCATCAGAAATTCTGATTCAGAATAAGAGTGATGAAAATCAAGAAGAAATTCATGTACTTCTTTGAGCACACTCTCGATCCTTGGTGCATCCCGCATTCTCAAAATTTTAAAATCTGCATCATAATTGGTCCATCTCGTTGTATCATCCTCATATGCATGCAGGGCCAGGTCGTGGGGCAGCTGACAAATCCGGTTTGTTATCAGCCCCTGTTTCCCTCCTTTGCTTGGATGATGGATCAGTGATCATTGGGGATACAGGTGTGTGTGTGTTGTGTGTGAAAGAAAAGAAAACCTACGTAGGCAGAGGAAACTCTCCCTACATCAATTAAGGAAAAGGAGACACATTGGCTCAGAAGAGCCGTGAGTCCCCTCCACCACGAAGCTACAAAAAGAAGACCCTAATGGGGATCTGGAGGGTTATTGGAAGCACCCAGCTCCATAACCTGTCTGCAAGAAGTATTCTTGTTTTCAATAGCACGCCTAGTGGTAACAAGCTTGTTGGCATACATGACAGAATGGGCATGAAGTTTGCGAGCAACTTTATTGGCACGCTGGTGGTCAAGTCCCAGTTGTTTAAACAGGTTAAGGGTGTGCTCAGTGTAGCAGGTCCCACCAACACCCAAAAGGATGGTGTGGAGAGTCATAACTTTTGCATTAATGAGTTTGCAGAGGTCTGCATGCTGCCGCTGTGCTGCCTCCAACTGCTGTCCAGGCCTCGTGTCTTCACAGTACTTAATTTCAATCAAGTGCACATGCCGCTGGTATACATTCAGTTGGCGGGGTTGCCTCACGCAGTTGCCTGTTGAGGTCCTCAGTGTGGGGTTGTGTCTGCTGCGTAACACATGATGGTGTGAGCAGGAGGTAGAAGGAGAACAAAGAGTGGGTTTGGCTTTATAGGGAAGTAATCAGTATAGCATCAGGACGGCTGGAGGTGAGTCTAGATCTCTTAGAAAATTTTATTGGAAAGAGGTAAGGGGGTATAATTATGTTTGATGCATGTGCAGGGATTTGAAGGTTGTGTTGCGCCAACTTATCATCACTCCCTATGTCCATGTTAACCAAGCCTGCCCCCAAAGGGCTTTTGCTAAGAGCTTTGATGATCATTCTTCCAGCAGCATTGTGGCGTTCAGTTTTCATGCTGGAGATGATATGGTTTTGGCAGCCTGAAAGCATGTGGAGTGCGCTGTCTAATTGATGACAGCGTGGGAGTGGGCATAATGGGTTAGTGGACCTCTTGAAGCGAACCGCATGTTTTTGGTTATAGAGGGTACCCGTGCGATATTGTAAAATGGTGCGCTTCATAGGTGAGGATATACAAGGCATGTTTCTAAAGGCATTTCTGATTTTCTTGTTAACATGAGGTAACAAACTCTGATAATAAGAGTAGTAGCCTGTTTTGGGGTTGACATATCCAAGTCTGTGTTTTGTATGCATATGAGACTGGAGAGCATTTTGAAGATTGGGGAGGTAGGCTAGGTGGGTAGGATTTTAGGATTGGGTGCAGGAGCTGTGGATGTTCCAGCATTGTGTTCTTTTTTTTTCCTCCTTGGCTAACCAAAGTAAATGAGAAAAAGGATTCCCGCCAGGGCCTGCGCTAGGGATCCCAGTATCAGCCACGATATTATTGGCTTGGCTTGCTTGATATTTAGCAATTGCATCTGCACATTCATTACCAGCAATGCCAGCATGAGATTTTACTTTGTATAAAAAATGTTGGTTTGTGAGTTGCTAAGGAGAGAAGATATGTTTTTTAGGACATCCCCTTGTATATGGTGTTTGTGCTTCTCTGGGTAAATAAGTTGTATACGTATTTGATGAAGAGAGTTGAGACTGTCTGAAGCAATGTGTGAATAAGAGTGCGTGATGGCAGCAGCAATTGCTAAATCAGCTCGACATATGGTGTTGGTAATTCCAGCACCGTGGGGCCCGACAAAACTTCTGCTGTCAGTGAGAGGGCAGTAGACGCCTGCTCCAATTTGTTGTATGCCATTCTGGATTTGACAACTACCATCAGTGTAAGCCCATGTCCTCCAGTCAGGGACTTTGAGCTTGAGGGTTGGACTAGATTGGTTAGGTACAAAAAGTTCTTCCTGATTACCTACGTGTTGAGAGGTAAGATATCTAGATATTTGTTGTTTGTCAGAGGGGAGGCGTTGGCATTTATTGAATCCAGGCATATCAGCATGCATTGTATTGAGAGTAGAATGGGTCCCTATACTGCGCAGCTTCCAGTTAAATTCTGGTACAGCCAAAGCCAGGCCTGTGTGAGTGTGTGTCTTTTGAGTGTATGAGAGCGTGTTAGGGATTTGTGGAACGCACAATCATGCTGTAAAATTGTCTGCCACATGTATCCAGAGGCTTCAAGCAAGTTGCTTGCAAAAACAAAACGTGTACAAAGAGCACGTGAAATTTTACAGATCTTTAAAGACTTGGTGATTATTTCCTCTGATTGCAGGCGCCCCAGCCATCAGATATTTGAAGAAACAGACGCAAGCATAAGGCGCAGAGAGACATGCGCATAGGGCCAACCCAGCAGCTTTTTGATGTAGCTTTGTGAAGTTTACAACATTTTTGTTCTTATCCAAAAAGGCTTTCTTTTGCCTTAGCTCCATTCGTCTCTTGTCATGGCTCGCTGACTTCTTCCTGTATCTTAAGCATAATATTGAGGACAGACTCAGCAACTTTTCCAACAACACAACTATATTAGCGTTACAAATCAACATTGAGCAGCACTGTTTGCTCGCCATGAACATGGCAGGGTAAGAAATCTGCATGCATACGGTGATGGATGGGCACCTTGGAAGAGACAAAGAGCGCCTACAACGCACCTGCAAGTGACGAGTTGAATCATAAGAAAAAAATAAGTGTTCCCTTTGGCGGCACCCCATTTAACTGCCGAAAAAGTGGGTACCTGCTGGCCGGAATTTTAAACACCACCCACTCTGCAAGGCAGACGTCGACTTGCATCAATTTTGTTTCTGATTACACTTGCGAGAGCAGCATATTCAAGTGCAGATCGGCAGCACATTCCATCCCGTTTCCACTGTAGCCGGAATCGAGGTGTGTCCCTCAAGCTGGGAAAAAGGAGCTTGAGCATGGTGCCAGTATTGGTGGCCTGTTTGAGATCATTATTACTTTGCAGGAGGTGAACTGATGACGATGGGAGGGCTTGATCGCAACGCACAATTTGTCACAGGTGCGCACGTCCAGCACATTTCCATCTCTGCGCGTTTATGCCTGCTTATGGGGCATACAGACATGAAGCCGCAGTGCAGGCTCATTCACTTGTAAATTATTACGCGCGTGCGCGCACACACACACACACACACACATGCACAGCTGTTTCTTTGCCTTGAAAATAGGTTTAAAAAGATGCATGCAAGTATACAAATACAGACAATTGCAAAAACCCGCCGTTCACGGTATCCACATAGATGCTGAAACAAAATATATATTTGTTTTCACGGAAATCATGATCGTATACATCAAAGCTTTGGTGCTGGAGTACTGTATGCAGTGCGCAAAGTCCGGAGCAAATGTCTGTGCTCCTCCTTGGCACCCCTGCAGGGTACAAGTGCTGAGGGGCCTTCCCGACTAGATGCTGGTCGCCTTTTTTCATGTCATCCTAATTGCAATAGCTGGCCTGTCAATCCTGATTTTGTCAGCGATCGTGCTATGGTGAGAAATTTCATACAAGGAGGGAAAAGTGTTGCTGGGCATGGGTTGTGCAGGCTGTGGACTACCCCCTAAAATTGTCAGGTAGAAGACACACTGGCCTTGTGCCACTGATTCTCAACTATGAAATTTTCTGAGTTGTGGGGCCCAAGGATGTGGCAAGCTGCGAGCAGCTCAAGACCCTGAGCTTTTTTTCTCCTTATACTGTTGAGTTTGTGCGAGCTATGTGGGCATCAAACAGAGTGTGCTGCTTGTATGTGAGCTTGGTGATCCGTGGATCGCGCTGCATTAGATAGGTGGATTAGTCTTGCAGCTGCTTCTAGCCCATTCTGTTCCATCAACCTCCATTGCTCACCTGTACGTTCAGGTGGCTGGGACGTGCCGTTGACCGACTTTTCTTCCAAGGACAACTTCGACCACCGGAAAGCCCCTCTGAGTGAGTGCCGTAGATTTTTGGCATAGACGTTGTGCCCCTATTGTGCCCCTATGGTACAAAGACAGAGACAAGCCGCCAAGTTGCTGTCTCTTGCTTGACATGATGTGGGGAGCGTATCTATTGCCTGCATAGGTTTCTTTTTTTTCCACATGGTTTGCAACACAGAAACCATGCTCCCTGCCGGTTTGAAGGTACAGGATGCCCGTGCCTGCTGAAATGTCGATTGCCCCATAGAGCGGGGCATTATAACACAATATTCTGCCCCTAACACTCTAGAGCTAGCAACAAGAGGCTCAGGTACTGGCTTGGGGATCTGCTTTGACTGCAACGTGACCCATTTTACTGGTCACTTTCTGCGTGTGTGGGACAAAATATGCATGTGTTTGTATTAGCCCAACAAAAGTCATGCCGTACCCGGGTGGACCATTTGGTCTTTAGCATATAAGTCGTCTGCGAGATGAAATTGAATGTGAAAAACAATTAGTCCACACCCAGAAGAATTATGTGCAGAGAGATCTCTTGTCTATATCAAAAGGTACAGTCACAGAGGTGTTTTTACAAACCTCTGCTGTAATATGTTGTGGTCTTTTGCTTGCTGCTAGGATCCTGCGTTCACACCTTACGCGTGTGCCACTTGATGAAGAAGAAGAAGAAGAAGGCTTGTGGCCAGAGAGCTCTCCCGTCTCCAGAAGGAATGATATTGAGGCCGCAGCAGGAGATGAAGACGTGGAGCAGGCCTGGGTAGACCCTCTTGTTGGAATGGTGAGCTGTCCTGTTGGAACAGTTTTGGCCTATTTAGAAGGGGTAATTATTGTTTTTGATATCAAGGCAATTGGAAGAAAGGAAGAGGAGAGCATGGCAAGGACAGTATATATTACGCAGGAACCTACAGGTTCCTGCATATTGTGTAAGGGGGTTGTTGCGTTAAAAAGAAAGCAATCTCTTGAAGAAAAGACTAGAGGGGGGGCCTCTGAGGCCCCATAGCCTTTTATTTGCATGCTCCCCACATAGGTGGCACTTTTTGCACTAGCGTTTGGTGCACATGCTTGATTAGCCATTGCACAGATCTATTCTTCACCGTTCCAGCTCATCCGCTACAAACTTTGTGGTCCTTAATGATTAAGACTCCTTTTACTAAAAAAACTATTGCAAAATGATTTTGAATAAAAAGACACGGTAATTGATGAGGTGTGCAATCTCTGCCGTTTCCAGGAGGGAGTAGTTTTGATAACTCTTTGACGGCAATTGTTATTCCAGCTCAAGATCTTGTGTCCAGATTCCTCATCTCAAGAGCTGTAGGTCTATAAGAAGGAGGTCGGTAGGGGTCGGGGGGTCGGGGGGTCTCCAATTTTGGGGATTCCCCCTCAGATTTTTTGAGCTGTTTCTACAGAACATAGCATCGAACTCCTGAGCTCAAGTCCTGTCAAATGGCATTCTTTTCAGAGTCTGAATCAAAAGGAAGGGGTCAGTGTGCTCGACATAAATTCAATAGCAAATTTGCATGGGTGCGGGCTGCGAGCAGTGTGCAGGCAAATGTGCAACAGACTAATCCAAACTTCCAGAGTGGTAATATCATATTACCACTATTACATGATATAATCATGATATACGATATTTTATTACTTGGTGTACGTAAGAGGGCAGTTCATTGGCTAGAAAGCCAGTCGTGGGTGCCTGGCAGGGCAGGTATGCATGGCCATTTGCTGCTCACTTTCTTCACCATAACTTGTTGAACTCTGTAGCAACTCATTTTTCTTGTGCAGTAAATGTGCAGATGGATGGGAAAAGAAAAGAAAAGAAAAACTACGTAGGCAGAGGAAACTCTCCCTACATCAATTAAGGAGAAGGAGACACGTTGGCTCAGAAGAGCTGTGAATCCCCACCACCACCACCACGAAAAGAACAGGATACTACGCAGGCAGTGAAAACACCCCTCACATCAATTAAGAAAAAGAGGATATCAAGGGCCAAGGCACCGTGTATCCCCTCCACCAAAAGAAGAAATGATAGGGAACTTGAAGGGGGGCGAATACGTACCCTTTTTGTCTGGGTAGGGGTACTGGACGAGGGATTCATTTTGGGGGGGGGGGGGAGTCAGGGGATCCAGCCCAGAACTTACACACACCTCCCATGCAAATTTTTCCCTCCCTCCTGACATTTCCCTTGACAAAAATCCAGAGGGGGTCAACTGGTCTGTATTACCAGACATGTCCTGTTTCGTGTTTTTCTCAAATCCTACAGGTAGCTACCATGCCAACCATCAATATGTATAAAACAATCACATTTACCAAAGAATGAAGGACCCGGAAGACCCCAGATCACTCTCCTTGCCTCAGGTTATCCAAAAAGGGCCCACAGCTCCACCCTAGGACATTCTTCACTCTCACAATTTTGTATTTGTGACCGCCATGTACATACATAAATAACATCCTGCATGTTAAAAGAAAAGGAAGAAGGAAGTCAAAAATTGGCCCTGTGGGGACCCATTGTAATGGATTTTTAAAGGAAATGGCTGAAATTTCGTATTCCGGGACTTGACCACCAACGCGCCAATAAACTTGCTCGCAAACTTCATGCCCATTCTGTCATGTATGCCAACAAGCTTGTTACCACTTGCTATTGAAAACACGAATACTTTTTGCAGCCAGGTTATGGAGCCACGTGCTTCCAAAAACCCTCCAGATCCCCATTAGAATCTTCTTTTTGTAGCTCCGTGGTGGAGGGGATTCACGGCTCTTCTGAGCCAAAGTGTCCCCTTTTCCTTTATTGATGTAGGGAGAGTTTCCTCTGCCTACGTAGTTTTTCTTTTCTCTTCTATGTCCATACCAAAGAGGAGGTAGCATAGGCAAGGAATGAAAAAAGAAGAAAAAGGTAAGGAGAAGGATTATGGGTTTGAATGTGCTTTCATGCAAATGGGGGTTTCTCTGATCTTTTTGTGTGTGTAGGATTCAGGGTAGTTCATATGTAGGTGATCTCCTGACAAAATTGATGCATGGAGTGGTTCTGCTGGAAAGAAAAGAAAATTACATAGGCAGAGAAAACTCTCCCTACATCAATTAAGGAAGGGGACTTACTAACTTACGTTGGCCTTTCTTTCCTTTATGTGCAATTAAATAGATATTGATAGACCTGTTGCTGAATCACAGCAAGTTTACTCGAATTTAGTTTGTCCATACTGTGGTGGAGGAGACTCACGGCTCTTCTGAGCCAATGTGTCTGCTTTTCCTTATTTGATGCCACGGTAGGGAGAGTTTCCTCTGCCTACGTAGTTTTCCTTTTCCTTTCTTGTACAATGGACAATGTCCATATTTGTCCGTGCTGGGGACATATTGCATTAATTTCTTGACTGATTCTGGTGAGCACACACTATGCTCATAGCATGCTCACCAAATGGACTACAAGCATACACGTGCAAACCGTGGCACACGTCACGTGTCTGCTTCCCAAGCTCTTTAACAATTGCATTCAGGCTTATATGGATACCTGATTGGCTCACAGATATGTTCACAGACATCTCTGCCTTGCCATTCTTGAATGCTCCGCAATCCTAAATGCTCTGCAGGTCGGCCCACTAGTGGGTGGCACCGGCATGGGTCCATTGCTCACTGACGACCTGAGGCTGGGGTCCCCACAGCCAACACCCATGGCATCCCCTCTCAGGCCTATCTGGGGCTCAGCAGGTGAAGATGCAGCCCTGGCAGAAACAGGACTGGGGCCATCAATTGACATCCGGGGCATAGAGGCAAGCATCGCAGGAGCAGCATGGCTAGGCCGGAAAGAAAGCAGCAGCACGAATGGGGAAAGCATTGAAGAAGGCAGCAGCGCAGCTGCCAGGGATCATGTCATGCAGGCCACAGAGGAGACCCAGCGCGAGCAAGCAGCGGTAGCACAGAGTGATGAAAGGAGCGGTAAGGAGGCGCCAAGTCAGGAGAAGGGAGGTGGTGTTGTGACTCCACCAGTGATGGAAGGAAGCTCAGAAGCAGGGACACAGGGGAGGGAGGTTTGGAGCTTTCGTGCGTGGGTGAAGGGGGAGGATGAGAGCAAGGCCAGACAACATCAGCAGGCAGCCCGTCGTGGGGTGCCACCAGCAGAGGTAGGCTTAAGTGAGGAGCAACATGGGGCCAGCACAGAAAATCGAGTCTCCAAGGTAGAGCATGTGCCTGCACAGGCACAGGCACAGGTGCAGCAGCAGCAGCAGCAGCAGCATGGTGCCAGCAGCTCATTGCGTGCATTACCATCAAGCAGCACCTCCATCCAGATGGGCATGGACAATATGCTGAACCTGGAAGTCAGTGACATTCCACGAGAGGGCAGCAGCAGGACGCAGGAGCCATCTGAATTGATCTACGGCTTTGAGGTAAAGCCAAGGCCTCCTCCACTGCCCATCTCACCTATAAGCAGCACCGACGAGCCTTTTTCCTCAGCTAAGTCAGCGGTATCAACAGAGGCAGAGCAAGGGCCCATCGACAGCGTTACTGAAGCGCCACCATTCCCTGAAGCAAGGACAGAGGAGACGCCGCCCAATTCAGACCAGAGGCCCACATCTGCTGTCCCTGACCTCCAGCAACAGCAACAGCAGCAGCAGCAGCAGCAGCAGCAGCAGCAGCAGCAGGAGCAGCAGCCATGTGACCTCCAAGGTGTGACACTAAGCTACAGAGAGAGCCTGCACTCGCCTGCCCCACCAAGTGTGCTGCCTCTGCAAACACTGTCGGAAGGTTCACGAGGGCCTGAGTCCAAGACCATAAGCGACAGCACGGTGCGCGCCCCCTTCCTTGTCCAGATTGGTGAGGGTCTGCGGGGATGGCGGAGGTGGGCTTTTGACTCGCCGGTCGGTAAGGATGTGGCTGCAGAGAAGGAGCAAGGTGCTGCAGCAGCAGCAACATCAGCATCATCATCTTCAGCAGCAGCAGCGGCACCCCAGAAACCACATGCGCTTGCAGCATCAACAGCACCTGTACCTGCAGTTCCTGAAGCTGTTGCTGAGGGAGTTGAGGAGGCTAAAGGAACGCTGGAGAGCATGGCACCATGGCAGCAGCACACCCCATTCCACCTAGCTATTCCATCATCATCTATTGGTAAGATTGGCCGCTTCCATGATATATCTGCTGGAATTTCAATTTGAGAGGCTTTGTACCCCAGCTGAAGCCTTGTTAAGAAACTTGAGACATTCTTTAATGGTTTGCTGATCGACAAGGTCCTACGGAGTTTGTCACAGCAGCTTTACTTAGCAATTGCCACAAACAATTCCGGGGTGCTGGGCTGAAACAAAGTTTGTTTAACATATGTTCTCTTGCTTCTACTTGCCAAAATCCTTGCAGCACCGCGTGACACTCCAGAACAGCTTGCTATTGCCCTGGAAGCCAAGCCCAAGGAGGCGGCACAATCAGCACCTAGAGAGCTGCCTGCGGGGCTTCCCCGCCCGCATCGCCCTCTGCCATATGCTCGGCCCTCACGTCACTCGCTCAACTCAGAGCATGCAGTTCCTCATGAGGAGCAATCCCACCACTCCCACCATCATCACTCACACCTGCCCCCATACTTCCTCCTGCAACTCCCTGTATCCCAAGGGCTGCACCCACAAGGAAAGGAAGGGCATGGTTCTGGCATCCATTGACATTTGGCGCAGGCAATGTTGCTTCATGAAGACTCTTTGAAAACACAGAGGAGGGCGCTGGCCAGTCAGCATGCACGTGCATGGCCTCCTTTTTTCAAATTCCAATTGTCACTGCCAACAGCAGCACAATGCTGGTCCATGGTTTTCAGACGATTTGCCACTGACTGACCGTAGAAGCAAGCTGGTGTGTTGCCTAAAAAATTAATTTCCAAATTGATGACCTCTAGAGTACTTCATCAGGCTAAAGGGCATGTAAGAATGGCATCGTTTGCCAAAAAGTTGGCAAATATCCTGTCTTTTTGAATAGGCGCTCCTTTTGGCTGAAGTTGATTTTTGGACCCTGCATTGGATGCCTGTAAATGTTCTGCCTTATGGCTGTAGGTGTCAACTGGCTTGCATTGAAATCAAGCTGCAGAAGTGCATCACTGGCACATGTTTTTGCTGGAAGGTTCTTGGCCTCCCTCATGATCTGTCTATCTCTCTCAGGTGTCCTTGTTCACATGATCTGGGGGAAAAGCAGTCTCAGATTGCAAACCAAGCGCAATCAATTTAAAATATAGTAATTAATGCCTGTAGAAAGCGTGCCTGATGCATACACTCCAAAAGTAGAGCGCACAGGCACCCTATACAATCAGAAACATGCAGTCCGATATAAAAGATCTACTAGCCTGACATGCCCCCTACCTGATTGCCATCACATGGGTAGCGCTCTCCACATCTTATCTGGCTGCCAATGCCCCATCATGCATAACATGGTAACTGAGCGTCACAATATTGCTTGCAGGATGATTTTGAAACTGGTCAGTGAAGGCCCTTAAGGGGCCAATCTTGTGCAGTTGGATGCAGGCAACACAAACCGTTTGACCCAGCACGACCTGCAAGTTCCTGAGCAAGTCTCATATCGTGCTGTACCTTCCACCCTCTTCAAACCCACGATTTCTATTCAAACCAGATGCAACTCCAGCCGCCCTGATGCAATCTTGGTCACTCCTCACCCAACTAACCCAAACAGACCACCCACTCCACCCTCAAACCGGGTACTGCGCAGTATGGGGAGTTGCACAACTCCAGCCCGCCACATCCATCTGATAGAGATCAAATACTGTGAAGTATAAGATAAGGCATTCTGTCTATTACACGCTTTCAACATGGCCTTGGGCACACACATTTTATCCGGCGCCTCTGTCCTCTCTCACATCAGGCAGCTAGAACATACCCTCCTCTTATGCAACCTTGCGGACATTTCCCTGCGCCACCTCTACACACCAGGCATTGGGAAATTCAACATCACAATCGTAAATCACTTCCTACATTACCTCCCCTGGAATACAAATTATAAATACTACCTTCACTACTCACGCAATGACCTCAAACAGGGTCAAATCCACAGGCACCTCATAGAACAACTGACGAGCAGCTCTGCACATGCATCTGCCGTTATCCTCATCTCCAAAAACCAGAGTGGCCAGCTCCACGCAAAGGCCCTCAGAAATATTGGAAATACCTCCCATCAGAGTACCTGGTGCCTCCTGGACTCTGAGAATTCGCACCCTATATACCTTACAACAGAAGAAAACTGGCATCAACTCAGTGGGAGCATTCTCACCATACAATCTGGCTCCTTCTGGGACCATCTAGCTGTTACATCTGACCTCCATCTTGCCGACCCCAACATCCCCTTCTCACCTAGAAACAACGCCAACCCCGATGGAACTGTTAGCCACTTTGATGAACTTCCTTCTCATCCTCATCTAGTTACAACCTGTTCAAAATTCTCATGCTCACATTAAGCAAGCCAGCCCCTACGCAACACCCCAACAAACAGAAATTGCGCAAACATACACCCAAACAGATACACGCCCTAGACCTCAACAAGTGTGGCATGACCACCGCAAAATAATTACCATGAATGTATGCAGCCTTTTTAAAAGTAAGGAGCATGTGCATGACCTTATCACCCATCATGACCCAGACATACTCTTTCTCACAGAAACCAAAATTACCGGAGGGATCAAAACGCCTCAATGGCTTGACCATCTTCTACGAGACTATGCTTGGTGGCATAGCTCTCACCACCACTCCGGCACAATTATGTTGTCAAGAAAAACATTGCCATTACCACCCAAGCCTCCCAAGTCCAATGCCAAGATAACAATGACGGAAGGATGGTGGCTGCCAAATTCAACACTACTAACAAGCCCATTCTTCTGATTTCTACCTACTGGCCCTCAGGCAAAAGTCGTGCAGCCCTTGAAACAAGGAAACGCATGGAGGAGACTCTAAAAGGCCTCCTCGACTCATGCCTGTGCCTCCCCATTTTACTAGGTGACATGAATGCTACACTCTTTCCACAAGATAGAACCAGGGGAATATCCTACAAGCAAGACAAGCTTTTCTGCACCTTCATCTCTGACACCAATCTTTGTCCCTTGACTGGCACTTGCCACAAAGAACCTGGACATTTAGGTCAGAAATAGCGCCTTGCAGCCAAACCTCAAGGGGCCACACACACAGCTGCATTGACCACATTTTGCTGCCCTCCCCCATGCTCAAAGCCAACGACACCAACCTCCAAGACTCGCAGATCTTCTGCAACGCCGCTGACCATGGCTACAAACACAGTGATCACATTCCCCTTGTTGCCAATGTCCCCACCAACATCCTAGGGGTCAAAATCAAAATTTTCTTGAGCCTGCACCGCTACATCAAAATGAGCGTGTACTCGTGCGGCCCATAAAACCCTCAGATATTGAAAAGCTGCATTGTGCTCTCAATGATCCTACGTATACACCTCATACTACCCATGCTGACATTTTGGAAACACTGAACAGTATGCACAAGGCTGCCCTCTCCCACCTGTCTGCCATAGAGAGCACTTGTGCCAAGAAACCAGCACGTCTAAATCACATTTGTGGCCTCCCTGCCAGGGGAGCCGTTGAAAGCATTGCCGATAAAGTTGCCAACCTTATCAAAGAGTGCCATGAGTTTGCTCTCCAGGTGTCCACCACCAAAATTAGACCTGCAATCTCCAAGCACTTCAGAATCAGGAGGATCAGCAACCTCCGCAAATCACTCTGCAACAAACTCAAATCTGTCCGCCACGTGCAGTACAATTTGCCCCAAGCCCACCTGGCCCTCACCTTTGATGGAGTCCTGGCCCTAAACAGCCGCGACCCCAATCTCCACAAGGCCATCCTCTTTGTTCAAAAATTTTCCCAAACAGAAACAACATCCACCAGCCCTGCCACAACCAGTGTTTCAACCCCCGTGCCTCCGCTGGAGGTTGTCCTCCAAGCCCAGCATAAGAAACTCAAGGAGCAAATCAACAAGATAGACTCTGACTACAGCACCCAATGCCACATCAGAGCGCAAAGGCGCCAACAGAGAAAAATTGCAAAGCACCCAGCCCTTGCCAACAAGGAAATCCTCAATGGCAAAAGCACTACCCCTCCTCAAGCCCAAGCACTCACAGACCCCATCACAGGCGAAGTGGAAACAGACCCGTGCAAAGTAGCTGATATTGTGGAAAAGTTCTACACTGGGAGCAAGGCTGCCCCTAACATTAAGATGGGGGCACATCTCCCATCGGATCCCCGTGCCAAACGCAACTACCCCTGGATGGAGCAACAGTGCGAGGATCGCTTCCTCCTTGAAACTCCCATCACCAGGGCTGAAAATGATACCCAAAGGAAGAGAAAATGGCTCCACAACTCCATCCTAGACAGCTGCTCCTTCCAGGAATGTATCCAATCCCTCACAAATCACAAGACCCCAGGACCAGACGGCATAGCCAATGAGCTGCTCAAGCACCTGCCCCAAGAATACAAGGAATCAATCCACAAACTCTTTATCATTATATGGGCAACGGGTGTCACTACCAAATCCTGGAAAAAGAGTGATACCATACTTATTTTCAAAGAGAAAGGTCCCCAGACGGACATCACATCCTACCGGCCTATTGGTTTGGCAAACACCCTTTATAGACTATGGACACGTCTGGTTGCAACAACTCTGTATGAATATGCAGAGAGCCACTCCCTGCTGAGCACTACGCAAGCAGGATTCCGCAAACACACAGACACCATACACCAACTCCAAAACTTAATCATGACCCTTGAAGATTCTAAACTCTTCAGCAAAGATGTATATGCACTGATTGTAGACTTTACCTCTGCCTTCAATACAACAGACTACGACAAACTGCTCTGGATCATGTATGACCTTGGCTTTCCTACTGATGCCATTGACACTGTAAAAAACTTGTACCAGGAGGCACACACCAGAGTCCGGCTGCCTACTGGTCAATATACAAAAGACATCCCCATAGAGAGGGGGACCATCCAGGGAGATACCCTCTCCCCCTTCCTCTTCCTCATATACATGGAACCCCTGCTGCGCTGGCTCCATGCTGGCGGGCGTGGCTATGAATATGAGTCCCTCAACAGGAGTCCACAAACTATTGAAGAGAAAGCCCAAAACAAAATCAGCAGTGGGGCCTTTGCAGATGACCTCATTTGCATCACGGGCACTTATGCCAACCTCCGCATTCAAGCCAAGAAGTTGACCCTTTACGCAGATTGGGCCCACCTCATCATATCCAGCAACAAGACTAAAGTGACCTGCAGCCTCCCTAGCCCACAAAGCAGAGACCTGCGGGGCAATACGTCAGCGGCGGACTTTGCCAGACGTCTGCTCAAAGACAAGATCTTGGTCCAGGGCAAACCAGCTCAGTTCATTTTCCCTGGAGATCCTTTCACCTACCTCGGTGTAGAAGTCACCATGACCCTGGACTGGAAACCCCAACACACTAAAATGATAGAAAAGCTTACCAAAAAGCTTACAAACCTAGCTTGCTCCTTTGCCACACCCAGACAAACTATGGATATAATACGAACAGCAAATTCCAAGCATTGCCTATGCCTTTCCAGTCACGCCCTGCTCTGAGAATGACCTTGCATGCTGGGATAGACTTGCCCTTAACACCATCAAAGAGAGGTACAAGCTCTGGCAGTGCACTGCCACAGCCATCCTGCGGGAAGACAAAATCAACTTTGGACTCTGATGTACATCCATCGCAGTAGAATATAATGCGAGGTGTGCAGCGGCCCTCACCACTAGCCTCAATAACACCGGCAGACACGGCCGGGTCACCAAATCACTACTGGAATCCCAAATCCATCAACTCAGATACTACGTTCTCAGGAGCACCAACCTATCACACCAAACCTCCAGCTTCATACTCAAGCAATTACCTAACATGCTCCGTGTTAGACAATACCTCTGCATCAACAATAGCGCCCTTGACATCTCCTTTCAAGGAGCACCTTACCTTTGCTCCAGCATCACTCCCGTTCTGAATGTTCTCTCAATGCCAATGCAACCCACCCTGAAGACTCTAGCCTGCCACTGTACTTTCCCCCTTATGGAACTAGGCATTACCAGCCTCTCCCCTCTGCTGAATGACAACCTCACCCATGTCATTGATGGGAACAAACTCACATCCCTGTTCGGTCGCAAAATCAGGACCAGACATACCGTAACCCTTAATAAGCTCTCCCATG
Source organism: Dunaliella primolecta (assembly GCA_914767535.2). Taxonomy (NCBI): domain Eukaryota; kingdom Viridiplantae; phylum Chlorophyta; class Chlorophyceae; order Chlamydomonadales; family Dunaliellaceae; genus Dunaliella; species Dunaliella primolecta. The sequence goes on from OU611757.1 coordinate 8,878,518, forward strand.
CTCTCAACACTCACAATCTGACATCTGACCTCATCAGCACAATCATACAGAGCCAAGATAGCTCGCCCAATAAACCCCCTGAATCACGCTGCATAAATAACACAACATATGCAGAATTGATGAAAACAGAACATGCACCAACAGGCTGGAACTGGTCAAAGCTCTACACAGGACATGCTTCCCCAACCCCCCCCCAACTGCAACCCAGTCAATGGGGGCCATGCCCCTAACACACACATACATCCTGACTCCAGGACTTACTGTAACCCCCTCTTTGATGCTCAAGATATGGACGTAGAAAATGCTCCCCCCAGTAGCCAAGACAGCCCGTTCCCAAACAGTCGACCACATACAGAGGCGCACATGTGCCAAGACAGGCGCACTCGCAAAAGAAACAACTCTTATGTAGAAGGACCACAAGCACAAGCATATGACATAGACCCCACCCAACCCCTTTTGACACCCCTCACACAGGCCCTGCCCCTGGAACCCACACAGACCCCACAAATTGGGTTCAGGAGGCCCAGAGGGAGCCAAGATCCAACAACGTACCTAGAATACCACACACAACCCATTATAACCCCATGCCCCCTACCTCCAAAAACACCAGGCACTGACGTTGCCCAGTGGCTCTGGAACTATAAGCAGGACAAGGCTGCTGAATTGAGCGGAGAACAAGTTAGCAACACCATCTTCCGCTATGACCATGTCAACCTAAAAATATTGGGCTGGCAACATTTACAGAAATCCAAGAGATCCTCTCAAGAGAAGCAGCAAACTCACTACAAAGTCCAATGGCACCCTGCAACAATTGAAAAGTGGGCCTTACCCTTTTTCCAAAATGATGGGCTGAAAGTAGCCTATTCAAAGCATGTACCTAGAAGGATAAAAGAAGACCCGTGCTGCCAACTCTGCTGGAGCCCTGTGAGCAAAGAGCACAACCATGAATCTCAATGCTACGACAAAATTCCTTCACGCAAGTGAACAGAACCTGGCGGGTAGCAGTCTTCGGATTGCTGCTCGTTAAGGAAAGGCAGTTCTAGTTGCCGCCTTCATGCTCCTGCCTCACTGGAGAGGCTTCAGCTGCAACGCGTATATGACCTGGATCAGACAATACCCAAAATCAAGGATTGGAGGGAAATGACATACACAGATGGCAGTGTGATTAAACACAAAGATGACGATTTCCCACCCCTGTCAGGTTCAGGTGTTTACAAACCAGGTATAGACACTACTCAACCCCCTCAACACTTACAACTGCACATAAAACCCAACGGCCATGGGCCTACCAATACTATCACGAGAGCAGAACTAGTGGGTATCCTGGTGGCGCTCCAACATGAGCAAACCAAAATTGCCACTGATAGTGCATCCTGCATTTTTCAAATTTCAAATCAAACCCTTCATCCCATGCGCATGAGATATCACCTACATGCGGAGTTGATACATGCAATATCAACCATAATAGAGCACTCCCCTCACCTTATCCATTTTTATTAAGTCAAAGCCCACTCTGGCATCATAGGAAACGAGGGGGCTGACGCTTGTGCTCGCACCGCAGCCCTCTCTGACGCAGTAGACATTACACTTCCGGATGCCAGGGACCCTTTCCACAACTTTTATTGCCTTTCATTAAAGATTTCCACACAAAATGATGGCAGGCACCGCTCTCACATGTTCCCAATACACTACCTCACCAACCTGAGTGACAAACTTAAAACACACATGCACAAGAAACACAAACTTGGCTCTGCTGACACCTCTGGCTACCACTACCAGAGATGGCAGAAGCTCAACGATGCCACACCATCCACCAACAACACAAACAATGAAGCTCACAACCCAATCTCTCAACTTGCAAACAAGGAAATCAGCAACTCCTTCTGGAAAAATCCAAAGATAACCCTTAAACAACAAATAAATCTCATGAAATATCGAACGGATACACTGTACACACAGGGCCATGCCTCTCAATTTAACTTTTCCAGTTCTGATAGGTGCCCACTCTGTGCAGATACAGATAACATTTATCATGTTCTACTTAGGTGTACCAACCCAACAATGAGTGGGATGCACACCAACAGACACCATGCGGCCCTTAGTCTCTGTGTAGAAGCCCTCAGCAAAGGCCGTTACGGCTCATCCCTCATTAGCATGGATGGCTGCAACCATAACAGACTTATTGATCAAGGCATACAAGTCCCTGAAAACACCTCTCGAGCCATTCCAGACTGGGTTTTCCCAAATGGCGCTGCCTCACCTGTATGGCATACAAGCCGCCCTGATGCTCTATTTGTGCGACACGTCCCAGGCAGACAAGCCCACCTTGATCCTACCAAGATCCCACCACAAGATAGAGACATTCACCTTGTTGAACTTAAATTCTGCTCCGACACTAATCCTGTCAGCACCTTGGAGCGTGCACAAACTCAACATTCCCACATCATTAACAGACTTAAAACACACAGCTTAAGAAACCCAAACAGGAATAATAAAGTGACTTTGCACATCATCTTAATTGGTGTTGGTGGCACGATTCATAACAAATATACAATTACACCTCTCATAAATCTGGGATTGATCAAACAAAAAGCTGAATCACTAGCTTCCCAACTCAGTGACCATGCCATCCAAAGATTATCCACCATCATTAACACTAGACATGCACTTTGTTTTCAGGGAGCATCTGGGAGGGGAGGGTTTGCTGGGCGCGCGGCAACGGCTGAGGATGGGAGAAGGAGAGTCCGAGCGCTCAGGGGCATGGCGGCCAATCCCCCGGATCCCCATTAGTTTTGCTTCTTGCTCTCTCCTAGGCTAGTTTTTGCTAGTTTAGGTGGAGGGCCTCTTGGTGAGGCCTCTAACTTTTGTTAGGGTTTCTTCCCTTAATGCACGCGGCCTCGAGACTGCGTAGACTTTTACTTTTCTTTTCTTTTCTTACGACGATATGCCCACCTGTGATACCTGCTACCGCACTTACCATTGGGGCTGCCTCATAGATGTCAAAGCATGCTCCCAAAATGACCGGGCACTGAGCAAACCAAATGAGCACTGGGATTGCCCTGCGTGTGCCCCTCTGTCAGACTCCCAAAAAGCGGAAAGGATCAACTTCTCTGAAGATTGTGAAATGATTTATGTGGAATGGCTTCCCAAATGGGAAGCTGCCGATATGTTACAAATACATCCAGATCTACACGCCCATGTCCAAGCCTTTGAGGAGGAAAGGCTGGAACACGCAGTAGACCCCTGGAGAGATGAGGTAGACCTGGACAATCTTGTCAACCAAGGCTTTGAAGGCAATCCCCAGAGGCTTTCTGACTCTCCATGGCTCTCAACTACCGGCTGCGCCATTCGGAAAAGTGTCACCTTCGACTTCCAACCTACCAACCCTCAGACAGATATCATGCCAACATGGCAATGTCAAATAATTATAAGAACTGTTGACCTCATGAAAGAAACCCAGCAAAATGACCCATCTGAAGAGGATACAGCACCTGCACGAATGCCGGAAGAAACCACCTCCAAATGTGCCTGTATCTACAATACCCATGGCAAGTGCGTTGGTACTATAGTATGCTGACTGTAGACAGACTCAAGACCCTGCTTGAAGCTTATGAAGCAGCTAGAAAGGCAGGCATCCATGCCACCATCCAGCCACCTGTCCAGGACCCAGCAACTGAAATGATGGGACTGCTCTCACATCAAAAGGCTCAACAAAAACATCTCTCTGCCAAAAGCAAAAAGGTCTACAATTCTAACACGCTGATCACCCCCACACACATTCGACTAGCCCTGCATAGATGGTGCATGGTCTCAACAGAGAGGTTCTCCAACCATCTTGAATTTGACGGTAATTTCAACGCTTATTTCAGTACAAGCTGCCGTGACCAGGTCTTTGGGGCACACACAGACGCCCTCTCTGTACGCTACAATGGCTTCTCCTTCTGCCACCCCCCTCATGATGATGAAACTATGTTCAGACTCCTGCGCCACGCAGTACACTCCTCCCTCCAAACCACAGATCCAGTTGCCACCTTCCTGCTTTTGCCCCACTGGAGAGGCTTCAGCTGCAACGCTTACATGAGTTGGCTTAACCATTACCCGGGTCTTGCAAAAGTGCTTGCCAAATTCCCTGCCGGAAAAATCCAATTCCAGGCACCCCAGCACTGGCTCAGCACCATACCTAACCCCACCCTACCTTCTTATCCTATGCAACTCATTGCAGTCTGGAATCTTCATGCTAGAGAAGCGCTGGATAGCGCAAATAAAGATTGGTTCCAACTCCTCAATCGAGATATACCAGAAGCCCGCTGGCTACCCCTGGACCTCCCAAATCCCGCCACGCCACTGCGTACCCACCAACACCTAGCATCAAACACTTTGAAAAAGAAGTTCCAATTACTTCCCCCTGACATTCATAGCTGTTCACACAAGTGCCCTCAGGCAAGGGCAGCCTTCCTTCCTGCCAAATACAAGAAGACGTTGACACCTAAAATCAAAAACTGGAGAGAAATCACCTACACAGATGGCAGTATAATTAAACGCAAAGATGATGACTCCCCACCACTTTCTGGTTCAGGTATTTACAAACCGGGAAGGGACGCTGCTCCACCCTACCAACACCTACAGCTGCACATAAAACCCAATGGTCATGGACCTACTAGCACCATCAACAGAGCAGAACTTGCAGGCATTTTAGTGGCACTCCAACAAGGGCAAATTGACATTGCCTCTGATAGTGCATCCTGCCTCCTCCAGATTTCTAAACAAACCCTTAACCCGATGCTCATGAAGAACCACCTACATGCAGAGCTCATTCAGGCTATATCAACCATACTAGAGCACTCCCCACACCCTATCCACTTCTACAAAGTCAAAGCCCACTCTGGCATTCTTGGTAACGAGGGGGCTGACGCTTGTGCACGCACTGCAGCACTCACGGACACCGCGGACATTGCACTTCCAGATGCCAAGGATTCATTCCACAATAACTACTGGCTCTCATTGAAGAACTCACACAGACAAAATAGTGGCAGGCACTGCTCCCACGCTTCCCCAATCCGCTACCTCACCAATCTGAACGACAAACTTAAAGTACACATGCACAAAAAACACAAGCTAGGCTCTGCTGATATCTCTGGCTACCATTACAATAGCTGGCAGAGACTCAACCATGCCATACAACCCAATTCCCCTGTCACCACCGCCAACATTCAAGCTGACAACCCGAACTGTCAACTTGCTAACAAAGAGACCAGCAACTCCTTCTAGAAAAATCCAAAGATTACCCTCAAACAACAGATAAATGTAATCAAATACCGCACAGGGACAATCTACACACAAAAGCATGCCAACAGATTCAACAAATTTTCCACATCTGAAAGGTGTCCGCTCTATGACTACATGGATAGTATTAACCATATTGTCCTCAGATGTTAAACACGAACATGAGTGGTATGCATACCAACAGGCACAATGAGGGCCTTACCCTCTGTGTAAAAGCCCTTAGTAAAGGCAGGTTTGGCTCATCCCTTATTGGTATGGATGCCTGCCGTAATGAGAGACTCCTGGATGAGAGCATACAAGTCCCTGAAACTATCTCACGAGCTATTCAAGACTGGGTTTTCCCTAATGGTACTGGCTCCTTTGCCCGTCACCAAAGCCGCCCTGATGCTCTCTTTGTGCGCTCTCTCTCAGGCAGACAAGCTTACCTTGATCCTTCTCAAATCCCTCCTCAAGACAGAGACATCCACCTTGTTGAACTGAAATTCTGTCCAGACACCAACCCCTCCGTTACTCTGGAAACTGCAGCAACTCAACATGCTCACATTATAACCAGACTTAAAACCCGCAGCTCAAGGAATCCAAACAGGAACAACAAAGTGACTCTACACGTCATCCTCATTGGTGTGGCTGGCACCATTTACAATGAGTACACAATCAAACCTCTTTATATATATACATATATATAGGCCTAACCAAGCATAAAGCTAAATCCCTAGCTTTCAAATTGAGCTGCCATGCCCTGCAAAGATTTACGACTATCATTAACACCAGACATGCTCTTTGCTTACAGGGGGCTTCAGGGGGGGGGGTCACTGGGCGCGCGGAGTTGGATACCAGGAGAAGGAGAGTCCGGGCGTTTTGGGGCACTGCTGACAACCCGCCTGATTCTCATTAGTTATGTTTCTTCCCTCTCCTAGGCTAGCTGTAGCTAGTGTAGTTTTGAGGGACCCTTGGTGAGACCCTTTCTAGCCTGCTAGTTAACGGACCTTTCCTTAATGCACGCGGCCTTTGGCCTGCGTAGACTTTTACTTTTACGAGGCCTGGTGCCCAGCTAGAAGCCTCACAGCAACAACACAGCGAACTGTGCAAACAACTCCAAGGTGCAGATATCACTATCCACCCAATCCTCCTGGGTGTGGGTGGGACTATTTACACTGCCCATACCCTTGATCAATTCAAAAAATTAGGGATTGACTCACAAAGATCTGAAACACTTGCAAAACAACTCCATGGCCATTCTGTACAATTTGCGCATAAACTTACCTCTACCAGACGTGCCATTGAAAATAAAAAACACTCATCATAACACCGGTGCCCTGGAGCAGCGTGCTGCCAGAAACCCACCTGATCCACATTAACTCCCCTCTCATCTTCTGGTGAGGGAGGCTCACGGCTTTTTGAGCCAATGTGTCTCTCTTTCCTTAGTTGATGTAGGGAGAGTTTTCTCTGCCTACGCAGCTTTTTCTTTTTCTTTTCCTGTTGGCATACATGACAGAATGGGCATGGAGCTTGCAAGTTTATTGGTGCGTTGGTCAAGTCCCAGTTGTTTAAACTGTTTAAGGGTGTGCTCAGTGTAGCAGGTCCCACCAACACCCAAAAGGATGGTGTGGAGAGTCACAACTTTTGCATTAATGAGTTTGCAGAGGTCTGCATGCTGCCGCTGTGCCGCCTCCAACTGTCCAGGCCTCGTGTCTTCACAGTACTTGATTTCGATCAAGTGCACATGCCGCTGGTTTACATTCAGTTGGTGGGTGGCACATATAGATACACACAAACAGTCAATTCAGCCCTCAAAATCGCTCACAAGCTCCATACTTGCTCCCACAACACGATCACAGCCGCTTTACAGGCTGCAGTCAAACCACTAGCCCATCTCTGCTAAAAACTATTTCGTTTCTTTTATAAGTAACTTTTATAAGAAGTGTATTTTTCTGGAATCTGACATTTTCTGCAATCCTGATGGAGTGCACGTCGGAATGTTTGGGTTTCTCTGATTCTGGATCTGATGGGTCTGAAAGGGGGTCTGATTCAGATGGTGCCTCTGATTGGTATCTGATTCAGAGACTTGGGTGTCTGAATCAGAGGTGACCGCAACAGCACCACAACTGAGGGATTCTGAACTGCATCTGATTCAGAGGGCACCTAGTCTGAATCAGATCCAGGCATCTGGGTGTCAGCTTGCCTCCTTAGGCACCCTCTGAGCTGCCTCTGATTCAGAGGGCACCGAGTCTGAATCAGATCCAGGCATCTGGGTGTCAGCTTGCCTCCTCAGGCGCCCTCTGAGCTGCCTCTGATTCAGAGGGCACCTAGTCTGAATCAGATCCAGGCATCTGGGTGTCAGCTTGCCTCCTTAGGCACCCTCTGAGCTGCCTCTGATTCAGAGGGCACCTAGTCTGAATCAGATCCAGGCATCTGGGTGTCAGCTTGCCTCCTCAGGCGCCCTTTGCGCTGCCTCTGATTCAGAGGGCACCTAGTCTGAATCAGATCCAGGCATCTGGGTGTCAGCTTGCCTCCTTAGACGCCCTCTGAGCTGCCTCTGATTCAGAGGGCACCTAGTCTGAATCAGATCCAGACATCTGGTTGCCAGTTTGCCTCCTTAGACGCCCTCTGAACTGCCTATGATTCAGAGGGCACCTAGTCTGAATCAGATCCAGACATCTGGTTGCCATTCTGCCTCCTCAGACGCCCTCTGAACTGCCTATGATTCAGAGGGCACCTATTCTGAATCAGATCTAGACATCTGGTTGCCAGTCTGCCTCCTCAGACGCCCTCTGAACTGCCTCTGGTTCAGAGGGCACCTAGTCTGAATCAGATCTAGGCATCTGGTTGCCAGTCTGCCTCCTCAGACGCCCTCTGAACTGCCTCTGGTTCAGAGTATTGCTGTACAACAGAAGTAGGTGGTGTTTGAAAACACCGTTTATTTATTTATAGTTGTGGGGCACTCATTTATAGTTGTGGGGCCCCTGTACCTGCATGTGCTGAGTGAGGAGCAAGTTTGTTTTATTCATGCATGTCCATGCTGTCACCCTCGCTGTCATCCTCCCCCGTTGCTTGCTCTAGCACTTCACGTAAAGGGGTCCGAAAGGGACGCGCGCATGTGCTGCAGCCGTACCTGCCTCCCATAATTCACACTTATTTTGCCTTATTTTGAAAATGAGAAACAGGCAACCACCAGCAATCCCTTCACTTCATTGGATGAGTTGACCGAACAATTCCTTCTCCTACCGTAATTCCCTTATGCATATTATACGAATTATGTAAAATGAGTGGGAAAGGTAGAGGTCAGAAATCATCGAGCACCATTGGCAAGACTGCTGGTCATCAAGGACCTGCTTCTCGCCCGGCAGCCGAGGACCTGCCCCTCACAGGCCTCGCAAGCCGGCGTCCACACACACACTCATGCAGCAAACAGGGCTGGATTCAGAGAGCCCCACCGCAGGTGACAGGCCTGTGGAGGGTGAGCCAATGGCCAAGAAACCCCCAGGCACCCCCCTGACCCAATCATGCAGTCCATCGAGATAGCAAAGACGGTGAAGGAGCAAATGGGGGATGGGCCTACTGCTGCTTCCACCATCTCCGCGCTGGTGAGCACTTCCTTCCCACCTGTCCTACTTCACAGTGAATCTCCTTGTTCACAGTGCATCTTCTCACAGTGAGAACAGTGTGAAAGTGCAAAGTGCATGTGCACTTGTGTGCCGTTGTCTGTCTGAAATGCTGTTCAAATTTGTAGAGCTGGTAGGTGCTCATCCTTGCCAGCAGGTTTGGCCTCCCTGCGCCTTAGAGCTTTGCTCGCACTGAAAACCTTCCAAGTCAATCGGACACTCATGCACATTGCAGCTGTTACTCAAGCACATTGCAGCTGGGCAATGCTGCAGCGGGGGGGGGCTACCAGCAGTGGATCCAGACCTGCCCTGGGTGCCACCAACCCTCTCTTTGAGCCGTGCCACTTGGCCTTCATCGAGGTGGGAAGCACGGACAACATGCAAAGTGCATCAGGTACCACCTGTATGGCTTTCCTCTAGCACACATGCCCAAACTGCGCATGCTCGCACGTGTGTGAGTAATACACATGTACACCATGTGTGCATGCGTTATGAGTGCTTTTGAGCACTTGCGCATGGATGTGTGTGCATGTGCCATGTTCCTGGTGGGTTAAACAGGCAAAGGTGAACACAAGTAAAATCATTGCTGATGCGCTGCACCAATAAGCTTCAACATTCTTTCATTAACCACTTGAATGCATGTCCTCTTCACACAGAGCTACTTCAAGGAGATGGTCACAACCGTCATCAAAGAGAAGCGCCAGGATTTTTGGGCATCAGGACAGCAGATCGTGCCCTCAACCTGGTTAGAAGCACGCAAAAGAGGGAGTGGACGAAGAAGGCAACTGTGCTGTCAACCCTCTGGTCTTCTCCTTGGAGCAGCTTGCCTTAGTGGGCTCTAAGGAAATGCACGTTTCACTTTTGGCCATATGTATTTATTTCAGGTCAGCAGAGCTTGAGTGGTTTGCCCAAAGTTTGGGTTTCTCGGGTTTTACATTTGCATGATGTTAGCATGGTCTACGAGAGTTGTCAAAAAATTTCGGGAGTGAAAAAGTAGTCCCAGGGTGGAGCTGTGTGCCATTTTGGGGTTGTATAAGGCCAGGAGAGCGATCTCAGTAATAATTTTCTGGAATTAAAATGTTTGGCATGTTCAGGTTTTACAGATAAATCCATAGCGTATCCAACACTGTAGGCCAGATACCCCCCCCCCTGCACATTTCCTCTTTTTTTTTTATGCTGCCATGCGTGAGTCAGGAAGTGTGTCTTGGCTTGCACAAATCTGTTCATCTTTGGACTGGCAATTGGCTTGCACAAATGTGTTCATGTTTGACTGTAAATCAGGCTTGCATGGGTGATGTTAACCACTTGCACTCATATACTCATGCTACTTGAGGTAATGTGCTAAATCGATGTTCTGTCGTGGCCTCTCAATCCAAGACTGCTCACTCTACTTGGCCGCAGATCCGCTCTCTCCTGCGGAGCAAGTCTGGGAATGTGCTGAGCACAGAGGGAAACGACAGCTGCCAGGCAGAGTACGAGCAGATGCAAGCAGAGCTTGCCGCATGGCAGCAGAGGTACCCAGGAAAGAGCCTGAGCTCAGTGCAGCTGGCACAGCCTGTGCGAGATCAGGACCAGGCACGTGGGGAAGACTCTTCTTCTGGAACAGAGGGTGGATCCGAGGAAGATGAATGATTCGAAGCATGTTTTACAGAGTGTTCCTGCATCTTCTCCAATTGTGGTGCTTGAATACGGCGTGGAACCCGTGAAGTGCTTACCATCCGATGGATGAAGAGTCTTCAGTGATTGCTTGCTTCAGCTCTTAAGTATTCTCTTGCATGTTTGTGTGTAACGCTGGGCAATTTTCCTGTTAGGGACCAGCCTTTGGAAGACCTTTTCCACGTACTAGCAGTAGTACAAGCCTTCCATTTTGCTTTGAACGAGCGGCTAGTGTGATCATGGCTTGTTAGGAACCAGAGAGAATCTGATTCAGAGAGTAAGTTGTCTGGAAAGGGGTCTGGCTATTAGTCTGAATCAGACCCTAGTTGAGAACTGAATCACACGAGGAAAGGTCTGGTTAGGGTCTGAATCAGACAGAATCAGAAAACTGAGCAGCCTAGACTGGCTGGTGATCAGAGGGTCTGATTCGGAGCAAAAGGGGTCTGATGGGGGGTCTGGCTATTAGTCTGAATCAGACCATGCCTGAGAACTGAATCACACGAGCAAGGGTCTGACTAGGGTCTGAATCAGACTGAATCAGAAAACTGAGCAGCCTAGACTGGCTGGTGATCAGAGGGTCTGATTCAGAGCAAAAGGGGTCTGATGGGGGGTCTGGCTATTAGTCTGAATCAGACCATGCCTAAGAACTGAATCACACGAGCAAGGGTCTGACTAGGGTCTGAATCAGACTGAATCAGAAAACTGAGCAGCCTAGACTGGCTGGTGATCAGAGGGTCTGATTCAGAGCAAAAGGGGTCTGATGGGGGGTCTGGCTATTAGTCTGAATCAGACCCCTGCATTACTGTGGATCAGAAGCTATCAGATGGGGGTCCCTCTGATTCAGAGCAGGCTCAGAGAACCAAAACATTCCGACGCAAGTGGATACACTTCGCATGCTTGTTTATGGAGAGCGACAATATAAGTGATTCTTCATAGAAATTGACTTCTGAAATCAACATTATGATTTGTCTCCTTCTCCAATTAATATTTGTTCACAAGATTGGTTTGGTTTGGTTACAGGCACCTTTTGCTTCAGCAAAGCTACCCTTGTAGGCAAGAACAGCTATGTAACCTTATCCTATCCTTATAAAAAGTGTGCGGTGGGGAGTTACACGTCTTTAAACCAAGGTGGCTCCTTCTCCTTAATTGCCATGGGGAATTTTCACTGCCTACATAGTTTTTCTTTCCAGCAAATGGCCTGCAATCTCCAAACTGTCTTAAATGTGTCCTTGCTTTGCTTAACAGTCCCCAACAACAAAAATTTATTCAAACAGCCATTTATATGGGATGTCTTCAATGTTCACTTTTTCTTTATCTATCAAAAACATGCGCACACGCACGTGCGCGCGTGTGTGTGTATGTGTGTGTGTGTACGTGCTGTGTGTAGGGTGCGCAAGTATGCGCGTATGTGTGCGTGCAAGTGTGTATGAGTGTAACGTGTACATATGTGAGTATGTGTGCACATTTGTGCGAGCGTGTGTGTGTGTGTTTGTGAGCATGTGTGTGTTTGTGTGCATGTGTGTGCGTGCTTCCGTGTGAGTGTGTGTACATGTGTGTGTATCAATATGTGTGTGCGCGTACGTGCGTATGTCATTATGCGTGTGTGCGTGTGTACATATGTGTGTGCGTGCATGTTTGTATGCGCGCGCGTGTGCGTGTGTGTGTGTGTGTGAAAGAGTGCGTGTGCATGCGTGTTCGTGCGTGCGTGCGTGTGTGCGTGCGTGTGTGTGTGTGTGTGTGTGTGTGTGTGTGTGTGTGTGTGTGCGTGCATGCTTGTGTGCATGTGCAAGTGTGTGTACGTGTGCCTGTGCATGTACGTGCGTGTGTCAATATGTGTGTGCGCGCACGCAGGCGTGGCACCAGGGCTCACAAGGCTCTGAAGCTGACCGTCAGGCTGCACATGGCTGCTTCCACACAGCCATTATTCATGCTTGAGACCAGTGCTCCTGAAAGTTCACGAGGTCATGAGCTTTGATTTTTTGGTCACGTCAGCTCGCTTCAGATCAGTGACAAGACTGGCGTGGTAAATTTTCGACATACGTGCAGTGCTTCGTGTATTTATTTTAAAACCCAATTCTTTATCTCATCTCGTTGCAATTGCAATGGCGAGCAGCACGCGCGAGCTGAAGGGCCCAGTCGAGCCAGCAAGCCCAGACACAGCAACTTGCTTCATCTGTTTGGAAGGGGGTGATGTGGTACGACACTGCGAATGCTCCTTGCCCACACACCGGCATTGCCTCGCAAGGTGCGCGCCTGGAAGACTGCGGGCCATACCTCGTTTTGCAAGGGAAGCAAAAGCTCCTGCCCTCCTGTGCCCTATGCTCTCTCTTCTCCCCCCCCTCACTGTCTTGTTTGCATGAAAGTTGCTTTAAGGCCTGGATGTGACTGTCAGGGATGTACTCCAGACACTGGCCGTGGCAGCAGCAGTGTTTGAAGCACGAGCATCGTTGCCAGCATGTGTGTTTCATGCGCACGCAGTTTTGCTGGAGCGCCCCTCTCTTCCCTTCTAATTTCCATAATGTAAAACTCCATTCATGCAGGTGGCAGCTGCAGCAGAGTGGGACGAGCGAGGAGACAAAGTGCAGGTAGGTCTGTGAAAGAAAGGGCACACCCTGTCATGTCATTTCAGCATCGCATCCAACTAGTGCTGTAGATCTAGCAACCTTCTTTTAAACAGTAGATGTTGCAACATCCTGTTACAAAATTCTCCTCAAAAGCACGGAACCAGCCGTCTTGCCTGGCTGTTTACCCAGCTTCGAGGCAAAGTCTTTTCTTTGTGTTTAGTTCGGACAGCAGCAGCCCAGGAGTTGCAATAGCGTTTCCTATGCTTTCATAGCAGGATAACCGATACCCGCCAGCAGTACTAATTCCGCTTGTCTCAATTGTCACATACCTGAGCTATGCTACTGCCTGTACCTTCCAGGTTTTGTCAACACAAGTTGCCTGACTGGAGGGAGGCCCTATTCCCTGATCTGAGCCCAAGGGCAGCACCAAGCAGACCAGTAATGGCCATTCATTTTGGAAATCAGGTAAAACTTACTTGCTTTGCTCAGCGCTTGGCATGGACAAGCTTTCTAAGCTGATCAGTCTTCAATTTGCTGCAGCATACTTCTAACATAAACGCTTAGTGAGCAAGTGTTTCTTCTGTGCTCCTTCCTGTTTGCAGAGGTTCGTGATGCAAGTCAGCCTTGGGATTGAGGGTGTGAATGAGGTAATGAAATTGTAATGCAATCCTCTATAAGCATGCTGTGAATTGTAGCCTGAGCTGCATAACGTTACAGTCTTTGCGAGTAAATTGGAGCATTCCTTAAAAGCAGGTACCTTGATGCACTTACTCCTGCCATTTGCAGCCTGCTAAAATTTGTGCAACTTGAAGTTGTACACATACTGTACACCTTCATTCACTGTTGCATCAGAACTTGTAAGCAAACATGATTGCACACATTGAAGCATGCACACACGCATACATGCTGACATACATGCCCATACACCTTTGATGCACAGTTCAAGAGCCAAGTAAAGAAGCTTCTAGGTTTTGGTCCTGATGACGAGTTTGATGTGAGCTTTTCTGTGCCAGTGCCATCCTTTGGCCACACCCCAGCAGCACGCGCACAGCTTGGCATGAGTGGGAACCTCAATCTCAACGGCCTCCATCAATTTGGTAGGTGCAGGTTCAGTGTGTGTCAAAAGGGTACCAGAGTTTCATTCAAACAAGTTCACTTGTGCAGGGCCATACCATAGGCTTCAGTTGGAGTTGTCTGGGAGATGGGGTAAGAGGAATCAGAAGGTTAGAAGAAGAAGGGTTCAACCCTGCCTTGCAATACATTTGAAAGCGCAAAAAGTTAGACACAAGAGAGAGCAAAATATTTGAAAGGGAAGCAGATGCCTCATTGCTCTCTGCAACCTTCAGAGCCATTTTGTTGCATGATGGCAAAATTATGATGAACCAAGTGAACAAGGAGCAAAGGAGATCTGTCATGAATGAAAGTTTAAAAAAGTTTCGACCTGGCCTGCACTTTTGCTGGGTCCATGATTCAAGATCTCAACCTTCGTGTTTGGTTGTGCTCCTTATCCACGAGAAACTTTTCATTGCCAACTGCTTGTTCATATGACATCTTGCGCTGCAGATGCTGTCACCACTGTTGCCATGGCCAACCGGCAAGAGCGGCAGAGGCTGATGTCTCTGCCACGGCTGGCGAGCAGCCCTCCATTGGCACATCCATTGCAGCTGTCCACTCTTGTGGCCCAAGCAGCAGCAGATGCGCAACAAGCAGAGGCCGCTGCAGCTGCTGCAGTGGAGAAGGCAGTCGCAACAGCAGCATCGGCAGCAGCCCTGGCAAGCAGGCAAGCTGCTCCTGTCAGCCTGCACCACCAAGGTTCCGAGATCAACAGAGAGAGGGAAGGAAACCTCACAAGCGGTAACGCAGACTCCTGCAGCAACAGTAAGGAAGAGTGTGCTCTCGTGCCTGGGCTGCGTGTGCGCACCAACCGCGCTCGGCCATCCCAGCACAGGCGCCTGCACTTGCAGCCAGGCAGCCAAATCTCGGCTGATGCAGACAGCCTGGGCCAGCATGGCCGCGCATCAAGCTTTGGAGCTGCTGGCCGTCCCAACAAGTGCCCCAGGACCTCCAGCATGGTGTGCATTTGAGAAGGCCTGGGGTTGTTCCTACTTTTGCTCTTGGGCTTGCCCAATTACATGCACTACTTAGTTTCCATGCCTGATGACGCTTCCTACTATGCACATACAAACAATGTTCCTGTGATGCATTTTTACACATCGTACAACATCTTGACGACTCGTTGGCTTTGTAGCCCGCCTAACTGGTCCCTTCAACTGGAGACAAGGCATGGATGGATTGTATGACTCACATCAATAAGACATAAGCATTGTGGATTTCTGCACTGGTCTTTCATATTTGTGCTTGAGCAGCCTGCTAGCCTCTTGACATTACCATAAGAACCCTGCAATTTAGCTCAATCCTTGCAGAGTGCTCTAAAATCATGCTAACCAATGAACAAGTGTTCAGCCTGGATGCTGACTATGTACTTGCAGGCATTGGATGGTTATGAACTCCAATATCTTGCTAATTAGTAGACCTTGATATGAGCTGCTGCTGTTCCTGCTATGACTTGTAGTATGAGCTTCGATTCTTCTCTTGTGCTTCTTTGCTTTTCTGCCCAATGCATGTCATCCCTTATAACTTTCTTCCCCTTGTACTGGATGAGTAGTAGTGTTTTTCCAGCTAGTCCAATCTGAACGAAACTGACAGTGTTTGGTGTCGTTCCACTCGGTGTATCCAAACCTTACTGTTTTTTTGCACCAGCATTCAGCAAACCTTTCCACACCGTGTGGTGTGGTGATGGTGACCATGCTATGATTTGGTTGAAGTTGCATTGCAAGCAACAATGCTTTTAGGCTTCTACACATGAAATTTACTTGAACTTTTAGCTTGTCTGTATTATGCATCCATGTTTTGGATTTTGCCTTAAATGTGATCTTGACTTGGACAGGGTGTCAACTTGACATGATTTGACAGGGTGAAACAAAGAGGCGTTGATGACCTTTCCATACTGACCTTCTGACTATCCAAACACAGCCTTTTATTTAAATGCAAAGCAAGCTTTGCCTTGTATTATCTTTTGATTGCATCGAGAATAATGTGGTGTTAAAAATCTGGCTTTGGCTTGATGTAGCCTTGATTTTCTTGATTGCTTATCTCTGTGGTTTGCTCCTTTATCCTGTCCCAATCAGGTTCTGTAACATCTGGTTACAACTAGAGGTATGGGTGATCTTTACAATACATCTAATAATATCATACTAACCTTTATACCAACATAAGGATCAAGCATTGATGTAGGTGATTCAATCTCAATTTTTCATATTCTAACTTGAAGGCTGCAAACCTTGCAATCTTCAGGGGTTGTGGAGGGTAAAGGGTCGAGGCTTGCTTAGGGTTGTGGAGGTTTATCGGGATGGACGGTTCCACTATGGCTATAAAGAAAAGAAAAAACTACGTAGGCAGAGAAAACTCTCCCTACATCAATTAAGGAAAGAGAGACACATTGGCTCAAAGAGCCGTGAGTCTCCCCCACCAGAAGATTAGAGGAGAGTTGTGGATCAGGTGGGTTTCTGGCAGCACGCTGCTTCAGGACACCAGTGTTATGATGAGTGTTTTTATTTTCAATGGCACGTCTGGTAGAGGTAAGTTTGTGCGCAAATTGTACAGAATGGGCATGGAGTTTTCTTGCAAGTGTTTCAGATCTCTGTGAGTCAATCCCTAATTGTTTGAATTGATCAAGGGTATGAGCAGTGTAGATAGTCCCACCCACACCCAGGAGGATTGGGTGGATAGTGATCTTTGCACCTTGGAGTTGTTTGCAAAGTTCACTGTGTTGTTGCAGTTGCAATAGTACATGATCCAGAAGAACCTAATAACTTACGTGCACACAAACATGCATACAAACTAGTAGCGCTTGGTAACCTTAGAGAGACAGTGTGATGGCGTGAAACTGAAAGGATACGAAGTTTGCAATCTACCTGATGAAAGAGGGCATAACAACTTGAAGCTGGTGGCTCTTTTGAACAGGAGTGCATGCCTTTCGGTGCAGAGGATGCCTGTGTAGGATTAAAAGTTGGTGCCTTTAAAATGAGAGCAGGAACGAGGCATATTTAGATGGTGCTAGTGCTCTTGTTAACAGGAGATAGATTTTTGCTCTGGACAAGAGAAATAGCCTGCCTTAAGGTCAGCTGTATATTGCATGTATGTGGGATTTTGAGGCGTTAAGAAGATTGGGAAGAAAATATTTCTAGGGGGAGGGGGGAGGGATACTGATGCACTTGGCCTAGCCCTCTTTCAGGAGCCTAGCCAGGCAATGTTGGAAAAGGGGATGGCATTGGCACTTACTAGGATCCTGGTATCAGTCAAGTAATTATCTTTTGAGAAAAAAATGTAGCCTTTAAATTAGCAGTTGCATTTGCACTTTGATTTAACCCCTGAGGTGAGGACTTTTTTGTGGATAGTTTGGGGCCTGCTTCCACCAGTTGCGAACCTATGCAACTGAATTTAGTGGTTGGCATGATCGAACTTGGCCTAAATTTGAGGTTTATCCTTGTCAGTGTGCTTGGATTGGAGGGTCACCATACCTTCCACTACATTGCAACAAATGAAAAAGAAAAATAATAAAAAAAGCTACGTAGGCAGAGAAAACTCTCCCTACATCAATTAAGGAAAGAGAGACACATTGGCTCAAAGAGCCGTGAGCCCCCCTCACCAGAAGATGAGAGGGGAGTTAATGTGAATCAGGTGGGTTTCTGGCAGCACGCTGCTCCCGGGCACCAGTGTTATGATGAGTGTTTTTATTTTCAATGGCACGTCTGGTAGAGGTAAGTTTATGCACAAATTGTACAGAATGGCCATGGAGTTGTTTTGCAAGTGTTTCAGATCTTTGTGAGTCAATCCCTAATTTCAAAAAGCTTTGAATCGATCAAGGGTCTGGGCAGCGTAGATAGTCCCCCCCACACCCAGGAGGATTGGGTGGATAGTAATCTCTGCACCTTGGAGTTGATTGCACAGTTTGCTGTGTTGTTGCTGTGGGGCTTCTAGCTGGGCAGTAGGCCTCGTATCTTCACAGTATTTGATTTCTATCAGATGGATATGGCGGGCTGGAGTTGTGCAACTCCCCATACTGCGCAGTACCCGGTTTGAGGGTGGAGTGGGTGGTCTGTTTGGGTTAGTTGGGTGAGGAGTGACCAAGATTGCATCAGGGCGGCTGGAGTTGCATCTGGTTTGAATAGAAATTGTGGGTTTGAAGAGGTTGGAAGGTACGGCACGATAAGAGACTTGCTCAGGAACTTGCAGGTTGTGCTGGGTCAAACGGTTTGTGTTGCCCGCATCCAACTGCACAAGATTGGCCCCATAAGAGCCTTCACTGACCAGTTTCAAAATCATCCTGCAAGAAATGTTGTGACGCTCAGTTACCATGTTACGCATGATGGGGCATTGGCAGCCATATAAGATGTGGAGAGCGCTACCCATGTGATGGCAATCAGGTAGGGGGCATGTCAGGGTAGTGGATCTTTTATATCGGACTGCATGTTTCTGATTGTATAGGGTGCCTGTGTGGTATTGGAAGACAGTGCGTTTCATTCGAGTTGAGAGACTGGGCATGTTCCAAAAGGCATTGCTGATGCTTTTGTTTACATTAGGTAGCAAGCTCTGGTAATACGTACAGTAGCCTGTCTTCCTGTCAGCTCAGCCCAGCTTGTGCTTAGCATGCATATGGGATTTCAGAGCATTTCTAAGGTCTGAGAGGAGCCTTAAACGCAACAAATGATCAAACATGTCCAAACCAATCCTGGCTTGTTTGCATGGCATAATGGAAGCACTACGTGGACAGTTTGCACCCCTGGGCCAGGTGTACGCCCCTACATCAAGTGAGGAGACAAAGGACGATGCGTTATGACTCCCTAAGGCCCCCCTCAAACTGGGCCAGATCTAAATCGGATGGAAATTCTGGAGGAGGGGGGAGTGCTCAAGGTCCGGTTTACCTATGCCCTTTGACCATATTCAATATTCAATATGTGCCCTTTGACCATATTCAAGTTGAAGGTCGAGGTGAGCAGGACCCATTAATGCTGTGGCAAAAAATACAAAAGGAAAAGAGGACCGGACCCCTGATTGGGCTCAGTGACCTGGGCCTAGAGAAACTTTGCATTTGTTTATGAGAAACTTTTGCATTTATTTTGGTATAAGAAAAGAAAAGGAAAACTACGTAGGCAGAGGAAACTCTCCCTACATCAATTAAGGAGAAGGACTCCTTTGTCTCGGAGATGTCTCGGAGACACATTGGCTCAGAAGAGCCGTGAGCCTCCTCCACCACAAAGCTACAAAGAAGAAAGCTAATGGGGATCTGGAGGGTTACTGGAAGCACCCGGCTCCAGAACCTGGCTGTGAGAAGCATCATTTTCCATAGCACGTCTAGTGGTAACAAGCTTATGGGCATACTGAAACGAATGGGCATGGAGTTTTTGAGCAAGTTTATTGGCCCGTTGATGGTCCAGTCCAAGTTGTTTAAACTGGTTCAAGGTATGATCAGTATAGCAGGTCCCACCAACACCCAGAAGGATAGTGTGGAGAGTCACAACTTTAGCACTAATGAGTTTGCTGATGTCTGTATGCTGCCGCTGTGCCGCCTCTAACTGTTGTCCAGGCCTCGTGTCTTCACAGTACTTAATTTCAATCAAGTGCACATGTCGCTGGTTTACATGAAGTTGGTGTCTCACGCGGTTGGCTCGTGTGGTCCTCTGTGTTGGGTTGTGTCTGCTGCGCAACGCATGGTGTGAGAGAGTGGAAGAAGGAGAAGAAGGAGTGGGTTTGGCTTTATAGGGAGTAATCAGTATAGCATCAGGACGACTGGATGTGAGTCTAGATCTCTTAGGAAAATTTATAGGAAAAAGGTAAGGGGGTAAAATTCTGTTTGATGCATGTGCAGGGATTTGGAGGTTGTGTTGCGCCAGCCTATCATCACTCCCTATGTCCATGTTAACCAAGCCTGCCCCCAAAGGGCTTTTGCTAAGAGCTTTGATGATCATTCTTCCAGCAACATTGTGGCGTTCAGTTTTCATGCTGGAGATGATATGGTTTTGGCAGCCTGAAAGCATGTGGAGTGCACTGTCTAATTGATGACAGCCTGGGGGAGGGCATAGTGGGTCAGTGGATCTCTTGAAACGAACTGCATGTTTTTGGTTATAGAGGGTGCCAGTGTGATATTGTAAAATGGTGCGCTCCATAGGTGTGGATATACAAGGCATGTTTCTAAAGGCGTTGCTGACTTTCTTGTGAACATGAGGTAATAAGCTCTGATAGTAAGTGTAGTAGCCTGTTTTGGGGTTGGCATATCCAAGTCTGTGTTTTATATGCATGTGAGACTTGAGAGCATTTTGAAGATTGGGGAGGTAGGTTACTTTAGGATTGGGAGCAGGAGCTGTGGGTGTGTCAGCATTGTGTTCATCTTTTTCCTCCTTGGCTAACCAAAATAAGTGAGAGAAAGGATTTCCGCCAGGGCCTGCGCAAGGGATCCCAGTATCAGCCATGATATTATTGGCTTGGCTTGCTTGATATTTAGCAATAGCATCTGCACACTCGTTACCAGCAATGCCAGCATGAGATTTTACTTTGTATAAACAAATATTGGTTTGTGAGTTGCTAATGAGAGAAGATATGATTTTAAGAACATCCCCTTGAATATGTTGTTTGTGCTTCTCAGGGTAAATAAGCTGTTTACGTATTTGATGAAGAGAGGTAAGACTGTCTGAAGCAATGTGTGAATAAGAGTGCGTGAGGCAGCAGCAATTGCTGCTAATTCAGCTCGACATATGGTGTTGGTAATTCCAGCACCATTGGGCTCGACAAAAATTCTGCTGTCAGTGAGAGGGCAGTAGACGCCTGCTCCAATTTGTTGTATGCCATTCTGGATTTGACAACTACCATCAGTGTAAGCCCATGTCCTCCAGTCAGGGACTTTGAGCTTGAGGGTTGGACTAGATTGGTTAGGTACAAAAAGTTTTTCCTGATTACCTATGTGTGAATAGGTTGGGTTTCTAGATGTTTGTTGTTTGTGAGAGGGGAGGCGTTGGCATTTATTGAATCCAGGCATATCAGCATGCATTGTATTGAGAGTAGAATGGCTGCCTATATTGCGCAGCTTCCAATTAACTTCTGGTACAGCCAAAGCCAGGCCCTGCAGCCAAGCTGGGTTGTGATTGTTAAGATGTATCCTTGCAGATGCGTTCCAGACAGCAACAATTTGTAGGTCCCATGTGTGCTGAGGAAGAGGTATTTCCTGGTTGAGGCAAGATTGTGGATCATTGTAGCAAAGGTTAATACGTGTGATTGTTCCAAGTTCACAACAGAGATGTGGATAAGCAGTGATGAGCTTAGAGTAGGGGTTAGTTATCATTTGTTTTCCCCAGATAGGGAGGAACATGTAAGTTGCAGTGGCTTCTGTATTGAGAATAGCTGAGTAAATAGAATGACGCAAGGCCTGAGTCATAATATTCTCATCATAAATGGGATGGCAGACGGAGAAACCTGAAAATTTGGATGAGAAGGAGTTATGATAGGCACCGAAGAGAGTGTCTCGGGGGTCGTAGCTCCAGTAGTGTTGGTATTGTGGGTTGTGGTCCAGCGGGGAGGCCATTTTTCCTTGAGTTACCAGGGCCCATTCTTTAAGGGCAGTGTGGATGTGGGTTGGTAGGGCTCGCAAAAAGGAGTATTTAATCTTATTGCTAGCATACTTGGTTTCTAGCATAGTCTTGCGAGTAAGGAGCCCCTGCAGCTCAGATGCAAAGCTAGTTGGAGGAGGTGTTATGGTTTCATGCGAGCTGGCAAGTTTGGCCTTATAGAATGCCTTGTAAAGAATTTGAAATCGGCTAGGGGTTATCATCCCCACACATTTACCTTGTGTGTTGTAAATGCAGGCCATGCATGATTTGTAAATTTCTGGAAGGATAAGGGGAGGTGGGGCACGCGGCTGGGGGCTGTTTGATTCAGCATCTAGCGGTTTTTGATTAGGGTTTTGTTCAGCTTTGTACTTAACAAGGTCAACGTCATGCAGCCAAAATTCACAACAACCAGTGGGTTTAATGTCAACTTGTGGATAGGTGGGGTGAATATCAAAGGTGATTTTGTTGCGTAGTTCTGTGTCAAGTTTCTGCTGCCAGGTGTTAATAGCATAAAGCTTTTCAAAACCTTGTCTTTCAAGGTTAGAGAGGGCAGAGTCTGCTGCGGGTCGGGAGAGGTCGGGTTTGCTTTGCCTGGCTTTAAATTCAAGCAGGCGCTGTTGGAATTCAGGCCAAATTAATATATACATGCTGTAAAACTTCTTTTTTAATGTCGTTACTAACATTTCTGCTGTTGCTGAGGGAGTCCAGGAGGCTAAAGGAACGCTGTAGAGCATGGCACCATGGCAGCAGCACACCCCATTCCACTTTGCTATTCCATCATCATCTATTGGTAAGATTGGCCGCTACCATGACATATCTGCTGGAATTTCAATTTGAGAGGCTTTGTACCCCAACTGAAGCCTTGTTAAGAAGCCTAAGACATTCTTAAATGCTTTACTGATTGACAAGGTCCTACGGACTTTGTCACAGCAGCTTTACTTAGCAATTGCCACAAACAATTCCGGGGTGCTGGGCTAAAACAAAGTTTGTTTAACATATGTTCTCTTGCTTCTACTTGCTAAAACCCTTGCAGCACCGTGCAGCACTCCAGAACAGCATGCTATTGCCCTGGGAGCCAAGCCTTAGAATATGAAAATTTGAGAATGAGTCACCTACATCAAGAATTGATCCTTATGTTGGTATAAAGGTTAGTATGATATTATTAGATGTATTGTAAAGATCACCCATACCTCTAGTTGTAACCAGATGTTACAGAACCTGATTGGGACAGGATAAAGGAGCAAACCACAGAGATAAGCAATCAAGAAAATCAAGGCTACATCAAGCCAAAGCCAGATTTTTAACACCACATTATTCTCGATGCAATCAAAAGATAATACAAGGCAAAGCTTGCTTTGCATTTAAATAAAAGGCTGTGTTTGGATAGTCAGAAGGTCAGTATGGAAAGGTCATCAACGCCTCTTTGTTTCACCCTGTCAAATCATGTCAAGTTGACACCCTGTCCAAGTCAAGATCACATTTAAGGCAAAATCCAAAACATGGATGCATAATACAGACAAGCTAAAAGTTCAAGTAAATTTCATGTGTAGAAGCCTAAAAGCATTGTTGCTTGCAATGCAACTTCAACCAAATCATAGCATGGTCACCATCACCACACCACACGGTGTGGAAAGGTTTGCTGAATGCTGGTGCAAAAAAACAGTAAGGTTTGGATACACCGAGTGGAACGACACCAAACACTGTCAGTTTCGTTCAGATTGGACTAGCTGGAAAAACACTACTACTCATCCAGTACAAGGGGAAGAAAGTTATAAGGGATGACATGCATTGGGCAGAAAAGCAAAGAAGCACAAGAGAAGAATCGAAGCTCATACTACAAGTCATAGCAGGAACAGCAGCAGCTCATATCAAGGTCTACTAATTAGCAAGATATTGGAGTTCATAACCATCCAATGCCTGCAAGTACATAGTCAGCATCCAGGCTGAACACTTGTTCATTGGTTAGCATGATTTTAGAGCACTCTGCAAGGATTGAGCTAAATTGCAGGGTTCTTATGGTAATGTCAAGAGGCTAGCAGGCTGCTCAAGCACAAATATGAAAGACCAGTGCAGAAATCCACAATGCTTATGTCTTATTGATGTGAGTCATACAATCCATCCATGCCTTGTCTCCAGTTGAAGGGACCAGTTAGGCGGGCTACAAAGCCAACGAGTCGTCAAGATGTTGTACGATGTGTAAAAATGCATCACAGGAACATTGTTTGTATGTGCATAGTAGGAAGCGTCATCAGGCATGGAAACTAAGTAGTGCATGTAATTGGGCAAGCCCAAGAGCAAAAGTAGGAACAACCCCAGGCCTTCTCAAATGCACACCATGCTGGAGGTCCTGGGGCACTTGTTGGGACGGCCAGCAGCTCCAAAGCTTGATGCGCGGCCATGCTGGCCCAGGCTGTCTGCATCAGCCGAGATTTGGCTGCCTGGCTGCAAGTGCAGGCGCCTGTGCTGGGATGGCCGAGCGCGGTTGGTGCGCACACGCAGCCCAGGCACGAGAGCACACTCTTCCTTACTGTTGCTGCAGGAGTCTGCGTTACCGCTTGTGAGGTTTCCTTCCCTCTCTCTGTTGATCTCGGAACCTTGGTGGTGCAGGCTGACAGGAGCAGCTTGCCTGCTTGCCAGGGCTGCTGCCGATGCTGCTGTTGCGACTGCCTTCTCCACTGCAGCAGCTGCAGCGGCCTCTGCTTGTTGCGCATCTGCTGCTGCTTGGGCCACAAGAGTGGACAGCTGCAATGGATGTGCCAATGGAGGGCTGCTCGCCAGCCGTGGCAGAGACATCAGCCTCTGCCGCTCTTGCCGGTTGGCCATGGCAACAGTGGTGACAGCATCTGCAGCGCAAGATGTCATATGAACAAGCAGTTGGCAATGAAAAGTTTCTCGTGGATAAGGAGCACAACCAAACACGAAGGTTGAGATCTTGAATCATGGACCCAGCAAAAGTGCAGGCCAGGTCGAAACTTTTTTAAACTTTCATTCATGACAGATCTCCTTTGCTCCTTGTTCACTTGGTTCATCATAATTTTGCCATCATGCAACAAAATGGCTCTGAAGGTTGCAGAGAGCAATGAGGCATCTGCTTCCCTTTCAAATATTTTGCTCTCTCTTGTGTCTAACTTTTTGCGCTTTCAAATGTATTGCAAGGCAGGGTTGAACCCTTCTTCTTCTAACCTTCTGATTCCTCTTACCCCATCTCCCAGACAACTCCAACTGAAGCCTATGGTATGGCCCTGCACAAGTGAACTTGTTTGAATGAAACTCTGGTACCCTTTTGACACACACTGAACCTGCACCTACCAAATTGATGGAGGCCGTTGAGATTGAGGTTCCCACTCATGCCAAGCTGTGCGCGTGCTGCTGGGGTGTGGCCAAAGGATGGCACTGGCACAGAAAAGCTCACATCAAACTCGTCATCAGGACCAAAACCTAGAAGCTTCTTTACTTGGCTCTTGAACTGTGCATCAAAGGTGTATGGGCATGTATGTCAGCATGTATGCGTGTGTGCATGCTTCAATGTGTGCAATCATGTTTGCTTACAAGTTCTGATGCAACAGTGAATGAAGGTGTACAGTATGTGTACAACTTCAAGTTGCACAAATTTTAGCAGGCTGCAAATGGCAGGAGTAAGTGCATCAAGGTACCTGCTTTTAAGGAATGCTCCAATTTACTCGCAAAGACTGTAACGTTATGCAGCTCAGGCTACAATTCACAGCATGCTTATAGAGGATTGCATTACAATTTCATTACCTCATTCACACCCTCAATCCCAAGGCTGACTTGCATCACGAACCTCTGCAAACAGGAAGGAGCACAGAAGAAACACTTGCTCACTAAGCGTTTATGTTAGAAGTATGCTGCAGCAAATTGAAGACTGATCAGCTTAGAAAGCTTGTCCATGCCAAGCGCTGAGCAAAGCAAGTAAGTTTTACCTGATTTCCAAAATGAATGGCCATTACTGGTCTGCTTGGTGCTGCCCTTGGGCTCAGATCAGGGAATAGGGCCTCCCTCCAGTCAGGCAACTTGTGTTGACAAAACCTGGAAGGTACAGGCAGTAGCATAGCTCAGGTATGTGACAATTGAGACAAGCGGAATTAGTACTGCTGGCGGGTATCGGTTATCCTGCTATGAAAGCATAGGAAACGCTATTGCAACTCCTGGGCTGCTGCTGTCCGAACTAAACACAAAGAAAAGACTTTGCCTCGAAGCTGGGTAAACAGCCAGGCAAAACGGCTGGTTCCGTGCTTTTGAGGAGAAGTTTGTAACAGGATGTTGCAACATCTACTGTTAAAAAGCAGGTTGCTAGATCTACAGCACTAGTTGGATGCGATGCTGAAATGACATGACAGGGTGTGCCCTTTCTTTCGCAGACCTACCTGCAATTTGTCTCCTCGCTCGTCCCACTCTGCTGCAGCTGCCACCTGCATGAATGGAGTTTTACATTATGGAAATTAGAAGGGAAGAGAGGGGCGCTCCAGCAAAACTGCGTGCGCATGAAACACACATGCTGGCAACGATGCTCGTGCTTCAAACACTGCTGCTGCCACGGCCAGTGTCTGGAGTACATCCCTGACAGTCACATCCAGGCCTTAAAGCAACTTTCATGCAAACAAGACAGTGAGGGGGGGGAGAAGAGAGAGCATAGGGCACAGGAGGGCAGGAGCTTTTGCTTCCCTTGCAAAACGAGGTATGGCCCGCAGTCTTCCAGGCGCGCACCTTGCGAGGCAATGCCGGTGTGTGGGCAAGGAGCATTCGCAGTGTCGTACCACATCACCCCCTTCCAAACAGATGAAGCAAGTTGCTGTGTCTGGGCTTGCTGGCTCGACTGGGCCCTTCAGCTCGCGCGTGCTGCTCGCCATTGCAATTGCAACGAGATGAGATAAAGAATTGGGTTTTAAAATAAATACACGAAGCACTGCACGTATGTCGAAAATTTACCACGCCACTCTTGTCACTGATCTGAAGCGAGCTGACGTGACCAGAAAATCAAAGCTCATGACCTCGTGAACTTTCAGGAGCACTGGTCTCAAGCATGAATAATGGCTGTGTGGAAGCAGCCATGTGCAGCCTGACGGTCAGCTTCAGAGCCTTGTGAGCCCTGGTGCCACGCCTGCGCGCGCGCACACACATATTGACACACGCACGTACATGCACAGGCACACGTACACACACTTGCACATGCACACAAGCATGCACGCGCACACTAGCGGGCACATAGAAACACACACACACATGCACACACACACACACACACACACACACACACACACACACACATGCACACACACACACACACACACACAACCACACACGCACAACATACACACACGCACATGCACACACAAATGCACATTCGCGTAAACACTTACACACACACCTACACACACGCGCACTTACACACGCACGCGCGTGCACACGTGCACACGTGCGCACACACATACACACACACGCACGTACACACGTACACACAAATGCACATGCACACACTTGCGGGCACGTGGACACGCACACATACATACACATGCACACACTTGCGGGCACGTGGACACACACATACACAAACGTGCGCGCGAACACGCACACACACACACACACACACGTACAAGCACACGTTCACACGTACACACACGCACATATACTTACATGTATACACGCACGCGCACGCACACACAACCCATGTAAACACGCATGCACACACGCACCAAACACACACACACGCACACACACACACACACACACACGCACACGCACACACACACGCGCGCGCACACACACACGCACACACACACACACGCACACACACACATGCTGATGAGCACAAGCTTAAAAAAGAGCCATGGATATTCTGAGCACTAGTTGAGAGCTGCAGAAATGCACACTGTGCTGCACGCTGAACCATCATTCCATGGCATGCACACCTTCTCAAGTGCATGCATGTCAGGAAGCTGCTCGTTGCCCACTCATTTCACTACAAGCGTGCCCTGCATCCATTGCTTCCCTTGTACAGGCAGCGGGCGCGGACGACAATAATGGACTTTGTAGCGTCTTACTTCCCATATGTTGGCCTCAAGATTCCGGAGGTGACTGCCTTTCCCCGGGCAATTCTGAGAGAGTGTGGGCGCTTGCTTGTGGCTTAACCCCAAGGGCTAGCCTAGCCCACAGCTCAGACATTGCGTGTATCAAGTCGTGGCAAGCCCTTGTTTCCTTATGCTTGCCATAATGACACCATGCATGTCAGTGGAGTTTATGGGATGAAGTTTGTGCTTGCCACCCAAAGACATCTGCATAGGCTGGTCCCAACAGTATAAATATTACATGTAGTTGTGCCCACTTGCTACCAGATTGGGCACCCTGTCTGGAGGTTTGGCACACACACGCCCAGATGGCCAGGTGACAGGCTTGACAACAACTCGCCATGTCTTGTCTTTGGCGTGGGAATTCTTGCGCATGTCCCCCACTCAGCTGGCCCTTAGGTTGCAAGTGTTAAGTGGTGGTGGTTCCTCAAGCATGAACACATCCCCCCCGCACCCCCAGGACTTCTTCAAGCACCTGGATGTACTGGTTTTTGTGGAGGCCACTATATACCAGCTGGATGAGGACAATGAGGCCCTGGCAGCCCAAGGCCGCACAGAGCCTGGCAGGCGGCTGCTGGGTGAGGTGGATTGAGTGAGTTTGAAGTCATGTGCTTTTGGAAGCTGCTTCCAAAGGCAGCACGTGCAATGTAGGGTACAGAGGTTGCAGGAGCAAAAGGTCTCCAGTCAAAAAGGCTGACTGCTCGCCCAAAATGCAGTTGACCACATGATGTGGTCCACAACAGATGCAAGATTGCAGCAGTGGGGTGCTGGAGTCTTGGGTGCAGCGGGAGTCACACGCTTCATGAACGCTTTCATTCTAGGCTCTATGTGTGCACAAATCTGGCTTTCGTGTGAAGCCAAGCGCAGAAGCACTTGTGAGCTTCTGTTGGTTGGCTGCATGCACAAAGCCAAGCTGCCACGTGTTAATAGCCAGCATACAAAGCTTTTGCATTGCACATCCCTTGCTGGCAAGCTTTGCAGTTTTGGCTTGCTTTGCCCTGGTAGAAGTGTGCAGCTGGATGTTTTCCAGCAGGAGAGGTTGACGTTGGTTTTCGTGTGTCCTCACCAGCATGAATATTTGCCATGTTTGGCAACTTTTTCCTTTATTCAATGCCTTGCAAGCTTGTGCATGCTGCTCCAAAGGCTGTGGATTGTCTAAGGGGTCGAGCATTGTGCAGAGCCTCTGCAGGCCTGAACATGGTTCGCAAGGTTTGGCATACGCTTGATCATATCTAGACTGTGTGTCATCTTCTGCATAATCAAGATAGATGGTGGATTTCAACCAATCCATGATCACTTGTGGATTTTGCACCCTCTATCACATGATCATCCAGAATGATGCTGCTGCCTTCTGCGCCTGTGCTTCATGAGTGCCCCTTTCTTCTGCCCTGCAGAAGAATCTGTCCTAGCTCGCGTCCTAGAGGGTCTTGGATTGATGGATGACTGCATCATGGCAGAACTCAAGCAGGTGGGGAGGGTGTGTGGAGTATTGAAGAAATTGTCGTCGCAGTGCCAATGATGTCATGGCGTTGCTGGTGGCATGGCACGAGGCAAAGAGTGGGCACAAAGAGTGAGAGTGCGACCTTGCGGTATTCCCTCTTTGCTTGCTGCTCTTCAGGCCCTGACCCGTTAGAGATCTTTGTGCAGAGTATGTGAACCACGATGTTCAGAGTGCTTCCTTCCTGCTGTCTCCCACACTTTTGAATACTTTAAGCTGCATCTTCCCCTTTTTGTGCCTAATTTGTGACTCTCTCTTCCCTCCTGTTTCCTCCTTCTCACCATCCATGGTGGCTTTGTTCAACACGCCCCTAGCAAGCGGCCACTGGCCCCACTGTGCCCCTCTGATGCCGCTTTTCACATTGCCATGGAATTTTTTTATTCGAGGAGGATTATGGAAGCGCTGTGCTCCCGCTGCTGCATCATGTCGTGCGCAGGGTGATGTGTACTGGGAAGGAGAACGCAAGCTGTGCTCTGCCATGCGCGACAGGGGCTGTATTCCAAGGCCTTCTCTTGTGCTCAAGGAGGCCAGTCCAACAGAGTTGGGCAGCAGGGAGGAAGGCGCAAGCAGCAAAGCTGACCCTGCTGTGCCGGCAGAAAAGCAGAGTTCAGGCCAGGAGGAAACAAAAGTGCAGGGCCCTCTACCGCAGCAGCAGCAGCATCAAAGAGAGCTGCAGCAGGAGTCCTGGCAGGGGTTCAGTCTAGAGGAGGCTCTGGCAGTGCATGAGAGCAAGAGCTTTGACTACCGCGTGAGTGTGTGCTACTCGGTGCAGGAGGCAACAGGGAAAAAACGACGAGATGTCTGCTCTCTTCATGTACGACTTGCATGCTAGGGTGCTCCAAATAGAAAAGAGAAGAAAAACGCAGGCAGTGAGAATGCTCCCCACATCAACTAAAGGAAAGAGGATACCTAAGGCCGAGACATTGCGTACCCTCTTCACCAAAAGAAACAAAAGAAAGAAGTCAACGAGGATCAAGAGGGTTACTAGCAGTATCCCGTGCCTGACCTTGGTGATGAGAGTTGAGAGGAGTCTTTTCAAGAGCGCGTCTGGTGCTAGCAAGTTTATAAGCGTACTGGACAGAATGAGCATGAGGCTTCAGAGCAAGCTTGGTGACTGTATGAGTGTCAAGACCAAGCTCTTTAAGAGGCTCCAGAGTGTGGGGGGTGTGGATGGCCCCGCCCACACCTAACAAAATGGTACAGAGGGTGACGTGTGTGTGTGTGTGTGTGTGTGTGTGTGTGCATGTGTGTGTGTGTGTGTGCATGTGTGTGTGTGTGTGTGTGTGTGCGCGCGCGCGTATGCATGTGTGTGTGTGTGTGTGTGTGTGTGTGTGTGTGTGTGTGTGTGTGTGTGTGTGTGTGTGTGTGTGAGGGTAACTCTGGAAAAAGGGTGGCTAGGGTGACGGACCTTGGAAGCAGGTGGAGTGGCTGTGGCTGGCGCTGAGTGCTCCCTGTTCTCCCCGCGCCCCCCTCTACTCCTCAGCAGATACCGGGAATTGGTCTTGGCACTCATTTCATCGGAACAATTAATATTGCATCAGGGCGACTAGAAGTGAGCCTTTGTTTGTCAAGGAAATGAAGGAAAATGTACTTAGGGATGGTTCTATTTGTTGAGTATTCAGGGATCTGTAAAGCAAATAGAATTTGGAAGCATGTTTCCTGCAAATCAAATTCTTCTTGCCTGTACCAGGTATCTTAGATATTGGCATCTGAATGCTGGCGGACGCATGGCGGCTTCAATCACAAGGCCTAAAACATGCATGATTTTGCCCTGTCTTTCCCTTCATGCACTCTCCATTGCACACGTGCGAATGCATATTCACAAATGCACGCAAGTGCACGCCCCTGCACACACGCACGCGCTCGCACACGTGCACACACACAACACAGACACACGCACACACACGCACGCGCGCACACACACACACACACACACACACACCACACAAACTCCTCAGGTGATGCACTTGATCTTGTGGAAGCTTGCTGGCCGACAGCCGCACCCCAGCCTCCTTCAATTTTTGAGAGTGGATGAACTCCTTGTTGACATCGGTGATGATCTCACAGACTATGAGGACGATGTAGAGCGCAATAGTTTCAATATTTTTCGGTGCTACGCCCACTTGTTCGGAGCGGACGCCCCACGGATGCTTGTGCAGAGGATTAGCAATCTTGAGCAACTGCATGCACAGCTCCTAGCTGAACTACCAACCCATCTTCAAGCACATTGGCTCGCACGCCATAAAGAGGCATCTGCTGAGGGGGGCAGCTGTGATGGAGCAGGGTCTTCTTGGGAGTTTCCTTCAATCATCTATGATGAGACTGCATTTCGTGAGGATGAAGATTAACATGAATTGTTTCGCACAAGGTACCTCGGTGCGCATCACCTGTGAATTTGAAATAGGTCGTGGAGGGTAAGGCTACATCGCTGTCTCCACATACAAGGGCAGCTGAGCGGATAGGTCAAGGGAGGTGTACTAGGCTATGTGGTCCCGGGTATGCTAACTGTTCATCACAGGCACAGACTTTGCAGACCAAGAACTGGCCGAGCATCAACGAAAGGATCCCTAAGGTAAGGTTACATTGCTATATCTGCCTACAAGGGCAGCTGAGCGGGAACACTGACCAGTGGGATTTGACCTTCACACAGGATTGCAAGAACAAAGGAACACGGCATGCTTTTCATCTTGGAGTCCTCCTTGGTCACACCTATCATATTCAGATGTATGCTCCTGCCAAAGTGATGCCTCAATTCTCAGGGTGTGAGCATGTGAACGGAAACGTGCTACGTTCCTCAGCATGTGCTTGCCTACATCAAGATGGTCACACCTGTTGTATTCAAGTTGCAAATGGGGACAGAAAAGGGCGCGCCATGAACAGACAAAGGAAGAGCCAACCAGTGATTATGTTCACTTAGTTAAAGTTAAGCTAAATTGTTTGTGTGCTCACTGTGTTCTGTCAAGGCATCAGCATTCCACACAGCTTGCAGCCTTTTTCTCAAACCGACAATAAATGATTGTGACTCCTGTGGTTGAGCTGGGCCAGTTGCCATGCACTCCAATCCTTAACAGAAGTCATAAACACCAGGCACTGCAAACTCATTAGTGCAAAAACTGTGACTCTTCATACTATCCTTCTGGGTGTTAGCGGGACCTGTTATATTGAACACACCCTTATTCAGTTCAAACACCTTGGATTTGAACATCAATGTGCCATTAAACTTGCGCGCAAACTCCATGCCTGTTTTGTTATGTATGCCAGCAAGCTTGTTACTACTAGGCTTGCTAAAACAACCATATCTCTCACAGCCAGAGGGAGCCGGGTGCTTCCACTAACCCTCCAGATCCCCATTAGGATAGGATAGGATAGGGTTACATAGCTGTACCTGCCTACAAGGGCAGCTTAGCTGAAGCAAAAGGTGCCTGTAACCAAACCAAACTAAACCTGTTACACGGTGTAAATGTCAACTGAAAGCCTTGAGCTGAGTTCAGAAATGTCAACTGTAAAAGTCACACACACTGTCACTCTAAATGGAACAAGCACGCAAAGTCATGCACAAAAAACTTCACAAGGCTGTAGTGTCAGGAAAATATACTGTTGTGTTTCCACAAGAAGCACATAAAGTTTTAGAACAGCATCGCTCTGAAAAAGGTCCAAGAGGCCATGATAAATGTGTTATGTTCTGCTTTGCATCCCCATTAGCAGTCTTTATTTTGCAGCTGTGTCGTGGATGGGACTCACGGCTCTTTTGAGCCAATGTGTCTCCTTCCCCTTAATTGATGTAGGGAGAGTTTCCTCTGCTTACGTAGTTTTTCTTTTCTTTTCAACAGGGAAGGGAAGGGAAGGGTTACATAGCTGTACCTGCCTGCGGGGGCAGCTTAGCTGAAGCAAAACGTGCCTGCAAGCAAACCAGTCCAAACTAAAAAGCAAAATGAGCTAGAAGCTCAGTCACAGCATTTCAGGCAAGCAGGCTTTTCAACAGGCACACATTGCTTACATCACAAGAATTATAAATACCAGGCGCTCATTATACTTGCAGGGTTCTTCTGGCAGGGGCGTCACTGGGGGCAAGGCAGTTCAGAGCAGGAGGAGGAGAGCCTACGCCTGCAGGCGCAAAGCTGACAGCAACCCACCTGACCCTCATTAGTTGTTCCCCATCGCTTCATAGCTTGGTTTATGCTGGGCCCGTGAACCTCCTCGGTGAGGCCCTAGCTAGCTTGCTAGTTAGGGGACCTCTCCTTAATGTGCGCAGCTGGACCTGGCTTGCGTAGTCTTTTCTTTTCTTTCAGGCCTGTGTCTCTTTAGCCTGTCCAAGAAGACTGCCTTCTGGTTTCTCTCATGAGCATGCCGTGCACGCCTTGTTTTTTTGTATCCGTTCTAAGGTACTGGCAGGCAAGCACAGCTTGACCGCTTTGCATAGCTTGGATGAACAGACGCCTCTTTGACCGACACTGCTCATCAAACCAGATAGGCCTCCTGATCCCTTGTTTTTCTGTTCTCTTGAAAATAAACCCCTAAATTTGCACATGCCAACGTTTTGCTCACTCGCAGCTTGAAAAGAAAAGAAAAAGGAAAAACCACGTAGGCAGAGAGAACACTCCCTACATCAATTCAGGAAAAGGAGACGAATTGGCTCAAAACAACCGTGAGCCTCCCTCACCAGAGGGTAAAAGGGAAGCTGACGAAATCCAGATTCTCAAACAAAAATATGCTGTGTCTATGTTGCCAGCCTCAAAAGCAGCTTTTTCCTTCCAACTGCAACTGCAACTGCAACTGCACCGGCAACTCCAAGTTCCTCATAAGCAAATTGCTGCTTGTGCTTCCAAATTAAACTCAATTCTGTAGCATTTACACAACATGCTACGATCAGCCAGAGTCTCGGGCTGTAGGCCAATCCCCCTTGTAACCCATTTCCCATCACCAAGATCAGGCACGGGACACTGCTAATAACATTCTTGAACACTTTTGTTTCTTTTGGTGAAGGAGATACACTGTGTCTTGGCCTTAGGCATCCTCTTTTCTAAGATTAATGTGGGGAGTGTTCTCTCTGCTTGCGTAATTCTTCTTTTCTTTCCAAAATGTATGCTGCCAGACCTGACATGCAGATTCTTTTTTCCCTACCTGAATGCAAGCATCTGCGGATGCAGCATGTGCGCTCTTGTTTGCATAGACTCTGAAATATGATCGCACCATTTCAATGCCTGGCTAGGCATTCTTTGTATTGTTCAACAAGAAAATAAGTTATGTTTTGGGTGTGCTTGCATCTAGTTGCAAGTTACTCGTTCTTGAGCCAGAACATTAAGAATAGATTGTAATTGCTCAAATATATCAGGCTAATAATTTTACATAAAGCAAATTTAGGGAGCACAGAAGAATAAACAACTCCTACAGGGAGCAATCTGGCATTTTGCAATGTAACACCCAAGCAGATAGCACATCAGGAATCAAGGTACTGTCACATTGCCACTGTACGGGTACATTGTGCTAAAGTTTGAGAGTTCCCTTGGTCGCGTTGCTTGCATTTGCACACAAGCCATGCACACCATTCCCAAGCAAGATTCATCCAGGCCTTAATCTTTGCAGATCACGCTCTCATTGACGATTGCTTTTTGCAAACCTTTCATACATTTTAGTGCGTGCAACATGAACCCCATTTTATATTACTAGTTACTGCAGCCATTCTCGTGGGACGCTTTGTGCGCAGAGCCTATAGGAAGCCCCCTGCCTGCCCAGTGGTAACACAGAAGAGCGCTCCTGCCAGTTGCGCTCAGCACCAGGGGCGGGGGGCGGGGCTCTCTGCCCCGCTGCTGGGCTGCTGGGCTACTAATTTAACAGGCTGTGGGGCACGCCTGGAACCAACCTGCTGCAGGGGCTTTGAATATGCTGCAGAGCGCCTTTGCTTAGATGCCTGCGCGTTGCAAGCATTTTGGGCACCTCCCTCCTCCTGGGTACGTCTGCCTCGGGCCAGGCTGCTTTGCATCCGGGCTGAGGCATGGGCACAAGCAGCGGCAGTTTCTGCAACGCAAGAATGAATTTAATTTGGCATTGTGATGACTTCTGAGGGTGAACCTTCACTTGTGATGCTTGAACGTTTGCCTTCTTATGGAATGCGCTGCAGCCGGGTTGTTTACAGGTCAAGCAGCCAAGACGGAGATCTCTGCTAAATCAATGATTTATGCTTTTGACCTGAAGCACACCCCAATAAGGTAGCTGAGCTTACCATATGAGGAAATGCCTGGCAGTGTCAGCTTGTTGTCTGGTGGCAAAGCTGGAAGCCTGTGGGCAAAAATGCAGGAGATGCAGGATGAGTGTCAAAAATAGGCATGCATAGTGCCTCTCATGAGTCAATCCTGCATGAGCAGTCTGTACAACTGTAAACTCACAAACATGACTATGCACATCCTGTGTTGCAATGTCAGCCACTGGATCTCTTCAATTACTGTCTGCATGCTTACAAACCTCAAATACAATGAGCTCTCACCTTGTGGCAGAGGGCAACGTGATCTCAAAGGACACATCAAAGTCAGTGTCTATCCCAGTCAGTGTTTTGACAGCTGCACGGAACTGCATTGAGAGGGGTGCAAAGCAGGAAATGATTCTGAAAGAGCCCATGAAGAAAGTGCTCTGAGACAGAAAGAATTTCACACTCATTTGATATACAAGGAACAGGGACTTTTAGCAACTATGTGAAGTATGTACCTCTGCTGCGCCATCAGGGCCTTCGCTCACACGAATGAGGTAGCGCTGCAGACGAAATAGAACGGACTGTATAGTCTCAGCAGTAGAAAGGTCTTTGCTTGTCGTGCCTCCAACAGCACCAAGCAGAAACCAGGAGCAGCAAATTGCCGTTGAGCCCTCACCTTTTCTCTGA
The DNA here is from genome assembly GCA_914767535.2 of Dunaliella primolecta. Classification (NCBI taxonomy): domain Eukaryota; kingdom Viridiplantae; phylum Chlorophyta; class Chlorophyceae; order Chlamydomonadales; family Dunaliellaceae; genus Dunaliella; species Dunaliella primolecta. The sequence goes on from OU611757.1 coordinate 8,914,735, forward strand.
ACATTACGGCGATCACAGGATTGGTGGTGCTGGAGGGCTCTGTAGGTGTGGAGGGTGTCGTTGATGTAGGTTGGTCTGGGAACAAGCATTCAGTCCACTTGGGCAGGGTTGTGTGGCAGAACCTGGGTTGCGAATAGGTAGGGTTGTGACAAGAGATGGGTGTGGAGCAATTGAAACAAAAAGTGTTAGCGTTCATATGCGTAAATTCCACATGCTCACATGCTCAATATATGCAAGCAAGAACATCGCAAGTAGCAGGAAATATGGAATTAGACCATACCATCCTTAATTCAGACATTAACTCAGATGTAATGACTGCTTTGCAGGAACGGGCACCAGGCACATCTGATGCACAGGAGTATTGAGCACTTTTATATCAGGATTGCACTTTTGCAAAATGCAAGGGTGGGCTGCCCTAGATAAAGCCGAACCTCAACGTCAAGCATTTTTGTTGCAGGCCACTGTATCAGCTTCATCGCACCGGCCTATGTTTGACGTGACAGCACAAAATTTGATGTCACATCGATGTGAAATGCTTGCAATCAAACGACCCACGTACCTGCACTGGGTTTCCTCCAGTGTGCCACACCGTTGCATTTGCCATCTTCCCAAGCACGTCCGGTGGGAAAGCAGGGACGGGCATTTACACCAGTGTTGCAGTACCTCCCCATTCACATTGCTGTCCTCGAGGCACAACCAACACTGTGCAGCATCCTCCTCTCCTTGCAGGTGAATACCCTGCGCTTCATGCGTCACTGCCGCTCCAGGCACTCGGGGCGTGCTGCTCGGGGTGCCGCTCTGCCTGTATGCTTGCATTGCTTGCGGTGCTTGCACAAATGGCCGATGGAATGCAGCTTGAAAGCAGCGGTTATAAGACTGTTTAAAATTGATGTGTTTTTATTAAGAGGCGCGGTCACCAAGCGCGACATTAAAGTTGATCAGTCAGTTGCACCTGTCCCATCACTTGCTTATATGCTCCTGAATATGGTCAAAAAATAAGTTTAAAATTGAATTTCCAAATCTTATTGCATGGGGTAGGGTACATGCATCTGATGGTGACATGTGCGTGCCTTTTATGTGTGTGAAGAAGACGCTCAACATGGGAAGGGGTAGGGAATTATTTGTATGCATCAACGCATAGACCAGAGAATCCTCAGCATGCTCACTTCAAAGAAAATTGTCTATGCACCCCTGAGTGCGCTGGATATTTGTTGTGTGCATCAAGGCTCTTGACAAGTGAGGTGTACCCAGCACACAAACGCCACGTCACACTCATGTATGAGCAAGCCTACCTCATGCTAGCAGCTGGGAATCGCGTGCCGCAAAACCGCCTTTTGCTTTGTGCCCCTCTGTCTTCTTGCATGGGAATGGAGCCAGCACGTCCTGCCCAGCAGTGATGGCCGGCATTCAAATATGTGCATGGCTGTTCTCATAGCTTTTCTTTGAGTTTTCTTGGTGCAACAGTGCTCACACAGGAAACTGAAGCTTTTCGGGCTGGATGCTAAGCAAGTGCCTATTATGCTAGGTTCCATGTTTTCTTTTTTTAAAAAGAGATCAGAGCTAATACTTCGAGGAACCTCCTTTTATAGATTTGAACTGCGCTTTGAAACATTCGATGCCACATTTCCGAATTTAAGTGATTAATTTAGTACAGTGCATCTGCCTCATGGCGAAGCTCCTGCCCATCTCCCTGCTTTCGGGCTTGCAAGGGGCAGGCAAGACCAGCTTGCTGGCAAATGCCCTCACTCAGGAGCATGGGGTGAAGGTGGGGGTGGTTTCTTCCTGGACATTGCCAAAACTAGGATGCTCAAAGCTTCAGCACACACACTTGCAAGCAGCCACCTGCTGTAAACATTGCAGAGCCGCATGCAGCACTGCAGACACATGCAGCAGCTTTCGATAACATACAAATTGCCACCGCTGCAGATGTTTGCTGTTTTGGAGACCCTGGAGCAGCTGAATGCTTTGGCTGCGCATCCGAAGTGCACCAAGGCGCAGCGTGCAAAACCCAACCAGCTGCAATTTCCCAACGGCTGCATGTGCGTTGCCCTATCGCCGCAAGACCTGCTGCTAGAGGTGGCAAGCCTGGCCAAGTCAGGATCCTACAGCTGCTGCATCATAGCCGATCCAGGTACAGCCTCTGCAGGATTGCTGATCCAGCGCCAGTCACTTAGAAACCCCAAGATTGTGCAATGCTTATGATCATGTGCAGCATGGCTGCACATTCTTGAGTGAGCACCCCAGATGCACTCCAGGTTGCACGCTTTGCTCTTGCATGCTGGGCAGCTCTGCAAGCCTCCATTTGAAAGTGCATGTCGGCGTGTCAAGGTGGAAGGCACAGCCGACGCACGAGTTTGTAGGCCTCCTTCTCCCATGATGCACGGTTATTACCTCTTGTGGCCTGCTGTTTCCCCCTTCCGCACAGGCACCAGCGAGCCCATGAAGGTGGCCACAGCTCTGACCTTTGCCCCCCTCAGTCTCACAGAGGACACAGAGCAAGCAGCCAAGCAGCAGCAGCAGCAGCAGCAGCAGCTGGAGCAGCAGTCCAAGGAGGGGCACAAAAAGTGCAAGAGCATCCAGGGCAGCTGCAGCAAAGCCAAGGCTGGCACCTGCGACGATGCATGCAAAGCCAGTGGGTGTCAAGCTAGCCACAAAGAGGACCCTGGCCAACAAGCTGCCGCTGCGTCCGAATGTGAGCTGGCTCAGGGCAAGGACGCCTGCAGTATGGGGTGCTGTTCAGGCATGGAGGGGCCCACGCTCATGAGTGTTTGCAGGCTTGACACATGTGTCACCATCCTGGATGTGTCGACCTTCGCATCTGACCTGATGTCTATTGAGGAAATGGCAGACAGGTGTGTGGGTGTGGGTATTACCTACAGGTGTGTGGGCACTTCAGACTTGTACACACAATATCTGTTTAGCAGACCTTAAGCAGTATTGCTTTCTGGTTTTCTAATTTGATGAAAACTGTTGACCCCAAAAAAAAGGGGCGATGACCAATCTCACATCAAAGGTGCTCCTTTTGGATACTGCACCTCACACTTTAATTCTTTTTTTGTTCGATTCAGTATTTTTTATTTATCAACATCATTGGTTAACATCGGTAGGCCCCGCAATGGGCAGGCTCAAGGGAGTGGTGCTCTCGCTTGGCATGCAAGTCTCATTCTTGCTGTCTTATCTATGGCAATATCCACTTACACAGCCCCTCCCTGAAGGAGTACCTGTAGCAGAGCTGTCACAAGAGGATTTGAAAAATGGAAGGCACAGGTTCAGGAGATACAGGCAAGACATGACTGTGGAGCAGCAGGCCCTCTTTCCCCAAGTGAAAGTAGATGGCAGAGGACAAGCTCAGTTTTTTGTCAAATGTTGGGAGGGCCTACAACTGTTGTTCAAGAAGGTGACAGACCGAGGTGAGAACCTGCATTCTGCTTGCTTGCAATAATGCTGCGCGTGAGTAATTGCACTGCTTTTAATACCAACCTACTGCCTGACCCTGCGCTGTTCTGCAGGACGAGTGCTTGCTTTTTGGAATGATCATGGCTCCGAACTGCAAGAACTGTTTCCACCTCCATCTTCTTCACAACTGCCAAGCCAGAAGGGTGAAGAATTGGTCCATGAATTGAGATCTAATTTCAGCCCAATTTTGAATGAATCTGTCACTTCAATGGAAGCCATGCTGGATGGAACTGTGCACATTACTGTTTTGGACTGGCCATCCTTTCTGCTTTTTAAATCTGAGTACCAAGCCTGCACAAGCACAGAGTACTACAGCCACAACACTATGCACCGGGGGGGCATGACAGTGAAACACTTCTATTGCAGGTGCTGGATGTGTGACATGGGCTGCATGCAAGTTTCCCTGTCCTCAAATAAATCTGGGCCCTCATCCTCCCCTCTGTCCTCATGTGCTTGCAGGCGTGGCGGGAAAACCCCGTGGGAAATTGATGGAGATGTCAGCAGTGAGTGTGGGAGAAGCATCAAGGGATGTGGTTGCACTGCAAATATAAAAACTGTCCTGCATCCGCTGTACGCCAAGGAGATGAATGTTGGTAGTCCCAAGCTGCAGAATGACAAAGAGGCTGATAAGGCTTACTCCACGGCTGTCCACATTTGCATTCAAGCTGAGCACACGGGGCACAATCCAGATGATGACAGAGATGTGAATATGTTGTCCACTGATGACAGAGTCAAAAACCAGATTAGAGAGTATGCCAAGAGCCCCAATTTGACAGCTCAATATGTTAAAACTGAGGTCCACAAGTTTTCTGAGAAGCTTGTTGAAAACCTGCAAATTCCCAGAAATTCCACTCAATTTTTCCCTAATGAGCCAACTATTAAAAAGCTCATGAAGCAGTTCAGGGAGCACCTTCGGAGGGACCCTCACGACCACATTGCTGTGCAAAAATTGATTGATCAAGATGTGGCAGCCAACCCAGGTAGGCTTGATGCATGATCTCAAATTGTAGATGGAAATGCATGAGCCAACACATAAAAAAACTTGTTTTTCATGTGTTGCCTTAGTTTTTGATGCGTTTCATCTACGTCCGCTTTCTTGCAGAACATAAATGGCACTTCAGAGCTGGTGACGGCCCAGCTGGCACTGTCCCTATGTTGCTTGTGCACCAGACTCCATTTCAGCGCGAAATGTTGGCCAAGTATGGTGGCACAATTGTTGGCATGGATGCAACCTATAGAACCAATCAGTGGGGGCTGCCCATGATTTTAGTTGTTGTTGCAAGCGTGCAAGGTAGTGTTGGTGCCATTTGACCCATTTTGGTGTCAGCAAATGGTGTGCATGCTCAGCAAAATCCTACAGGCAGCAGCTCCATTGCGTGGAGGATGCCCTCAGTTTGCCGCTATCCCACACTACAACGCATTTGTAGAGTTCACGCACAAGCGCTGTGAAGCACTAGCAGAGCTGTGCAGCGTCGAGAGTGTGAAGGGGTCTGTGGATGGACGGTGGGTGTAGGGAAGGGCTACAGCCATAGATTAGAAGTTAGATTGATCAACAACCTATCCATTGGATGTTGTGGGTGTTATTATTATTGGTGAGCAGAGCCTGGTTGCTTCAACAGAGAGGAGCTCAATTGTTGCTTTTTATTTTGGATCAAGCTTTTACAAAGACACTTCGTACAGCCGGCAAAAACCTCCTCCATTGCTTGTTTACAAATGTGATTAAACGTTGCTCATGATTATCAATCTTTTCATTGGGACCCATGTATGGTTCTCAACAGGGCTATCTATTGATTGTTCTTTTGTGCAGGATACTCAGGTTTTCAGGAATTTAATGTGCTGTAGCAAGTACCTACTTGCTCTGTGCTCATGCCTCTTTTTTGAGCAACATGTTTCGACATGTTTCGACCTAGCCCAACCAAGCAATTCTGAACTGAGAAGCATACCTGTTCATTCCTTCAATATGTACAAAACTGAGTATGCAGATGTTTTTAAAACACCCAATTTACCCTATATACCAAGTTTTAGGCAAATCCAGGCAAGCAGTGTATGAGCCCTCCAAGAGTGCATGCAGTAAGGCGTAATTGGGCTACCACCCTGCAGCTGCATCACACATCCCTTGGAAATTATAGAAAACTGAGTATGCAGATGTTTTTTAAAACACCCAATTTACCCTATATACCAAGTTTTAGGCAAATCCAGGCAAGCAGTGTATTAGGGTTTAGGTTTTAGACTGAATGGAGATTGGAATGATGAAAGATGAGTGAATGATTACAAAGCTAAGTAACAGGAAGGGATTTGTGCTTCATCTGTTGTCACCTGGTGCCGCAAAGTTCTGCACGCGAAAAAAGGAAGAGTAAAAGAGGCAATGGTGCAGCGCGAAAACTCCCTACGTCGATGAACGATAAGGGGAAACATTGACCTAAAGAGCCGTGTGTCCCCTTCACCAGAGGGTGAGGAGGGACGCTAATGGGGGTCTGGTGGGTCCCCGGCAGCAGGTGGCTCCGTGGCTCCAAGGTTGATAGTTGCTTTCTCAGCGAAGCATTTACAGCATTATACAAGGTTTACAAGGTTTTACAAATTAAGCCATCAGTCAAAAAGTGCGACTGCTAGGCTGCTCATGTGAAAAACTGTATTATAAAATGTTCAGGGGTGTTTGTGTAGCCCGTGCATGTAAGTGTACAAAAAAAACCCTTGCCAAGAACAAGGGAAAAACTTTCCACTGGTGTTAGTATGACAAAGCAACGGCGAATAAAGATCAGGAGTTTGCCAGGACCAACCGACTGCAACAAAAAAAAGGGAGGAGAGTAACATATGTGTGTTCGTGTGGTAACTGAAGGAATAGTTGCTTTTGTTTTTATTTGTATGTCTAGAAGAGGTCAGTTTGTGCGCGCACTGCTCAGAATGGGCGTGGAAATTTTGTGCAAGTTTGGTACACTTATGCAGATTGTGATTCTTATTGTTGGATTGATCAAGGGTGTGGGTAGTGCGGACTATCTCACCCACACCCAGGAGGTCACAAGGGTGGAGAAAGATTTCTGCTTTTCCAAGTTGTTTGCACCATGCTGTCAGTAAATTGAAAAGAGAAGCCTGCACCCTAAGATAAAGGGGAGGAATGGATCTTTTAAACCAGATGAGCAAGGATCAAGAGCACGGAATAGAGCGCCTTCTCCACAGCTAGGCTTATCGTGGCTTGAATATGCGCTAGAGCACCTTAAAAAGCCACACACGCTGGAACACCACAGCAACTAAGAGCAGGTTTGTTGGCTATTTGGCACATTCCGTGCCGCTCTTTACAAGCTGCCGTACTCGTACCCGCACCGTACCCGTACCTGTACTCACATACTGACTTGTAACTATGTCTCACTGACTGACATATAACAATGTCTGAAAGCCAGTTGGGGAGCAAATGAACCCAACGACCCTTAACTTCACCTGCCCCCCTTTCTCCTCTTCCTTGTGCTCTGATGTGTGATTACGGGGAAGAAGAAAGGCTCTCAAATCATATAACTATCACCATGGACTTGAAGAGAGAGTAGCCTGAGGGGGACTGGTGCCATTACAAGATACAGAGGCCCTTTTGATACAACACGCAGCACTTGTATAGTTTGCCAGTAGTCAGTCATGTTTGAGCTGGCCAACGGTTTGGAATTGGCAAGCAAGCCATCCATGACTTCAAAAAATCCCCACCTTTGCGGGGAGCATTTAATATGGAAAGAGGACAAGCGAGGGAGGCGTTGTAAGGAACGCTGAAAACTCGGCACAGCCTGCCCTTCACTCATTGAAGGCCTCAGTCATATGATCCAAGAGACACAAAGCCCATGACAGCACTAGAGCATGCCATGATGCACATGCAAGTGTGAATGCGTTGTCTGTGCAGCATTATTGCTTACATTGCTGTGTGCATCCTGCATACCCTGCTGCGTGCATCCTGCATGACTATTGCTGTGTGTACTCTGCATGACAGGGCGAGCCACGCAAGCTGTCAGTTCCCATTCCCTACCTATATTACTGGGCTTGGACAAAGCAGGCCATGACCCCGGGGCACAAATCCACACAAAGCACAGGGTCTGGTGTTGCTGTCCTGCTCATTGCGCCAGCAAAACGCCTGAACCTGTCTTTCTGCTCGCTGTGCACATCACACCATGTGTGCAACTCAATGCTGCTTTGGAAAAACGGAAGTCCGATAAGCCATCAGCAAGTTGGAATCATCCGTTGGAGGATATGGATTCCGTCAGACGGGCCATGCCCAGGCCCTGGGCTCAGCAATTGCGCCAGCAGGAGGATGCTAAATGAGCCTGCGCCATTTGATGCTGTCCGTGAGCATGGGGTGACCAGGCAGGTTTTCCGAGACGCGTCAGCTCCTTTTGGGCTATCAAGCATACAACTCATTCCCGATAACATTGCCCGCTGTACTGCACGCCACCCAAACTTGGACTTTCCAAGTAAAGGCTTCGTTTGGCAAGCATGCCAAGTTTCAGGACGAGGGGTGCGCTGGGAGGGCCATGCTGGCCATCTTCTGCTTAGCTACCAAACAAAAGAAGTTGTAGAACACCTTGCCCGTGGCCTCCCCTGGACCCTTGACATTATAGGGCTGACTGGTGAAGTGTGCTTGGCTTGCATGCTGAGTTTCAGGGCAGGGGGTGTGCTAGGAGGGCCAGGGCAGCCAGTTGTGAGCTTTACCGCTAGCCGGCAAACCTAGGGGCTTATGCCCCTTGAATGGGGCTTCGCCAAAAAATATTGATGTTGACACAGGGCATAGGTTGGTGGTAGGGGCACCAAGCTAAAATGTTTGAGCGTGAGGGGTCAAGGTGCACTTGCATGGTCTGCACTTTGGGCCCTTGGAGACATATATTGAAATTGGAACACTGCACGGAAGTTTAGCATGGCCATTACGAAAGGATGACGTGCAACTGGGCCCAGCAACACCTCACCAGCTCGAGCTAATACCCGTCAATGCTGCAACCCGCCTTTGTGTTGCAACCCCCTCAACGCTGCAGCCCCCTCAATGCTGCAGCCGCCTTCATGTCGCAACCTCCTCAATGCCGCAAACCCCTCAATGCTGCAGCCTCGTTTATGTTACAAAGAGGCAAGGGCGCAGATGAAAGATGGGAGCAACTTGCCAGCATCTTATTTTCGCACGCCAACTGGGGCGCACAGAGGAGTAAAGAATTTGATATTGAACTCCAATACTCGTTTGAAGTTCAATGCTTGTCAAAGTGAGTCAAGTCCCAATTGTGGAGAGGAATGCAAATTGGATTTGTGTCCTCTACAGTTCGCAGGCTTAACTTGCTGACGGTCGCATTTGATCGAGTTCTCAGGGAATTCTCTGTCTGTGACCAGCCTCAATGTAAGTAACAAATACTTCGTCGACTCTGCGCCTACAATTATCACATACCGGAAATTCATCATGGCTCATCCTTCTTGCTTCCTGCAGAATACCAGAGGGCGATCAGCGCAATGTGGCGACTTTGCTGGTGGAGATGGTGGAGTTTGCGGATGTGATAGTGCTCAACAAAACAGACACGGTGGGTGCCTGCATGTCCTTGCTCTTGAGCCTCACATTCAATGCCGGCCATACTGTCTCAATGGGCAGGATTGGTGCATGCTTTTGGCCATACTGTCTCAATGGGCAGGATTGGTGCATGCTTTTGGCCATACTGTCTCAATGGGCAAGATTGGTGCATGCTTTTGGCCGAGTGCTGCAGTCATCAGATAACTAGAAAGGTATGTACTGTGCAGACACTAAGCCACCGCGCATAAACATCGTTTTTTGCCCTGCGCGGTGACTGCGTGCACCAAAAAGAGTGTGCGTGGCTGTGCGTGGTTGTGAAGATAAATGTTTAGGGACAGCCATTAGCGTGGGCAGGGAGCAACCTGCCCTGCCTCCCCTCAGCAGGGCAGGCTAGCACAAGCAAGACCAACACTTGCAGCTGTGGACGTAGGAGCAGCAGCTATGGCAGCAACAGTGAAATAAAGTCACCACCATCACCACCACCACCAGGGTGCAGACCGCATCGGTAGCAGCAAGAAAGGGTGCAACAGATAGGGCAGCAGTGAGGAGGGCAACAGAGATTATTAAGAACAAGGGTGGAGGGGGCGTGAGGGAGAGCAGAGGGTGGAGCCTGGGGTGGAGCGGGCATGGAGAAAAATGAATTGACTTGTTCCTGTGTGCGCCTCTAAAAATGAAAAATGAATGATTTGTTCCTGTGTGCGCCTCTAAAAATGAGAAATGAATGACTTGTTCCTGTGTGTGCCTCTAAAAATGAGAGGTGAATGACTTGCTCCTGTGTGTGCCTCTAAAACTGAGTTGCACTTGATGAGGTGCGCAAATTGTTGGGAACCTGAGGCCAAATGCATACTTTGCCTTTTGGGGCCATCGGCTGCTGCGTGATTGATGCACACTGGTGTTGATAATTGATTCAGAGCTGCGTTGTTGATGCATGGTTGCTCAACTGACTGTTTTTGGGGGAGTGCGGGATGATTCCATTTCTGCACGGTGATTTGTATTGCTGCGTGACGTATAGAATGATTATAGATGAGCATTGGTTGGCATATCGCGCGGGGTTGCATTTGATGCAGGTTATTGCTTCCCAGCAGACTTAGCGGCCGCACTTTGAGAATAGTGTTATGGATGGGCCTCTGTGTTTGCTTGGGGGGCACAGGTTAGAGAAGCTTGGAGGGCACTCAGGCACATGGAGCAACTGCTGCAGCAACAGCATCTGTCCTGTAAGCTTTTAGGTGTACTGCCCATGCTCGGTCCACCAGAACCAGATTACTTTTTATCCCCTGCTCTCCCACCCTCTTTTTTTACCTCTCTAGGCTAATACACTTCAGTTTGAGTTTGAAGGGAACGAGCTTGTAGCTCATTTGCAAGCAATGGCAGCACTAAAACTTGATACTGCCTCAGGTGTATGATTTTGGCATGTGTGCCATTGTTTCCATGTCCACACCTCTCGCGGAATTCCATGTTGCAAAAACATTCAACTCACGAGGCAGCCTCTCTGCATCTCCGTTCTTCACAGGTCAAAAAGGGTGAGATGTGTAAAATCCATGAGCTGGTAGCAGCCCTCAACCCTGGCGCACGCATCACGGAGGCCACCCATGGTGATGTGCCTGTCAAGGACATCACGCGCACAGGAGCTTTTGATTTGGACAAGGTGAGGGTGCTGGGTGAGGTTTTGAGGTTATGAGTTTTGGGGGGGGGGCAAGGGTAGGGTGGGTTTGACTTGGAACATGTGAGGTGCTGGGCGGGGTTTCGATTTGGACAAGGTGAGGGGTGAGGGGCTGGGTGCTGGAGAAAACGCCCTGCGGGTCACTTTTGCATGAAGCAACTCAGGTATGACACGAGCTCCTGGAGGGGAATGGTTGGCCTTGTGTACCTAATTTCAAGGTGCGCATGCTTTCATTAAATGCAGCAAGAACAGGACCTTCCTGTTTCACAGGATGTACGTGGAACAGCAATTCTCCGTGGCCCTGTGCCGCCCATGCGTCAGCGCAGATCCTAAGCAGTGTCCCAGGGTTTTCCAACTCAGGGAAGGAGCTCCTGAACCGTGTGCACCCAGAAATTATATGTAGCAGGCAGACACACTCCTTGCATGACACCACACATAGCACACCACTTGCATGCACTCCTTGCATGACACCACACATAACACACACCACTTGAACGTGACGACCACCCACAAACTCCTCACATGGCACTAATACTGGCAGCAAACAAAATCAACCCCGCATGACACCACGGCAAACGCGCGCGCGCGCGCACACACACACACACACCATCACTCACACACACACACACACACACACACACACACACACACACACCATCACTCACACACACTTTGGTACAACACCGCCACTCACGAAAGGCAAACCACTTGTGGTCCACTTGCTGTCTTGCTTGTATACATCCCGCTCAGCAGGCTGACTGCAAATTCTAGATGCCTGCTTGCAGCTCCAGGTGCCTGCTCCATCTGTACGCTTCATCCATGCCCGCTCCATAGAAGCTCCTTATGTTTGTTCCATGTGCTTGCTCTGTATGCAAGCTCCATCCATATGCCTGCTCCTTGCAAGCTCCACATGCTCCATATGCCTACTTGCCTGCTTGCAGACCTCCCGCTCAGCAGGCTGGCTGCGCGCCCTAGATGCCACGCACCCTGCCAAGACAAATGCTGCTGCGCCAGAAGGGAACAAGGGAGGGGCATCAACTCGCAAGGGCGCCACTGCCACCTTTGTGTATACTGCACGCAAGCCCTTCCACCCAGGTGCTCTTTGCTTTGTGTGCTGGTGGCTCCTGCACAGCAACTCTTTTTCTTTTTTCTTTTTTCTTGCCAAGCAGCATACAGTCCATATGTCCCGTGCTAACCGTTCCTGGTCTCCGGCGCTACAAGCTTGTGACCGAATGGAGCTCAAGTGAATTCATGTGAGCCGGTCGATTCACAGCTCACCATCTTGTGGGATGCACGCTACAAATGTGTCTCCAGCTGCAGATTACAACAAGGTTCATGCCTTAATATCAGGCAGCTGCATTGCGAGCATCTCATAAGCTGGCTTCAAGAGAAGAGTAAGATGGAAAAAGATCAAGGACAGAGTGAGTTCCCGTGAAACCATGGCATGCCCCCAAACAAGGGCAATGCCGTAGGGACTGCAGTCCAGGTTACCATGATCTCACCTTATGAATCAAGGTGTCAGCCTGCCAAATCTCTGGTTGTGGAGGCTTTTATAGCATGCAAAATTGTTTACCATACAACTCAGAGAGCATAGTAGCACCTAATCTGTTCAATTTGTGTCTTTAAAGTGCCTAAATTGGCAATTTATTGATGCTCTTTGCACTATTTGACTCCTAAAAAATGAATTGCTCTGTTCAATGGCCAAAAGTATCAGTTTCTCAGGTAGGCCTCTTTTGCAAATGCAGGTCGCTTATACCGCAATTTTATGCGCAAGTTCTTCCTGACCCGTGTAATTGCCAGCGAGAGCGATGACAGCGATGGCAGCGAAAGCGGGAGTGAGGAGGGGAGTGAGGAAAGTGACGAGGACATGCAGGTGTGTGCGCGCGTATGTGCGTGCGTGTGTTTGTCATTTGAAGGCAAGTAGGTGCTGAGTGGGACTGCCTGGCAGGTCTCTCCTCTGGTGATTTGTCAGTACAGGCAACAGAGGGGTACAAACTGTATTAAGGTGTCGGAGTGATCTAACAGTGATGCCATCTTTCTGTCACCGCGCAGACTTCTGACCCGATTTTTATCCTGAGATATATTCTTCATAGAAGGCATGTCGAATGCTTGTCCCTGCAAACGCTGCAGCAAGTAAGCACTCTGCCGACAGGCCTTTGTGAAACCAAGGAATGCCTGAGTTACAGCCTTCAGATGCAACATGAGACCGAGGCGTTTGTGGATTACGTTTTCATAGAGGCAGTGACGTTGGTGTGTTTGACTCTTTATCTCCAGTCCTGTTTGCTTTATCGTGTAGCACCGGCATAAAGAGAAGGGGCGTTTGTGGATAATGATCTCACAGAAATAGTGAGCTTGATTTGTCCAGCTCCGAATTTCTTTTTCTGTTTGCTTTGTTATGTGGCACCAAGATCAAACAAGCGCGCACACACACACATGCTTGCGCGCACAAACGCTTGCATGCACACGCGCTTGCGCAAGCTTCGCCAATTTCTTGCGTTGCTTGCAATGCCTTTCCTTTTGTCTGTTTGCTTTTTGTTGTGTGGCACCAGGATCAAGAGAAGGGGCGTCACGCGGGCAAGGAACGTAGCGAACAAGAGCACAGCCATGCCGAGGGGGGCAAGAAGTGCTGCGGGAGCAAAGCATGTGATCAGAAAGAGCAGCACACCAAACAGAGCAAGGCGGACAAGATGTCTGTAGAAGGAAGCAGCAGTGGTGACGAAGAGGAGGACGAGGATGAGATCATGGGCGAGGCCTTGGCAGACTATGCAGCAGCGCGTGACACCGTGTTGGCCACGGCCAAGAAGGAGCTGGGGGAAGTTGTCAGGTGGGCTGGGCCCTTCCAGATGTCGGGCAGATGAGGAGGAGATGATGGCTTTGTGTTTATCAAGAGGATTGGGGACTGTGATGAAGACATACGTTGCCAAAGAAAACAATCTGGTGTAGCTGATGCTTTTGGGCAACACTTTTTGGCCTTTTCATGGGGTGAAAAGGGCAAACTAACTTTGATGGCCTACATTCATCACTTCAGCATTAATCAGCACCTCCAGGTACTGCCTTCAAAAAACCAGGGTCTGCCGCTTTGAGCATTTGCGCTCAGGGGAGTGCTAACAACATTTTGATACACCTTCAACCTAGGGAGAGAGGAAAGGGAAGTATGGGTCTGAGCATTTCACAAAACAAACAGTGTCTTAAGCTGAGCCCAGGGCCTGGAAACAGTGTGTGGCTCCCCTCCATTTTTTCTGTTTTTAACTCCATGTGTTGCAGAAGGAAAAAAGTTTGGCCTGATATATTTCCTGTTTGTTTGCTGCTGATCCATGACGCTGGTGCAGGTCCAAAGGCTTCTGCTGGCTAGCTACGCAGGATGACAGCATCATTGGGTGGGACAATGTCGGAGCTCTGCTGCAGATCATGAAGGAGGGATGTTGGTACGCTTGCGTGCCAGAGGTGAGAAGGAGAGCCACTTCCGGTGGCTCGCCGTGGCTTTGTGGTTTAAGCTTGCTTGCTGGCCATATCATGGAGGCTTCCCTTGGCAAGTTTTATATTGCTCAGTGATTGCCACACCCTGTGCGCATACATGGCAAATAAACAAAGATTCAATCACGTGAGTATGATAATGTTGGTGTCTTATTGATGTAAGTTGTATGGTTGGGAAAGGGTTGTAACTCAATCAAACATAAATGTCATTACTACAAAGGCACACACACGCGCACACACACACACACACACGCTCGCTCGCACTCACAGGATGAGTGGCCAAACGATGAGGCTGCACTGAAGCGCATCCTGGCAGATTTCAGCCCTGAGCACCCAGAGACGGGAGACCGCCGTCAGGAGGTTGCCTTCATTGGCAAGGGCCTTAAGGCAAGTCACTCAAGGAGCCTCAGATGTTGATGTACCACGCACTTCCACTATGAAGAGCCTGGAGACAGCTGTGATAAGAGCTTGGCGCACATGGTTTCCTCGGGAAAACAAATTGCTAGAAGTAGTGTGCATCAATGCACTGGCAGCTTGGCATCTGCTTTGTGACCACCTGCAAGGCGTGATTTCGAAGAGTTTCACGCATAGCAGCCTCTGTGTGTGTTTTTATTGGGAGTCCTGGTGAGCCATGGCTTGGAAGGAGCCAAGGCATGATTTCAAACAATTTCACGCTTAGCAGCCTCTGTGTGTGTTTTTATTGGGAGTCCTGGTGAGCCATGGCTTGGAAGAAGCCAGGGCGTGATTTCTAACAATTTCACGCTTAGCAGCCTCTGTGTGTTTTTATTGGGAGTCCTGGTGAGCCATGGCTTGAAAGAAGCTGCTTAACGTAAACATGGTCAGCTGGTGGTGCTCAATGTGCAGGAGGATGCAATCCGCTCCATGCTGGACTCCTGCCTCGCCACGGAGGCAGAGATGGCAGCGGCCAAGGAGGGCAAGCTGAGGGATGAGCTGTTTGGTGCGTCGCCTATGCAGCAAAACATCTTGAAATAGAGGAAGTTGGCAACTGCTACTCTTTGCTTTCAGGCTGGTTGCCTCAGAGGCCAAAAGGGCCTGAGAGGAGGATATAGGCCCACGAATGTGGCCCTTGAAATCGTTTGCCGCACGGCAAACTTGCTGACTGTGTGAAGTCTGTCTACCTTTGTGATTGTGGTTTGGGCCTGGAAGATGCCAAAGCTAGTGATTAATGAAGCTCGTCTCCTGGGGGCAGGTGGGGTTGGCTCAAGTGAAATCAGGCCAGATGCTACTTGTGTCCAAGACCCTGGCAGCCGTGTTGATTAAATGGTCTCTTTAATCATGTTGTGTGCACACAGCCATAAGAACCAAGGGCCGATTCCGAAGGAGCCTTATGTATGGCTTTTTTGCTTCTTTCAACGTGTTGCTTGCATGCAGGTGGAGAGGATGAGGAGGGCAGCGATGACTCAGGGAGTGAAGAGAGGGAGGAGCTGACTCTTGAGGAGGCACAGCAGCTGTTGGATGCAAGGGCCGCAGATAAGAAGCGGTCAGGGAAGAAGGCGCGCACCTGATGTGACCTGCAGACGTTCTGAGCGCTTCAAGCCTCTCTGGGTGCTCTTGGCTTGTATGTTTCGGAACCACATGGGCCTACCTTTTTGCCTCCATGGCAATGTTTGGCTTGGCCCTTATCCATACCACAAAAAGTTAACAGTGTATAATGAGGGTTGGCTCACTGCAATGGCAAAGCAATCATGTTTAAAGGCCTCGTTTTTGGAATGATGTATCCAAATTTCATTTCACGCTCGTTGAACGTTAAGAAACAGCTGAAACAACTATTTAGCACCTTATGTGTTTTTTTGTAAATGTCACCAGATGTCATTATCATTATTTGGGAGCCCTTGCAGAATCTTCCTGAGACATTTTGAGCTTTTTGGATCCCCTGGCTCCAGCCCTGTTGATTGGCATAAAATGGTTGAAAGGGGGGTTGTCCGTATGACAAGAAGCCAGTGTTATGTGCGCATGGGCCGCAGGATGTGTACTGCCTAGGAAATGAGTCGTCCCACAAAATTCATGTGGAAGGGTGCGGGATGATCAACTTTCTGGACGGTGTACAGTGTAGGAAAGGAAAGGAAAGGGTTACAGAGCTGTACCTGCCTATGAGGGCAGCTAAGCTGAAGCATAAAAAAAGACGCCTGCAACCAAACCAGACCTAAGCTTGAAACTAAAAAGAAAAGCTTGAAGTTTAAAACTGTTTTTGCGTTGCACCAAAAAAAAGAGTGTAGGAAAAGGTGAAGCAAATGACTTAGAACCTCCAGGAGTGACCAGAGGGTTCTCAATTTTATTTTGAAGTCAAGATTGCAAATTGGGTTCCAGGCAGGAAAGGAAAGGAAAAAAAGGGTTCCAGGCAGGACGTGTTTGCAAAGGCGTGCGTAACTTAATTCTTGTCCCATGGAAAGGGAAGGGTTACTTAGCTGTACCAGCCTACAAGGGCAACTTACAAGGTCACAAAGCCAGAATGGGATTTGATCTTCAGCCAGATGTCGCGCAATTGACTTTTGGATCAGGTGAGGCTTCATCGCTATATCTGCCTACAAGGGCAGCTGAGCGGAAACACAGAGGCCTGTAAGAAAAAAGAAAAGAAAAAACTACGTAGGCAGAGAAAACTCTCCCTACATCAATTAAGGAAAGAGAGACACATTGGCTCAAAGAGCCGTGAGTCTCTCTCACCAGAAGATGAGAGGGGAGTTAATGTGGATCAGGTGGGTTTCTGGCAGCACGCTGCTCCAGGACACCAGTGTTATGATGAGTGTTTTTATTTTCAATGGCACGTCTGGTAGAGGTAAGTTTGTGCGCAAATTGTACAGAATGGGCATGGAGTTTCCTTGCAAGTGTTTCAGATCTCTGTGAGTCAATCCCTAATTTTTTGAATTGATCAAGGGTATGGGCAGTGTAAATAGTCCCACCCACACCCAGGAGGATTGGGTGGATAGTGATATCTGCACCTTGGAGTTGTTTGCAAAGTTCACTGTGTTGTTGCTGTGAGGCTTCTAGCTGGGCACCAGGCCTCGTATCTTCACAGTATTTGATTTCTATCAAGTGAATATGACGGGCTGGAGTTGTGGTACTCCCCATACTGCGCAGTACTCGGTGTGAGGGTGAAGTGGGTGGTCTGTTTGGGTTAGTTGGGTGAGGAGTGACCAAGATTGCGTCAGGGCGGCTGGAGTTGCGTCTGGATTGCATAGAAACCGTGGGTTTGAAGAGGTTGGAAGGTACAGCACGATTAGAGACTTGCTCAGGGACTTGCAGGTCATGTCGGGCTAAGCGGCTTGTGTTGCCCGCATCCAACTGCACAAGATTGGCCCCATATGAGCCTTCACTGACCAGTTTTAAAATCATCCTGCAAGCAATATTGTGACGCTCAGTTACCATGTTACGAATGACAGGACATTGGCAGCCAGATAGGATGTGGAGAGCGCTATCCATGTGATGGCAATCAGGTAGGGGGCATGTCAGGCTAGTGGATCTTTTGTATCGGACCGCATGTTTCTGATTGTAGAGGGTGCCTGTGCGGTATTGGAAGACAGTTCGTTTCATTCGAGTTGAGAGACCTGGCATGTTCCAAAAGGAATTGCTAATTTTCTTGCTTACGTGAGGTAGCAAGCTCTGGTAGTAAGTATAGTAGCCTGTCTTCGCCCTGCGCCTGGAGATTCGGGACAACCTTCCTTTATAGGCTACAACAAAACACGCAGAAGCAGACCAGATCACCTTATAGTTTCCAAATGCCTGTACTCGTTCATAGAGCAAGTGACACTCACCGAGCCTATCTGTCTAGACCACTGCTTTCATACAATCACCTTTAGCACCCCGGACACACATATAACGCACATTGACAAACGATTCCACTCCATTGACGGTGAGACATTACAGGACTTTCCTGAGAGGTACCTATTTCGATGGAGGGCTGATAAAGCACAAGCTTATGCTGCACACATTGAAGGGGATGAGAGTAGCAGGGAGGCTTTTGAATCCGCTGTCACAGATCAGGATGCTGAAAGAGCATGTACCTGCCTGAAGTCTTGGATTTTTAATGCTGCCAGACATCCGGATGTTGGTATGATTGCCCTTAGACCTCGCTCTCAGCAAATGGTGCGCAACAGAAATCACAAACGGCCTGAGTGGTTCAATGATGTGTGTGCAGCCAGAAAGAAGGCCTTTTCAATTGCATTGAAGACTGGGCAAGCCAGGCACGCTTGTGAGCAACTACACAGAGAGTACAGAGCTGTTCTGCAGCGTGCTAAGCGACGATATACCCGCACTCGAGCTATAGATTTCATGCGCAAGTTATTCCAGAAAGATCCGGCTGTACACAAACTTCTGAAGAAGCCTGTGAGCTCCCATACCACTCCTATTTCTGAGCAGGCCTGGCAGGATCATATCAACAACTTATTCTACCATCCTTCTGTTTCCAACAATGACACTCATGGCTTGCGTGATGAAGCATTCGGGGGCACAGGCCCGCACCCTTTCAATCTGCCTGGGGAAGCTGAGCTGACCTCCCTTGTCTCTAAGCACATTTCCAACATGAGCAGTTCCTCTTCACCTGGCTTTGACACAGTCCTACCTTCTTTCATAAAACATGCGTGCAAACTTGTCCCCAGACGCCATGGCAGAGGTCTTGAACATCACAATGTGCTGGCTCCATACATTTCACAACTCTTCACGCTTATGCTCAAAACTGCTCGCATCCCCTCATCATGGAAAGCTGCCAAACTTGCTCCAATATTCAAAAAGGGCGCTGTGACACATCCTTCAAACTACCGGATGCTTGCAGTCAGTAACACACTATACCGCCTGTACACAAATGTCCTCCGCTCCATGGTTCAAGACTGGTGTGAAAAATACAACATTATTCCTGACAGTCAATTTGGCTTTTTCCCAGGCCGCAACACCTTACAGCCACTTTTTATTCTGAGGCACCTGAAGCATGCAGCTCAGATACTTCAACCTCAAGGCTCCCCACGTTTATATGCCACCTTTATTGATTTCAAACAGGCATATGACTCAATACCCAGAGACAGATTGTGGGAACACTTACACAAATGCCAGATGCCCAGCCAGCTTATCTCCATCATTAAAGACCTCTACCGAGATGACAAATACATCCTTATTGACGGAGATAAACGGGCAAGTGTCCAGCCAACGCATGGAGTTAAACAAGGGTGCCCACTGTCACCACTCCTATTCTCAATCTACGTTAATGACATTGGCTGCATCACAAATGGGGAAACAGGAGCGGTGACAGGCTTACCAAATTTTCATGTTTCTCACATGCTTTATGCAGATGACCTCGCTTTGACTGCAAACAACCACACCCACATGCAAGCCATGTTAAACAAGTTGCAGGGTTATGCAACCAGAAAATGCCTGACGGTCAACACAAAAAAGTCTGAGGCCGTCTGCTTCAATTCCAGAGCTGACACTCTTCCTCAACTGTTGTATGATGGTGAAAACCTGCCCTACACTGATTCTTTTAAATATCTGGGTATGGTCTGTGACAAACGTCTCAACCTTTCCACTGCTGCTGAGGCTGCTCTGAAACCATGCATGGCGGGGACTTATCGTGTCAAAACCTTTGCTCACGACCACAACCTTACAAATCGGCTGCATGCGCTCATTTGGCTCTTGAAAACGTATGCTATCCCAGCAGGAATGTATGCTAGCCAGATTTGGGCCACTCCTTACTTACGGCAGGGCGCAGAAGTGGACAACCTGTTGCAGAAGTGGATCCTGAACGTTTTGCGAAATCTTCTTGGAGTGAAATCCACAACACCATCTTGGAGCATTTTACGAGAATGTGGCATTGAACCTTTTCAGTTCAATTGGTTCCGTGCCACTATGCGCTTCTACAACTCGCTTACTAAGTGCAACAGTCTCCTCCCCAAAAAGGTTCTCCATGCTGACATCAGCCTTAGCTCCATGACTGATTCTTGTTGGACGTCCCACCTCTTATCTGCGCTGGATGGTTTGGCTCACTCGGATCTGATGAAACGTCAAATTATGGCTTGTGACCCTGTGAATCTCAGTCAATTTGTGGTGGACCTGAGATCTAGACACCTGGGCTATTGGAACCAATTCACAGCCCCTGATCCAAGAGTAAGCAACAGTAAGCGGCTGACTTACCATCAATGGTGCGCTCTCCCTGTCAAAAATGCACATGCCATTCACCCACCTTATACAATGCCTAAATACATGTACTTGGATCTTCCCCATCATGTCCTTCGCAACACTGCCAGATTCAGGCTGCGGGTACACGCTCTCCGAGTTGAACGGGCTACTTGGTCCAATAGTACTTCTCGGTCTGTGATATCTGTGATTCTGATGACATACAAGATGAAAAACATGTGTTGTTCAGATGCTCCAATCCCCAGGTCTGCTCTCTCCGTCAAAAGTATGCCTCACTTTTTGAGCACAACTTCTCTTTCCAACACCTCCACATCTCCCACAGGATGTCCTGTCTAGGCACCATTCACCATGTGAATTCCCAGGATATCAATACTTTTCTAAACCAGGATAACAACAAACTTCCTTTTTTTCTTCATGATCTCATGTGTATTTATGAACAGGCTAGCAGTCAAACGTCTTGACTGAGGCCTTTTTTCCCTTGTAACCCTTGTAACCCTTGTAGCCTGTCTTCCTGTCAGCATAGCCCAGCTTGTGTTTAGCATGCATACGGGATTTTAAAGCATTTTTAAGGTCTGGGAGGTAGCTCAGACGAGGAGAAGAAGGGTGGGATTGAGGAGGCCTAGGATCTGTCTCTTCCCGAGCCAGCCAGATTGTATTGTGGAAGGGGTTTCCTCCTGGGCCGGCGCTAGGGAGACCAGTATCAGTTAGGTTGCCATCTTTGAGGGAGGCCTGGTATTTAGCAACCTGATCTGCGCATTCATTCCCAGCTATTCCAGCATGAGACTTGACCTTGTAGAAAAAGATGTGATCTTGAGAAGCTCGGGCAAGGTTTGAAATCTTCTTCAAAACATCTCCTTGCACGTGATGTCTATGCTTTTCTGGATACAGGATTTGCTTTCTGAGTTGATGAAGTGAGCTAAGGCTGTCTGTGGCAATGTGTGTGTAATTGTGAGTGAGCGCAGCAGCTATGGCAGCGAGCTCAGCTCTTACTATGGTATTGGTAATACCAGCGCCATTAGGCTCAACTAGTTTTTGTGAGTCACTCATAGGATGGTACACACCTGCCCCTATAACTGTCTTGCCATTCTGGACCTGGCAACTGCCGTCTGTGTAGGCCCAAGACCTCCAGTTTGCGACTTAAAGCTGGAGGTTGGGATGGGACTGACAAGGAGCATTAACAGTAATGTCTGAAGCGGGTCTTTTGGGGCCCTTGGAAATCTGTTTCATGTCTAGGGGGAGCTTTTCACATTTCCTTATCCCGAGCATCACTTTGTGTCTTGCATTCTGAATGGGGTGGTTGCTAACGTTCTTGATTATCCATTTGGCCTCAGGGATGGCTTTGGCTAGATCCTGAAGCCAGGTATGGTTCTGATTATTCAAGTGAATTCTTGCAGCTGTGTTCCAAACTGCAATAATTTGCAAATCCCAGGTATGCTTGGGTAGGGCAGTTTCCTGGCCGACCCAAGATTGGGGTTTGTCATAGGTAAGTTTGCTTTTAGGAATGGTCCCGAGCTTGTAGCAAATGTGTGGGTAGGCATTGAGGAGTTGTGAGTAGGGGTTGGTTATCATATGCCTGCCTAGGTAACTAGATCTGTCCACAAAATGCTAAACTCACAATACTTGGCCCGGAAAGAAAAGGTATCAAATCATGTTTGTTCTGCTGTTTGATGGAATAGCACGAGGTAGATTATGCTCAAAGATTTCAAAGTTATTGGATCAGATACATGCTCACAACATTTGATGAACAATGTACTGCTGCATATGGCAATATGGAAGCTTGCAACGCGCTGGGCACTCTCTCAACTTGCAACAAAGCAATGCAACTTTTTTTGGGTGCCCACCAAACCACCGTACTAGCTTGCTGGTTAGGGAACCTCTCCATAATGTACGCAGCCTTTTGGCTGGGATAGACTTTTCTTTTCAACTCTTTCTGGACCGTTCAGAAGATCTTAAAGACCAAAAGAAGGAGCTGAAATACCGCACAGGAACAATCTAAGCATTAAGATATGCTTTCTGCCAGTGGTTCATTAAGTCTCTTACCTTAACATGCTGCTGTTGATTTGGTGAAATGACAGCATAAATCACATGCCCTTGCATGCCATAACCCAACAATTATATCACAATAACAGTATGCCTACAGTCTCAGCTGGTATCCTGGCTTATCAGGCTGGTACTTATTCACAAAACATCACCAAATCTGATACATACCTGTAAGGAGAGGGTTATATAGCTGAACCTGCCTTTGAGGGCAGCTTAGCAGAAACCTGTAAACCATCGTGTCTTAACTCAAGAATTCACTTGTTCCTTGATTGTTAACTTGAAGGAGGGGTTTCACGGCTCTTCTGAGCCAATGTGTCTCCTTATCCTTTATTGATGTAGGGAGAGTTTCCTCTGCCTACGTAGTTTTTCTTTTCTTTTTTTTTTCTTTTCCTGAAGAAAAGAAAAGAAAAGTCCACGCTAGCCAAAAGGCCGCATGCATTAAGGAAAGGCTCCCTAGCTAGCAAGCTAACAAGGTCTTACCAAAGGGCCCTTAAACCTAAACGAGACACAGCTAGCCTAGGAGAAAGCCAGAAACAGAGCTAATGAGGATCTGGAGGGTTGTCTGCCATGCTCCTGGACGCCCGGGCATGCGCCCAGCAACCCCCACCCCAGCAGTCCCCTGAAAATGAAGTGAATGCTTTGTGTTAATAATAGTTCAACTATTAACAAGTTGTTAATCTTTGGATAGCATGGCAACTCAACTTGGATGCTAGTGATTTAGCCTTTTGCCTGGTTTAACTTTAAACCAAGTCAATAAGATTTAATGGTGTAGTCAGTGCCTGCAACACCAACTAAGATGATGTGTAAGGTCACCTTGTTGTTCCTGTTTGGGTTTTCTTGAAGCTATCAAAACAGCCAGACCCCCACCATTTATTTCCCGTCAGATCCTAGCCTAGTTTAGGCTGGGCAAGCTTGTTACCAGGAGGCGTGCTATTGAGAACAAAAAATACTTCTCACTGCCAGGCTCTGGAGCCTGATGCTTCCAGTGACCTTCTAGATCCCCATTAACCCTTTCTTTTCTGTAGCCTTGTGGTGGAGGGGATTCACGGCTCTTCTGGGCCAATGTGTCTCCTTTTCCTTAATGGATGTAGTGAGAGCTTTCTCTGCCTACATGGTATTTTGTTTTCTTAGGCTGGGTTTGTGAGGCTCCTTGGTGAGGCCCTAGCTAGCTTGCTTGTTAGGGAACCTTTTTATAATGCATGCAGCCAGACCTGGTTTGCGTAGTCTTTTCTTTTCATAATAGCTAAGGTCATAGCTGAAAAGTAGCCAAACAGGGAATGAAGTCTGTGCCTGCAGACAAACCAAAGTGATAAAAAGCGCGAACAGATCCTGGAACAAGTTGTACTTGACAAAGAAATCGCAAAGCTCCCTACGCTTGCAAACTAGGGCATGCGTGTCGTCTTGTACTTCATTGCAGCTACACTGAGGCCCTCAATGAGGGTCTGAGGGCTGCTCCATAGGCTTATGCTTGTGGTCAGCAGTTGCATCTAGTATGCAGACTTTTGTTGTGCTCAGCAGGAAGCTGCTGGGCATGGCTTTCGAAAGGAATTCCTTGGTTGGCAGGCTGACCGTGCTGACTCTGCTTGCTGTTGAAGGTCTGGAACTCCAGTTTTTTTAGCTATCATCTTGCTTTTTTTCTCGTTGCTGGACCTGTCTTCTTTCCCTGCCTGCCGTGCTTCTCTAAGTCTGAACTTTGTGGTGGGGTGGTCATACGGTCTTTGCACAAATGTGCCCCCCTTTCCTTAATTGATGTGGGGAGTTCACTGCCTATATAGTTTTTTGTTTGTTTGCAGCTACACTTGTCACATAGATCCATGTCTTGCTAGCAACAGACGTGCTCTTGATAATACTTCTTTTGACTCTCATCAACTAAAATAGGCCAATTGAGCCAGTGTGTCTCCTTTTCCTTAATTGATGTAGGGAGAGTTTCCTCTGCCTGCGTAGTTTTTCTTTTCCTTTTTCTTTCTTTCATATGCACAGGGAAGTGCTAGTAATCCTCCTGATCCCCATTCGACCTTTTCTCTCTTCTCTTGGTGGAGAGGTTACATGGTGCCTCGGACCTATCCTCTTTTTCAAATTAATGTAGGAGGTGCTTTCACTGGCGATGCAGTTTTGTTTTCCCAAAGCCCAAGTTCCCGTCTCCCCTTTACATCAGTTCTTGTGAAGCAGAGCAAGAAATGAAGAGGGAAAGTTTTCGCTCCAGATGTAGAATGCCATCACTGGGCATGTTGAGTCATGATGATTGCTTGGCAGAAGTCAAGTCTTGCGAGGCAAAACATCACATCTGCATCAACACAAACAACTTTGCAATTGCAATGGATTTAGAGATTCATTCATTTAGAAGAATAGATCATCCACAACATTCTAGAAGGGAAAGAAGGAACACAAAAATCTCTTCATCGAGCTATGCGTAGATAGTGGCTTTGGAGGATATGAGCTCATGTACAAGCTCACCCTGTTCAACCTAAGCATATGCACAAGTTTACGAGGTGTCAATCCTCCAAACAGGGATCCGGGCACTGCTACAGCTGCCCACCAAATCCCCACAAAATCAGCAAAAAACGGTATGTAATAAGTCACCTTTTTAGTGGACCCCTGGTTCCTCTCTCACAGTTTGAACCTCCAGCCTATTTAGGCTTTGCGTGTTGTTTTTGTGGGGAGGAAGAATGGAAAGCGCATCACCTTCCTTGGGTCCTGGCTTGCTACAGTTCAGTGGCGGGCTGCTCATGTCCATCGTAACCAAATAGTGAAGGATTTAGGAAGGAAGAGAAAAAGTACCTTGGTAAGAAGCAAAGCACTCCTCTCATCAATTCAGGAAACAGAGATGCTAGCCTGCTAAGAGTGCTCAGAGTCCCGGCATTCACTTTGCGCTCGAGTCAAACTAGCACTGTGCTGCAACTCCTGGGCAACATCTGGGCTGGTTGCGAATTGTGCTGGTAAGGATGACTCTTACTTAAAAGGATATAGTAATCTTGGCGCCTTTAAATAACAGGTAACCCCCCCTTTAAAGGGACACCCCCTTTACGCAGTTTCTTGCAGCTGCGTCTGTTTTCTGTTTTGCACGTATGACAACGTAATGAAATCTCATATTCAACAGTTCTCATTAACTGAAGCAAATGCAAGAGCAAAGTCGTGATTCAGGCAGGTTCATGGCCAGTAGGCAAAAGAAGCAAATGTGAGCATGCAGACTGAGGCGAATTGGTGATGTGCCCTGCCAGCCCATCAGTCCTCCAGAGATTCAGGCATCCGTATTTGCAGCCGATTTTGGGTTCCAGCAGGAGCTCTTGGATGCACAGAAAAGGGTGCGTGGTGGGGTGTCAAATTTGGCAGGTTGACTGCCTGCACTTGCAAGTGCTAAGACTGATGCAGGAAAGCATTTGATGCAGTCCTCTGTATCATTCCATGGATGGCACACAGGTTGTTGCAAAGCCTCAGAGATGATGGAAGTAAAACCAGGAACGAGGCCCAGCAGAAGAGGGTCCACCATCACCGCAAGGCACATCCTCGGGCTTATCATTATAGCCATAATCGTCGTCCAAGTCGCCTTCTATTTTGTTAATTTCCAGGGTGGAGACGAGGCCTCTCAGGTAAAATGCAAGCAGTGCAAGCAAGCATGCTTGTAAGCTTGTGTGTGCGCGCACACACACACACACACACACACACACACACATACACACACTCACACACACATACACACATACACACAAACATAAATGCCCGCACGCGCGCGCGCGCGCGCACACACACACACACACACACACACACACACACACACACACACACACACACACACATACACACACATACACGCGCATGAACTTGTACGCACTTACACGCAAACACACACAAAGAACATTCACAGGAAAGCATGATTGAAACATTGAACTGCATTCTGCATTCTGTCATGTCAAACAAACTTGTGCACGCCCATGCCTGTCAAAAAAGCTGGCAACATTTTTCAATGATTGGTGCTCGTGCACTGTGCACTGGTGTGTGCATGAAGACTTTTGATGAAATGTGCAAGGTTCTGCACAAGAGTTGCTTGAAATCTCAAATTGCGCTTTTCTCTGCTTAAGGATATGTGACAAACCTATTTGTCAGTGGTTGGTCAGGTCGGCTTGTCAGCACTTATGTCAGCACTCCTTAAGGGTTGCACTTAATCCCTGGACTGCCTGCGTGGCTGTCTAAGTACTGTAGCGTACTTGCATACATTATAGCACCCATTGCGTTCATCATGGCACCCATCATTGTACCAGATTGGGCCTCTGCAAAACATGCAAGTCACAAATGCTATTTTGGAATTAGGGATTACCTTTGTACCAATCAAGCTCGCTTGCGCCTTGCAGCGTTTGGCAAGCCTCAAGCTCAAACATATCCTTTCAGCACTGAAACAGCCGGGCATGCTGTTTGCACACGATGAATCTGTTTCTGCAGGTGCTGCACCCCAAAGCAGAAGTCAAAAAGGCTTTTTTAGATGTAGTGGGTGATGAAGCACCGACAAGGGTCGAGAGGTCTGTGCTGAAGACTGTGGGACCAGCCAATGTGAATTGGACTGGGATAGATGATGGCACCCGCATGCGCACAGCAGGCTTCTACACGCCCTACCACATCACTCTGGGGGGTGGGGAAAGGTACCTACTGTCTTCCATCAAGGCGGCCCAATACATTGGCTTCCATGTTGAGGTGTGTTCTTGAGTGCAAGCATGGGCGCATGCTGGCTCAACCACATGGCATTTGCTCATGGATTTCCAGTGCCTGACCAAGTGTAAGAAAAGTTGTTCATTGAGTGCATGTATGCGCTTATCCAAGCAAGAGAGATTAGATTATGAGTCAGGATGTGCCAGGCTAGGTGCTGGAACAGCTTCAGCAGCAGGCTAAATTTTTGGTTTTTGTACCAAGAGTTTTGAGCAGGCACAGGGGCAGGCAAAAGTGCTGGAGGCTGGCATTATAAAGGGTAAGGACCCTAAAAATGTGGCTTCACATATGCAGAGGTGGACAACTCCCCCGCAAAATATATCTTGCCAGAGGGGGTTCATCTGAGGCCTGTAAGCAGGCGTTTTTTGATGCCCCCTGCACAAGTGTCCCATAACGTGCTCTTTTGTAGCTTGGGCTCTGATAGCCTGTCTGTATCACTAAAGTTTGAAAGTAGCCAGTTACCAAAATTGCCGCGCCGTAAACCCTACTATTTGACCGCCAAATCCTAGGGCCTAATCAAAGCTGGAAGCTGTCAAGGCTATGGACTGAACTAACACTGTATGGCCCAGCCGTTTGGCTTCACTTAATAAGTTATAAAGATGATAATAATTTTAAATTGGTCGCAAGAGTCAGCTCACCGAACCGCCCTGCACCCTGTGCCTCTCGCATAGATTTCAGCTTTTCCCGCCAGCATTGGGCGATTTTCTGGACCCCCGCCCCAGCCCCCTGGTCCCTCCAAATTATGCTCCTGATTAAGTGCCCAGCCTTCGCTGCTAATCAGGCAAGTGGGGGGACAGCTTCCTGAGGACCCCTCTTTGGCAGGGATTTTGCCTGTTTTCTGGCCTCACACCCTGGGCCTTCCCCAGCACAGAGTATGCAGGGTTGCTTTAATAGGTCAAGGTACAGGTCCTGCGTCATTAAATTTTGTTGTTTGGGCACTTGGGCAAGAACTCAGACATACATGGCTGACCTAACTATAAAAAGTCCAGCAAATAGGGTGCCAAAAATTCGACCCCCTCCTTTTTTTTTTGGAACGCATGGTGTTAGTACTGTAGAAGAAGGTCATAAAAACAAAATGTTGGGAGTGAAATTGCTCCCAGGGTGGAGCTGCGGGCCCTTTTCGAGTGATCTGAGGCAATGAAAGTGATCTGGGGTTGTCTGGTTTTCATCAATTTTTGTTAACATGGTATTTTATGGCATAGTAATGCGGTGGGCATGGTTAGATTTGAGAAAGAAAACTGGGGAAGAGCATATCCAGCGGTGTAGGGAGTTGTCCACCCCTTTCACATTTGTCTTCTCCTCCTCCTCAAGCTCAATGTGCCTGCCAACATGAAAGGTATCAACCATGCTGTATTGCATGTTGACATTTTTGTTCAGCTTTGGGTTTATGCGCTTTGCATTCGTTTCTGGTAGGAGTAGGCACTTGTGGTGGTTGAGCAGGGTGAATTACCAGTTATAGTGAAGAATCATCTTTGAACAAAAGCTCTGTGCGGCTCTGGCCCTCTTTGGACTACGATGACTGCCTCCTACCTGGCCCTGTGATCTGGAAACCCATATATTTATGTCAGAGGTTGGGGCCTATCAATAAGTTGCCAGAGAATATGTACATTCTCTGTCTGTTCAACGAATAAGTGCCAGGCAAATATAACAAGCTATTGACAAGGTATGTTTAGTGTGGGCCTCCTGTCTGTTCGACTCAGGTGCCGGTGGGGCCTGACAACGTCTGCCAAAGTGTGGAGAAGCTGATGGAAGTCAGCCGCATCATGCGTATTGAGCTCAACCCATGGCTGACGCATCTGCGTACGGTAGGCAAAGGCATGGGTTTTGTGAGGTTCTCAAGAGAGAGGAAGAGCACATGCATGCTTGGCAGGATGGGCCTCAGTGAATTTGTATACTGGAGAGCAAGAATAACATCATATGTATGATGCAGCAAGTTGTGTGTACGTAGCCAGCGAAACAAGCATGGTGAAAATTACTGGTGCACATATATTGCACGTGTGTATCAGGGATTGCTCCATGCAATGCATTTTATTGCATGCCATCTTTCCTTGAGGTTATTCTTGCATTACAAAATTGCAATTTACAAAACTTAGAGCTTGCTCCAGGCAATTCATGTAGTCCATTCAAAGGCCCTGTGAAATCATTTTTAAAACTGCGTCTAGTTGCATGGAACCATGGAGTTGTGAACTCAGAAGTTTGAGGGCAGGGTAGGGGTTGTTTGTCTCCGCGGGTATGTTCACAATGGTAGGCGCATTCATTTTTAATGACCGGAAACCCCCTGCACTTTTGCAGGAAAAAAATCCTTTCCAAGTGTTAAACGCAAATCCAAGTCTTTGCGATGCTATGCAGCAGCAATGATTGGAGAAGGGAAAGGATGGGCACCTTGAGCTGCATGATGCATTTTCAACATGTTATGCAATCCACGTACGCGCTTCCATGTATTATTGTTGTTTTTGATGGCATCATCCGCTGGAATTGTCTTTATTCTCTCCTCAAATGCTGATTGCGTACAGGTGCAAGTCACAGACCACCTCATTCTTGCGCACGCCAGATATGACTTGTTCTTCCTCTTGGGCAACGAGAAGTATCCCATGTACAGGGGGCTCGGCCGCATGAACATGTACATGTGTCAGTTCCCATTTGACTTGGATCGGGTTGTGGACGTGAACCACTTGATTGCGTTTGCGTCTTACGACATCGTGCTGCTGAACAGCCTGTATTCGCTGAAGTGGTACCAGCATTTCATCACGCCTGTGCTCAAGCTCACTAGCGCAGCAAATGGGCTCTTTCCCTTGTTTGAGGTGAGTGGCTGTGCTGAATGAGGGCACAGCGTGGGTGATATCGTTGTAGAGTGCAATGATTAGCATTTCTGTATGATATGGTCTATGATAGGGTGAAGGACAGAAGCACCTTGCGTGTGAGTACAAAGGGCATCACATGGAGCAAACCTGTGGTGCGTAGAAAGGGAACTGAGGACTAGTCGATTTCATCGCCCTCTCAGAAGTCTGCACTTGGCACGAAGACTGAATGCGAGTGCGTTGGCTTGGCAAAGTGGATCCAAGATGGATCTGAAGCTAATGCCTGCATGTGCAGTGTTTGTGTGTGTATGCGTGTCTTAGAAATGCTGTCAGTGTACAAGCACATCTAGGCCATGCACTTGCGCAATTGCACAGACATAGACGTTGACCTTCGATCCCATTCGCAGCTCACAGGTATTAATCAATAAATAACACACATAAAAATTGTAGCTAAGAAAGAGGCGTGTGCTATGCCCGCATTTGATGAACAGAAGGTAGCATTGGTCATTTCCACCTGAAAGTCCCTACCAGTGGCCAATCCTGCTTTGTATGCAAATGCCTTTGTGACTTTGGTAACAAGGCATTCAAATTTGCGCCTCCTTGTTGCATTTGTGACAATTGTTCAGATCTTGCATCCCGCAGTTGTGCCCTTCCAAGCCTCCTCTGGCCCACGTGCTGACTCCATCCTGCTGGGCCGCCCGTTTGCTGGCCGCCTACACACACACACACTGGCGTCTCTCTGTTGTGTTGATGATAACCTTGCAGATCTTGCATCCTGCTGTCGTGCCCTTCCAAGCCTCCTCTGGTCCGTGTGCCAACATCATCCTGCTAGGCCGCCTGTTTGCTGGCCGCCCCGACACACATACACTGGCATCTCTTTGTCGTGTTTATGATAACCTTGCAGATCTTGCATCCTGCTGTCGTGCCCTTCAAGCCTCCTCTGGTCCACGTGCCAATATCATCCTGCTGGGCCGCCTGTTTGCTGGCCGCCAGAGCAAGGGCCACCACATCGCCATCAAGCTGTTCAAGGCCCTCAGGTGCGGTATGGAGAGGGCGTGCGGATTCCTGCTGTTGAGAATGGAGATCTTGTATAATTGCTGGCTGGCAGAGCAAGGGCCACCACTTGCCGCCATAACTCTTTGAGGCTTGCAGGTGTATTCCAGGAGCCCATGTAGGAGAGGGCGCTCACCCCTGCTCTTTGGCACAGCTTGCTTGCCAGCTGGCAAGGTGTTGCAAACCAAGCAATCAAAGGTCATCAGGTGTATGATGCTCTAAGTCAATGTAACAAACATGTAAGCCTGCAGGTAGCGCACATAAGCTCTGGTCTAGCAGCCGTGCCTCCTGTTCCCTGCCCCCTCTCATCTTGCCTGCAACACGCATCTAGGGTAAATGAATCCGTGCATCGCTGATCTTAGGGAAATGCCACGCAGTGGCTGACTTCTGCTGAGTGCTGGAATAATTCATTTTCTTGCAGGCCTGACCTGCCACCTGAGACCCGCCTCATCCTTGCTGGCAATGTGTGGCCTGGGGAGCAGCATGAGCGCTACGTGGCTGATCTGAGACAGGAGGCTGCAGGCTGGCCCATTGATTTCTTGCTGGGCCAGAGCGCTGAGGTATTGCCCCTTGGGATCATCAGGTCGGCTGGGCAATGTGTGATACATTGTGTGTGTGAGACACAGGTTGGACCTGTGGGTCTTGTGGGCGCAACATCATGCTTTTAGTTGGTAGCCCCTCTGCATCCATTGACTGCGTGCATGCAGATTGTCTGCACAATGCAATTCATCCAGCGAATGATGTGGTCCTTACTAGCCCAGCGCCCTCACTACGTATGTCTCACTGGGCATGGTGACTGAGGTGTGATGCAGATCACCCAGCAGGCGTGGCAGTCCTCTGCTTGACCAGTGGCACATGGTTGTCCTAACATTGTATGTTTTACCATGCATGCGGCTACCTGCAGGTCATCCAGCAGGCGCTGCAGTCCTCACTAGTGCAGTGGCACATGATGGGCCTGGCAGCTTACAGCCGTAATGACCCTGCGGACCATGAGCTTATTGGGATCTCCATCGTGGAGGGCATGTCTGCGGGCTGTTTGCCCATCGCGTACTGCGTGGGCGGTGCCAGCGACATCATCTCGCCAGGTTATTACAGATGGAGTTGCAGATACGAGCACACAAATTTCATAGATCAGAGTGACAGGTGTGCAGGCTGGGCTGGCAACCTCCCTCATC
The DNA here is from genome assembly GCA_914767535.2 of Dunaliella primolecta. NCBI lineage: Eukaryota > Viridiplantae > Chlorophyta > Chlorophyceae > Chlamydomonadales > Dunaliellaceae > Dunaliella > Dunaliella primolecta. The sequence goes on from OU611757.1 coordinate 8,946,736, forward strand.
CTTTTTTCCCAGTGACTACAGAGGGCGCATGTGCCCCTGTTTGCAAGGTTTTTCATATTCACTGTTTGTGGGAAAATAGGACGAGGGGGGTTGTGGGGCTCAGTCATGGCATCCCCTGCTTTTTGAATGTGCCTATGCGCTCCATGATTGAGCATGCCTTTCAGTTTGGTTTAAAGCCAATCCATATTCAGCCTCACCCGCCCCTCTGCAGCATGCACTCTCCAGCTAGGTAGAAGATGGAACAGCCAATGGTCTTACCCACGCGCAGCCTAAATCTGTCCTTTCCCATCTGCTGCTGCAGATGCCAACAACGGCTACCTGGCATGCAGCGAGGAAGAGTTCGTGAGTCGCACACGCGCGCTGTTCAATGCTAGCCAGGAGCAGCACGACGCCATGCGTGCTAGCGGGCTCCGCACCGCTGCACGCTTTGATGTAGAGACGTTCAAGAGCAAATTCATCACCGCTATCTTCCGGGGCTTCCTGTCGTTGTCCGTCCGCCATTACATCAAGCAGGTGCTTTTTGTTTTAGCTCAGCGCCCCTTGTACGTTGCCTAGTACACAGGCACAGCTTTGTCACCCTTCCCTCTCTGTTCCTGCTCCTTCCTGTGCAGGTGCAGCCCACACTCCGGAGCATTCCGGTGGCCTCTGCTGAGCCTGTTCGCCAGGTGTGTGTGTGTGTGTGTGTGATCAAAGATTTAGAGATGGATGGACTTTGAGGCACTTTGATCTGCAAGGGATGCCAATGTGTCAAGGTAGGAGACCCCTGGGTTTGTTGCCTTCATGCCGTAGGGAGCGAAAGCAACAGGACGAGGTGTTGATTTTGGGCGGATAGCAATTGCTGCCTCCTTCTGGTTGGACATTGTGGGGTTGCAGGTCACATAGAATGTGTGATGTTCTGTACACTGAACATGTCTGGGGGTGGTCATCTAGCAATAACCTGGAGGGTCATATTTCCTTCTAGCCTGTTGCGCCTGTATTTGAATCGGCGCATGCCCTGCTGTTGTGCAGTATGGCCTAAGCCAAGCGTTATATGTTTTGAAATCTTTTAATTGTTGTGGATTCGCGCCTCAACTCCTTCTTCCCATCATTTCGCGGCTCTTTTGAGCCAGTGTGTCTCCTTTTCGTTAATTGACGTAAAGAGAGTTTCCTCTGCCTACCTGGCTTTCCTTTCTTTCTATCCCAGCAGGCTCCTGTCCACATTTGAAAAGCTTGTGTCTCCATCTTTTGCTGATCCAAGAAGCAAACCTGCAGCTGCTCACGCCCTTAAATTCCTTCCCACTTGCCCCTTGCCTGCGCAGAAGCACAAGGTAGTGGTCATTGAGGGTCGCTTTTACCATGCCTTTGAATTTTGTGTGCCACAAGACGCTGCTGCTCACACTCTGATATTGTGCCTGTCTTGCCCGTCACCCGCATAGAAGCACAAGGCAGTGATCATCGAGGGCCGTGTGCACCATGCAATTGAGTTTGTTTGCCGCAAGACGCTGCTGCACCTGGGGCCAGACTGGTCACTGCACGTGTTCCACACCCGCATGAATGATGCGTTTGTGCACGAGGTGGGTGGGCCACCCATTGAGATCAGCTCAAACTTAAAAGAGGTCAGCTTCAAAGGAGAGAGGCTGTACCGCATTTATTTGGCTTGCATATTTCCATGTTGCGTGGGCTCCATTTCTTGTTCCAAGGTCAAAATGTCTGCATATCAACAGCTTACTGTTGTGAAACGTGTGCTGGTCCTTTTAGCCACAGCATGCACTATTGTGTGTATGTACTGTGGTTGCAGAATGCTCTCATGGCACACAGTGGAGCAAGCATGTTCAGGGGTGGGGGAAGAGGGTCAATGTCTCATCAGATTGGCCCTCCTAACCCTCTTTGGCACTGGGGCCAGGCACTCCTTAACCAACTTTAAGCATGCAAAGAGTTGCTTGCCACTCCTTGAACACTAGTGTGTCTGCTGCCGTACTATTACGTGATCATCCCACACCCTAAAAAAAGTAACGATTTTTACAATTCTGCACCCATTCTGCACCCCTCTCAATGATTATTATTGGTAATCCTGCAGATTCTGACAGATGCAAACCGCCCCCTCCTGCCCACAAACTTCAACAAGTTTACCTGCATGCATGGAAAGTAAGATTAGCACGCGGAACCTGCCATTACAGGAAGGCTTGGTAGAATTGCCTGCCCCTGCCAACTTTCCAAGTCTTTGCGTCTTAATCCCTTGGTCTTAGGATTGAAATATTCACCTAGACACAGGAGGGTACAAAAAAAAGTAGTGGACGTCATGCCCAATTTTTGGGTGGGACCCCCCTGACCCACCCACCACTTCCAAACCCCCCCTTGCGGTGCCCCAATTCAGACAAAGAGGGTACCAATCTGCTCGTCTTTAAATTCCACATCCATCTGCAAACCCAGCACAATGGAAAACTGGTTTGTGGCAAAGTTATGGGGCAAAAACTGAGCAGCGGACGCCCATGCATACCTGCCCTTCCAGTCACTCACAACTGGCTTGCAAGTCCACAAACTGCCCTCCTAACTTCTCCAAACAATAACGCATTGTGTGTTGTCACTATCCTGGAAGTTTGGATTGGTATGCTGCACCTTTGCATTTACACCCCTTGCTACTCACACCCTTGCGCGCATAACACAGACTCCCAGCCATGCACACAAACCCCCCCTTTTACCCAATGTGCTCTAAAAGGGTGCCAATCGACAGCTCTTGAGCTCAGGAATCCGATGATATGTTTATTATTCCGTAGAAATGTCCCAGAAAAAATTCTGGAGGGGGGGTCCCAAAAAATCAAAACCCCCCTGAACCACCCACCTCCTCCGATTGGACCCATATATATACCAATCGATAGCTCTCGATGTGAGGATTCCGAATATATAGTTTTTAATCAGATTGACCCTTGACGTCCAAAAGTTATGCTTCCTGAAGCCTCCTGCTAGACATGTAAAAAACCATGATGCTCGTACAAGCAAAAACAAATCCCTCACGGAGCTCAACATCTGTCTATTATCATCTCAATATCAAAGCCCTGCACTCGATGAGGTCTTTCACGTTCATTCTTTCGTTCACCCCAATCCATGCTCTAGTCACTCTCCTCTTCCCCCTCCTTCTCCTCTTCCTCCTCATCATCATCATCGTCATCGTCATCCCCACTGTCTTCCTCGCTTGAGCTACTCTCCCCCTCCTCCTTGCTTCCATCTCTACTGCAACCCCTCCTCCTCCGCCACTTCCTCCTCTTCCTCAATGTCCCTAGCACTGCTTCTACTGCTGGACTCCCTCTGTTTCTTGTTGCTCCCTTGCTTTGCTGCTGCTGCTGCTGCTGCTGCTGCTGCTCTTCATACACCCTCAATCTTCCTCAAAATAATTATTTTCTCCTTTCCCGCGCCAGCCCCTAAAATAGTTAATTTTAGGTAGTCCCGCAGTTATCCCGCACACCTCTCAGAAACTTTTTTTATACGGGATGATGATCCGAAAATACTACGGCATGCGTACTTACAAGAAGTTGCAAAAGGCTCATGTTGCACACTGTTGGGCAAGAATGCAAAGAACCTTCGGCACCCGCTTAAGCTGGTTTCTCTACCTCAAGCTGATGCTGCTTGCACAAGAAGCGTCACGCTGACATTCCAGCATTTTAATTTGGCAAGGATGACCAAGATGATGTAAGAGCAGGCACATCTGGTGCATCAGGAAGGAGAACACAAGAGTGCTTTGCCAGATCAGGCTCACAATTGCTCATGCTCTCAATTTATTGCACAGGTCCTCCAGAATGTGCCGGGCGTACAGTTCTCTCTGCTGGACACTGACGTCATCAGCATCCCTTACTACAACCACCTGCTGAAGTCGATGGCATTCTGGGACCAGATGGGGGTAGACAAGGTGCTACTGTTCCAGGTGCGCAGCCGCCGTTTGTTTGGGGCAGCCCTCCAACTCATCAGGTTGAGTTGGGGACTTGAGGGATGTTTTCTTTGCGATTTGCAATACATGTTCTTGCCAGTGTACACACTGATGCAGACATGTGTATGGTACTACAGATAGTCTGCCAAATTCCATTGGTGCAACCTGATACAAAACAATTCTGATTTTCTATGTCTGGCTGCTGCAGTTGCGCATATGCATCAGTCAATCCACAACATTGTGAGAAAGAATGGTTTTTGTATTTTACACACGTCGTGATGCAGAGCAATCAGTCATTCTAGCAGGCCTCACTGCTCCTGCTGTCATGTTCGCATTCTTGACCGGCTTCAAACCTCCCTCAAAATTGAATCCACACAGGAAGCTTCGTGACCAGTAAACAAATCCCATTATTGCTACGTTTCTGCCGCAGGTGGATACACTCATCCTGCACCCATTCATTGATCCCTTCCTTGCCTACGACTTTGTGGGCGCCCCGTGGCATGAGGGCAATGAGCGCTGGAAGGGCCTGCTGAGAGACATGCTGCCCGAGGGTGTTGGCAACGGCGGCTTTTCGCTGCGCACTGTGGAGGCCTCCAAGGATGTGGTACGCAGGTTTGGGGCAGGCTCGCCTGATGATGAGCAAGAGGACATGTTTTTTGCGATAAATATGCGGCGGCTGGGGTACAAGATCGCGCCCCGCAGCGTGGCGTACGAGTTCTGCATTGAGGTGCCCTGCATGGATGTGCCGCAGCCCAAGGCGCATTTTGCGATGCATGCAGCATGGTACTACGCTGCCAGGTCGCAGCTGAGGCACACACTTGATGACACCTTGCCGCTGCCGGTGTACAACTGGGGAGAGGACGATCAAGTGGCGTACGATCGGGAGGTGTAGACATGCTCGGAAAAGGCGACTTGTGGGGATAAACACGGACGGACAGGTACTTGATATTGTGCTTAATACAAGTGTAGGCGTCCTTTGACATGTGTCGCTGGATGGGCAAGCTGTAGGCCTGACACGGGTTTCCCGGTGCATATGTTTCCACTAGTCTACGCACACCAAAAGGTCGCGCGCATTAAGAAGACCTTCCCTAACTAGCAAGCTAGCAAGGGTCTCACCAAAGGGCCCTCAGACCTAAACTAGACACAACCAGCCTAGGGAAAAGCCAGAAACAGATCTTATGAGGGTCTGGAGGGGTGTCCGCCATGCCCCTGGCTTGTTTCTGAATTTCTTCTGTGTGTGCCCGAGGAGACAAGTGCTGAACAATAATCTAGGATTATGATTTTTGGAGTATGATAGCCTTGACCACGACCTTTCCTTTCCATTGATCAAAGAGACCGCGTCCATCAATCCTGATGGCGATGCAGACATTGAGTTGCAATGCACAGTCTTCTGGTTCTGCTCTGTTTCAACATTGCAAACACTCTCATTTCATTACTCATTTGTTTTTCTTCCGCTTTCACACCCTTAATGCCCTGGTGAGCATGGGAGCCTGATAATGTTCCAATATTCACTTATTTCGTATGTGGCATCCGTGCATCTAATATCCAATGATCAGATACTTCAAACTCACAATTGACCTCCTTGGCCCACTCACAAAATACTACGCTATATCTCACGGTTAAGCCTTTCCAGTCATAACCTTCAAGTGGAAACCCAACGGCACCATGGAAATAGGTGCCCATGCGAGCTTAGAATTTGCAACGATTGTAATTGGCACACTGCTCAAGACAAAGAGCACATTGTCCTGGATTGCCTTGTAACCCTTGTCCTGGATTGCCTTTCCCAGGATCTAACAGATCTGCGCACTCAGTTCCAGCACCTATTTAGGTCTGCATCTGCTCCAAGTAGTGCATCACGTCTTAAAGACTTCATGAACCAGGCTGACGTCGATTAGGATAGGAAAGAATAGGATAGGGTTACATAGCCGTACCTGCCTACAATTGCAGCTTAGCTGAAGCTAGTCCTAGGATTAGCCATGTTTGTGTCAGTGTGCATGATTAGATTATACTACATCCCTGGTAGGGAGACTTTCAGCCAGACTGTTCGGCTGATCAGCCTGTGGCTGGTCCTCGCCAGCCAACAGCAATTCCAAAAGCTCAGACATGAAAAAAGAAAAGCTTCTTGCTGTGTTGCAAGAGGAAGTCAGATACAGCTTGGACGCTAAGTTGTTACTGGTGAGGGAGATTCACAGCTCTTTGAGCCAGTGTGCCTCCATTTCCTTAATTGATGTAGGGAGCGTTCTCACTGCCTACGTAGCTTTTTTCATTTTCTTTTTGTTGCTGCAAAAAAGGCGCAAGAGAAAAATCACCAGGTAAAGTCTGAAATAGCTTGAAATATTTCCATCTTAGAGCACATACCCACACATGAAAAGGACATGGGCCTCATTTTGAATTTGTCCCCATGAGCATCGATTGCACACAGGAGAGATCTCATCCTCCCAAGACGCAGTTTCCACACTCAAAGTGTGAGCTTTAAGGTTACAGGCCACAGAAGAAAAGAAGGCCTACAGTCAAAACGGTTGACTGCTAGCCTGCTCATAAAAAAGCAACTTGCTTTTTGAATATCGGGGTATTTCATTCTAGGTAAGTAGGTAATTCGTTTTAAGTGTGAGATTTCAACCTAATTTTGCTGACATATTACATAACAACATGATGTTGAGACAAATCCAGATGCAAGTACACCGGCGGCCGAGTAGGTTTGCGCACTTTCAAATACAAGTTGTGGTCAAAAGGTCGAGTAAAGAGTGCTTGGTATGTTGTCAATTTTGTTATTGGTTTCTCACGGGTCCATTCCCTCAACATCTCTATATATACCACGCGATCTGTGCCTCAAATCACCAGTGAAAGTTTGCAAGGAATTAGGTTTACCCTGCTTCATCGCTGTACTGCTTGTTAGTTGCAAAAGAATCACAGCTCCGCAACCCTTAACAGCCATCCAGGATCCGGTTAGTCCAGCATGAGTTAACCCTTCAATTATTATTTACATTACATCAGGGAATTTAACCTTCAGCCAGCTGCAGATAGTTTGGCTGCTCGGTGTTATGAAAAAAGTTAAGTTATATGTTTCGTTCTTATCCTTCAATTTGGACTGGTTTGGTTATAGGCACCGTCTTCACTTCAGCTAAACTGCCCACGTGGTCAGGTACAGCTATGTAACCCTTTCCTATTATTTCCTTACATTGGCCCACTTCCTCCAGGAGAACCAGGGCCTGGCACCCACATCTATTCACTTTTGTCATAAAGCCTCTGACATGAAATATCTTAATGAAACACCTAGCCTAGAAGCTATGAGAGGATATCCTCTCATTCAGGTGGAAACGGAATTCTCTCAGAACTAACAAGCTCAGCTTGTGCCCAAAGGTCATGCACGTCTGAATTAACAGGTCCCCAGATAGATTTGACAATATGTGGGTGAATCATGGCCCAGATAGCACAAGGTCCCGGGTTTGACTCTTTAGGCTTGGACTTTTGGGATACCAGTGGAGGTGTTGGTCCTTCCCTCAATCAATGCTTCCGGCCTTTGGCTAATTACAAAGCCTTTCTTATTTCTCTTCGACCATAAGCCACTGGGGCTGACAGGTGAGCAGCTATGTAATTATTTTACTCCATGTTCTGATTGCCTATTCTGGATGGACCTTGCACTTTTAAGAAATGCTACATGCTCTTTTACCTGTCTCTTTTTGCTGCTTTAATTGGAAACATCATGACGATCTGAGTCATGACGAGTCTTGTGTTACACCTGTTTACCATGTGCACATTTCTCTGTTGTTTTCCCTGGACCAAGTAAGACAGTTTTTCCTTCTTGCTCAGACACATTTGGCTTACATTAGGAAGGCTGAACAGCCAAACTGAATGGCTGCAGGCTTAGTCCCTTTGTGGACCTTTGTAAGAAATGCTAGATGTCCTTTTCCCTGTCAAATCCTAGCTGATCCAGTTGTTTTTAGATTGGATAAGGGTTACAAGGTTTACAATGGTTACAAGTGAAAAAGGCCTCAGTCAAGACGTTTGACTGCTAGCCTGTTCATAAATACACATGAGGTCATGAAGAAAAAAGTAAGTTTGTTGTTATCCTGGTTTAGAAAATTATTGATATCCTGGGAATTTACATAGTGAATGGTGCCTAGACAGGGCATCCTGTGGAGGTGTAGAAAAGAGAAGTCGTGCTCGAAAAGTGAGGCATAATCTTGACGGAGAGAGAAAACATGGGGATTGAAAAATCTGATATGCATATGTTTTTCATCTTGTACGTCATCAGAATCACAGATATCACAGACCGGAGAAGTACTACTGGACCAAGTAGCCTGTTCAACTCGGAGAGTGTGTACCCGCAGCCTAAATCTGGCAGTGTTGCAAAGGACGTGATGGGGAAGATCCAAGTACTTGTATTTAGGCATTGTATAGGGTGGGTGAATGGCATGTGCATTTCTGACAGGGAGAGCGCACCATTGAAAGAAAAGAAAAAGAAAAAACTACGTAGGCAGAGAAAACTCTCCCATTGATGGTAAGTTAGCCGCTTCCTGTTGCTTACTGAAAAGAAAAGAAAAGTCTACGCAAGCCAAAGGCCGCGTGCATTAAGGGAAGAAACCCTAACAAAAGTTAGAGGCCTCACCAGGAGGCCCTCCACCTAAACTAGACAAAACTAGCCTAGGAGAGAGCAAGAGACAGAACTAATGGGGATCCGGGGGATTGCTTGCCATGCCCCTGAGCGCTCGGACTCTCCTTCTCCCATCTTCTGCCGCCGCCGCGCGCCCAGCAAACCCCCTCCCAGATGCTCCCTGAAAACAAAGTGCATGTCTAGTGTTAATGATGGTGGATAATCTTTGGATGGCATGGTCCCTGAGCTGGGAGGCTACTGATTCAGCTTTTTGTTTAGTCTGGCCCAGATTTATGAGAGGTGTAATTGTATAGTTGTTGTAAATCGTGCCACCAACACACACACACACAAAAAAGAAAAATCTACGTAGGCAGAGAAAACTCTCCCTACATCAGTTAAGGAAAGGGCGACACATTGGCTCTGAAGAGCCGTGAGCTTCCCTCAACGGAGTTTTAAAAGGAATTTAGTGTGGATCAGGTGGGTTTCTGGAAGCGCGCAGAACCAAGGTACCAGTGTTGTGATGGGCTTGCTTGTTTTCAATGGCACGCCTAGTAGAGGTAAGCTTGTGTGCATATTGGATAGAATGGGCATGGAGTTTCTTTCCCAGAGTCTCAGATCTCTGTGAGTCAATTCCTAGTTTCCTGAATTGTTCAAGTGTATGTGCACTGTAAATAGTTACGCCCACAACCAACAGGATTGGGTGGATAGTGATCTTGGCTCCTTGAAGTTGTTTGCACAGTTCGCTATGCTGTTGTTTGGCAGCCTCTAGTTGGGTTTACAATCTAGCCTTACTGTGAAGATACTGAGTATCTTCACAGTAATTTACTTCTACCAAGTGAATGTAGCGGTCTGGGATACTTGGTTCATGGGGTTGTCGTGCCTGGTTTGTATCTCTCATACTGCGCAGTACCCGGTGTGAAGGTGGAGTGTTTGGCCTGTTTGTGCTCGTGGGTAGGGGTGTGACCAAGATAGCATCAGGGCGGCTGGAGCTGCGTCTAGCCTGCTCAGGAATGTTTTGCTTGAAGAGATAGGAGGGTACGATACGGTTAGAGACATGCTCAGGGACGTGCAGGTTATGTTGAGCCAAACGGCCAGAGTTTCCTGCATCCACCTGCACGAGATTGGCCCCATAAGAGCCTTCACTGATCTCTTTAAAAATTACCCTGCAAGCAATATTGTGACGTTCAGTCACCATGTTACACATATGCTGGGGCATTGGCACCCAGAAAGGATGTGGAGACCGCTGTCCATGTGATGGCAATCAGGGAGTGGGCACGTAAGGCTAGTGGATCGTTTAAATCTAACTGCATGTTTCTGATTGTGAAGGGTGCCTGTGCGGTACTGGAAGGCAGTGCGTTTTATTCTGGTTGAGACATGAGGCATGCTCCAAAAGGCATTGCTAATTTTTTTGTTTACATGGGGTAGCAAGTTCTGGTAATAAGTGTAACAACCTGTCTTTTGGTTAGCATAGCCCAGCTTGTGCTTGGCATGCATATGGGATTTCAGAACATGTTTAAGGTCTGGGAGGTACTTTAAGCGTGGAGAAGATGGGCGGGATCGAGAAGGCCTAGGTTCTGTCTCCTCCTGGGCCAGCCAGGTGGAATTGTGGAAGGGGTTTCCTCCAGGGCCAGCGCTAGGGAGTCCAGTATCGTGCAGGTTAAAATTTTTGAAGGTGGCCTGGTATTTAGCAATTTGATCTGTGCGCATTCATTCCCAGCTATTCCAGCATGGGCCTTGACTTTGTAGAAATGTATGTGATCTTGAGAGGTCCGGGCAATGTTCGCAATCATTTTCAAGACATCTCCTTGCACGTGGTGTCTATGTTTCTCTGGGTACAGGATTTGCTTCCTGGATTGGAAGAGAGAGGCCAAGCTATCTGTGGCAATTGCTTTGTAATCTTGAGTGAGCGCAGCAGAAATGGCAGCCAGCTCAGCTCTTCCTATGTCATTGGTAATACCTTCGCCATTAGGATCTACCATGCTTATTTTATTACTATTCGGATGGCCTGCCCCTATGACAGGGGCACCATTTTGGGCCTTGCAGCTACTGTCTGTGTAGGTCCAAGACTTCCAATCTTCGACTTTGAGTTGCAGGCAGGGATTTGACTGACAGGGAGTTTGGACAGTCATGTGTGGGGCGGAGCTGTGGGAACCATGAGGCACCTGTTTTGTATCGAGAGGGAGTTTTTCACATTTCTTTAATCCAGGCATCACTCTATGCCTTGGATTTTGAATGGGGTCGTTACTAACATGTTGAAGAAATCCTCTGGCCGCTTTGATGTCATTGGCTAGATCCCGAAGCCAGTTATTGTTCTGGTTGTTCAAGTGGACTCTTGCAGCTGTATTCCAGACTGCAATTACTTGTAAATCCCAGGTATGTCGGGGGAGGGCAGTCTCCTGGCTGGTCCAGGATTGGGGTTTGTCATATGTCAATCCTTTTTGGGAATGGTCCCGAGCTTGTAGCAACACCAACTAAGATGATGTGCAAAGTCACTTTGCTATTCCTGTTTGGGTTTCTTAAGCTGCGTGTTTTAAGTCTGCTTATGATGTGGGAGTGTTGAGTTACTCTTGGATCAGCCTGAGGGGCTGTGAATTGGTTCCAATAGCCCAGGTGTCTAGATCTCAGGTCCACCACAAATCGACTGAGGTTCACAGGGTCACAAGCCGTAACTTGACGTTTCACCAGATCCGAGTGTGCCAGACCATCCAGCACAGATTAGAGGTGGGACGTCCAACAAGAGTCAGTCATGGAGCTCAGGTTGATGTCAGCATGGAGAACCTTTTTTAGAAGACTGTTGCACTTAGTAAGCGAGTTGTAGAAGCGCATAGTGGCACGAAACCAATTGAACTGAAAAGGTTCAACGCCACATTCTTGTAAAATGCTCCAAGATGGTGTTGTAGATTTCATTCCAAGAAGGTTCCGCAAAACGTTCAGGATCCACATCTGCAACTGTTTGTCCATTTCTGTGCCCTGCCGTAAGTAAGGAGTGGCCCATATCTGGCTGGCATACATTCCTGCTGGGATAGCATATATTCTCAAGAGCCAAATGAGCGCATGCAGCCAATTTGTAAGGTTATGGTCGTGAGCAAAGGTTTTGACACGATAAGTCCCCGCTATGCATGGTTTCAGAGCAGCCTCAGCAGCAGTGGAAAGGTTGAGACGTTTGTCACAGACCATACCCAAATATTTGAAAGAATCAGTGTAGGGAAGGTTGTCACCATCATACAGTTGGGGAAGAGTGTCAGCTATGGAATTGAAGCAGACGACCTCAGACTTTTTTGTGTTGGCCGTCAGGCATTTTCTGGTTGCATAACCCTGCAACTTGCTTAACATGGCTTGCATGTGGGTGTGGTTGTTTGCAGTCAAAGCGAGGTCATCTGTAAAGTAAAGTAAAGTCTACGCAAGCCAGAGGCCGCGTGCATTAAGGAAAGGTCCCTTAACTAGCAGGCTAGCAAGGGCCTCACCAAAGGTCCCACACTAGCTACAGCTAGCCTAGGTCATCTGCATAAAGCAAATGAGAAACATGAAAATTTGGTAAGCCTGTCACCGTGCCTCTTTATCCATTTGTGATGCAGCCAATGCATTAACGTTGATTGATAAGAGGAGTGGTGACAGTGGGCACCCTTGTTTAACTCCGTGCGTTGGCTGGACACTTGCCCGTTTATCTCCGTCAATAAGGATGTATTTGTCATCTCGGTAGAGGTCTTTAATGATGGAGATAAGCTGGCTGGGCATCTGGCATTTGTGTAAGTGTTCCCACAATCTGTCTCTGGGTATTGAGTCATATGCCTGTTTGAAATCAATCATGGTGGCATATAAACGTGGGGAGCCTCGAGGTTGAAATGTATGGGCTGCATGGTCCAGCAAGAAGGCTGCATTGTCCAGCAAGAAGCACTCCTCACATCCCTCATCAACAAGCAAGCCCCATGGGTAGCTGCCCTGAAAGCACCTTAAGCAGAAGGCCTGGAATGTGGGACAGCATTAGCAGAGGGGTGGAGTCCGTTATTGGAGCTATGCACGGGGTGGCACAGTGGGTTGCTGCACGCTGGACTGGCAACTCTGGAGCTCCAGCTCGAGATATGGCAGTGCCCCTGGGGCGCAACAACCCGCCTCCTGAGCAGCTTTTCCGTCAAGGTGCTGAGTCTCGGTGGATGCCTGAACCTGATGTGATGGAACTGCCTGATGCAGCTGCCCTGTACCCTATTGTTTGCGAGCGCATGCGTAAGATGAATGCTAGGACACCCCCTGGTTTTGATGCTGTTGCTGCACCCTTCATTAAGTACGCTGAAAAGAGGGTCCCAGCAGTTAATGGTAGAGGCACGGATAGGATGAAAGTTTTGGCTCCTTACATTGCACTCCTGTTTGCTGCCATGATGGGGAGGGCTGAGATTTCTGCTTGTTGGAAAGTGGCTAAGATAACTCCCCTTTATAAGAAGGGCTCTGTGCTGGACCCAGGAAAGTATTGCATGCTCGCAGTAAGTGGCACCCTGTACAGGCTGTATGCTAACGTTCTTAGGGAGGTGTTCACTGGGTGGTGTAAGGAAGAAAACAAGATACCAGACACTCAATTTGGTTTCTACCCTGGCCGTAACACTCTGCAGCCCATTTTCATTTTGCGGCACTTGCAGCATGCTGCTCAGGTCAAGCGCCCAAATGCATCCCCCAGGTTGCATGCAGCATTCATTGATTTCAAGCAGGCACACGATACAATTCCTAGGGAACCTCTTTGGACTCACCTGCAGCGCATTTGTATGCCTACGTGCCTGTTGGCTGTCATTAAACGCATGTATGCTAAGAAAAAGAAAAGTCTATGCAGGCCAAAGGCCGCATGCTAATGTATACTAATGATGAGTATATCTTGGTGGATGGCTGCAAGCAAGCACGTGTGCGCCCCCATTATGGAGTTAAGCAAGGCTGCCCGCTTTCCCCCTTGTTGTTCTCCTTGTACATCAATGGCGTGGACTGCTTGGCAGAAAATGTGCAAGGGGCTGTTACAGGCACTAGGGACGTTTGAGTCACTCACATGCTCTATGCAGACGATCTGTGCCTCACTAGTAACCTTCCTGATCAGCTCCAACTGATGTTAGATAGGCTACATATGTATGCTCAGCGGAAAGGGTCGGTGATAAATACTGCCAAGTCTGAGATTGTGCACTTTAATTCAAGGGGCGAGGATGTGCCAGTTTTCACGTTAAATGGAGCTCGTGTGGCGTGTGCAGATTCTTTTAGATATTTACTAAATATCTAGTAGGTATGCTGTTCACAAAACAACGCAACCTGCAAGCCACTGCTGAGTACATGTGTGCCCCATTCCTAGCTGGTTGTAGACGGATTAGGCAAATCGCATCTGAGCACCGCCTGACAGACAGGCCGCATACCAAGCTCTGGCTGACTAAAGCATATGCTTTCCCTGCTAGCATGTATGCATTAAATTTATGAAAGAAGGAGCTGAAATGGATTGTCCTTTGCAAACTGTGCACCTGTGCTTATTGAAGCGTATCCTTGGGGTAAAGTGCACCACTCCTAATTGGTCTGTACTGCGTGAGTGTGGGCATAAACCTTTACAGTTCTATTGATTTCACGCAGCAGTTAGGTTTTACAATGCTTTACTGCGCACCAACAGCACTACACTCAGTAAAGTACTGCAAGCAGATGTTGAAATGAGCAGCCTTTCCCGAAAAATGCTGGACCTCAGAATTTTTGGCTGCCTGCACAGGCTTGGACAGGTGCAACTTGTTTACTCATTGTGTCTGGGCAGCCTATAGCTTTTTAGTTTGGACTGGTTTGGTTGCAGGCACGTTTTGCTTCAGCTAAGCTGCCCCTGCAGGCAGGTACAGCTATGTAACCCTTCCCTTCCCTTCCCTTCCCTTCCCTACCTTTCCAACTGAGCAGCTTATAGTCATGAGGGAGTTTGTTGTTGATCTGAGAAAAAGGCTGCGAGGTGTGTGGAATGCTGATGCCTTGGCAGAACATGGTGACCACACGAACAAATTAGCCAAATATCATCACTGGATGGCACTTCCTTTGAGACCCTTGTCTGTTCATGGTGCGCCCTTTTCTGTCCCCAGGTATTTGCATCTTGATTCGGGCAAGCGCACGCTAAGAAACATAGCACGTTGTCGCTTACATGCTCATACTTTAAGAGTTGAGATATCACTTTGGCAGGAGCACACATCAACTTGTGATAAATGTGAACAAGGACTCCAAGATGAAAAGCATGCCGTGTTCCTTTGTTCTTGCGCTTCTGTGTGTTCTCTTTGAAGGGCTTATGCATAGTTATTTTCTGACTTCCCCTCGTCTTATAGAATTTTTTTGGACGATTCAGGCACTTTCTACTATTCTCAAGCTAGCTCTGAGGATGTTTTTCATTTTTTGCGGAAGTAAACTAATGAGACTTATCGTTTTATTTCCGATCTCATGGATATTTTTTGTGCAGTTGGAACAGTTGAGCAGGCCGAGCAGCCGAACTACTTGGCTGAAGGTCAAATCCCATCGTAACTCATTATTGTAACTCATTAGGTGCCTCAAGATAAAAAAGTGGCTGTAAGGTCTTGCGGCCTGGGAAAAAGCCAAATTGACTGTCAGGAATAATGTTGTATTTTACACACCAGTCTTGAACCATGGACCATCTGCGAGGGATATGGCTGTGCCACTGGGCCGGCGCAACCTTCCACCTGAGGTCCTTCTCAGGCGGGGCGCGCAGTCTGGGTGGGCTCCGGAGCCAGATGAGTTTGAGATCCCTGATGTATCTGTGTTAGAAGGTATGTTGGGTAGTGAATTTCAGAAGTTGAATGTTGGTGCCTCTTCAGGCTTTGATGCGATCCCGATTCCTTTTTTAAGCATGCGTGCTTGCCAGTGCAGTGTGGGAATGAAACCAAACAAGTAAATGTGCTGGTGCCTCTGTTGGCTCGTCTTTTTAAAGTGTTGCTGACTGAAAGTAAAGTGCCTGCCCTACCAGAGAACCCCTCACCGCGCGGGGATCAGGGGGGGTTGGCGGGGACCTCGGCGGGTACAGCGAAGCTCCCGCGCGGGGGGTGCCTCCCCTAGGGATGCCGAACAGGACTTTCCCAGGCTTTCTCTTGCCCCAACTCAGTTCCACGGTTAAATTGATGCCACATGAATTGGCTAAATTGTATAAACACGGATTGTTCACTCTGTAGAGCGACTGTCCGAGCGGACACTTTCAGTTCAAGTTTTATGGTTAGTTGGCCCTGCTTCCGTCCGCCACCTACATAAATGTATTCTTATTGAATTGAAGAGTGAAATGGAACCTAAGAGACAGTTGCAGGCGCCCCCTCGGGCAGACATGGAGAAGAAATGGTGGTGCCTGTGCAGAAAATGTGCAGACAGGCATTCCAGGTTCCTGCATGAGCCCAGGCTCCTTGAGAGCCTGCAAACAACAGATAGGCATTGCAACAAGCATGGCACAGACGATGTGCAGCGCTATTGGGACCCGCGCAGTGCATTGGCATCGATCCAGTGGACAGCCGAGTCAACCGTGCCAGGGCCGTTGTGGTGGAGCACGGGCTGTCCCTCAGCCCGCCCGGCTTGGCTTCGATGGGCACGTATTACACGAGGAACCCGAACGACGTCATGGAGGATTTGAAGCGTGAGTTAAACGGTGCGACAGCTACTAGGGTGTTTGACTTCATCGTGGCAGCAGGTGAAGATGCTGCAGGTGATCCGCGGTGCAAGTCAGCTGGGTCCCAGGGGGAAAGCGTTGGAGCAGGGAGCTCGTGTGGAGACAGTGCACAGAGGGTAGTGCAGCCAGCAGGGATGAAGCAGAATGGGATGCATATTCTGGTGCACAATTCTGCCCCTTACGTCCACATCAGGGGGGACTGGCTCAGGGAGGTTATGCAAAAGCGCTGGGGTTGGGATTGGGCATATATTCAGGGCGAGCAGCGCAAGGAGGAGAGCAAGGACAAGTACTGTAAGCTAAAGCAGGGGTAGGATTGTGGGTCAAAGGGGTTCACAGAATATGGCCTGCAGCACATGAAGAAGCTGGCACGGTCTGAAGACAGACAGCAATTGGGCAGAGATAGTCATCCAATTCCCTAACCTGAAAGGCTTGCAGCCAGACGCACCCCCAGCAGCTGTGGGACGCAAGAAGGTTGTGAACAAGGGAGAGGCAGAAGCAGCAAATGATTTGGCATGGAGGCAATGAAACGAGTGCGAGGAATGCTTAGTGTGTTGCTAAATGCTCCATTTTCAGGAGACATGATCCCTGTACAGTGCAGGATGCAGCATGCCAACTGTCAAGATCTAACGTAGCCATGCAACTTACTTGTCTATGTAACCCTTCCCTTCCCTTCCCTTCCCTTGTCAGCATCATGCATGAACGTGGAAATGGGTGTGCACGCACTCACGCGCGCACACACACATACACACACGCATACACACACACGCACACATGCCTTGAACATGTGCAGATTTCCCATAGATTCTGGGACTCCCCGAGGCAAGCGGGCAACAGCAGACCAGCGA
>OU611757.1:8966214-9007788 GCA_914767535.2 Dunaliella primolecta
ACACACACACACACACACACACACACACAGTGCTTTCCCCCTCATGGTGCATGCAGGCAAACGTACAAGGCAGCTTGCCGAGAAGGCAGGTCAGAACCAGGCTGCAGCTGTCCAGAAGAAAGCCAAAGACTGTGCACCAAGTGGTAGAAGAGCAACCTTCTGCTCAGGAGCACCTCAGAAAGGAGAACAACCCCGTTCATACAGCTAGAGGGTGTCCGTGAGGGATGGGCGTCTTGTACTGACATCCAGCTAGAAGTTTATTTGGACATGATGGATGTGACATTTTATGGATGTTGGAATTGATTTTAATTGTCAAACTTACGACGATTGATGTGTGGGATTTGTTCATAATCAACTTGATCTTCTTTTTAACGAGTAATGAGCAACTTTGAAGGGCAGCAAGCATACAACACAGCCTCATACAGCGTGGGTACAGCCTCACGCATGAATAGCCGCGCGGGGGCAACTGGAATCGCCGCGCGGGGCCTGCCATACCCCCCGCGCGGGGGGTTGAGGATACCCCCCGCCAAAATTTGCCCTCCGTCAGACCGCGCGGGGGGTGGAGGGTTCCGCGCGGACCCCCGCGCGGGTACATTCTCATATGTTTGCACGGAACCCCCCGCGCGGCCAGAAACAGGCTCTGCAGGCTACCCGCGCGGTGAGGGGTTCTCTGGTAGGGCTGCGTGCTGGAAGGTTGCCAAGTTGAGCCCCATTCACAAAAAAGGGGAAGTGCTGAAACCTGGGAATTATAGGATGATTGCGGTTAGCGGTGTAATGTATAGGATTTATGCTAATGTCTGAAAAATCTGGTGACAGATTGGTGTATGAAAAAGGGAAAGATTCCGGACACGCAGTTTGGCTTCTTTCCAGGAAGGAGCACTCTGCATCCTCTGTTCATTCTGAGGCACCTCAAGCATGCTGCGAAAAAATTGAAGCCACGGAATTCTTCCAGATTGCATGTTGCTTTCATTGACTTTTCTCAAGCTTATGACACCGTGCCCAGACAGCAGCTTTGGTCTCACTTGCAGCGCAATGCAATGCCGACTCCTCTGCTCAGTGTGATCAGAGACATGTATGATAATGATGAGTACATTCTAATGGATGGTGAGAAAAGGGCGCGCGTGCAGCCATCGAACGGTGTTAAGCAAGGTTGTCCTTTGTCCCCCCTTCTTTTCTCTCTGTACATCAATGATATGGGCAGAGAGATAAGTGAGGGCATTGAGGGTGCTGTGACTGGTGATAGAGTGAATGGTGTGTCCCACATGATGTACGCTGATGACCTTGGATTAACTACGAATGACCCTGGTGAAATGCAGAAGATGCTGGACAGACTCCGTGTGTATGCCCAGAGAAAAGGGTTGACTGTAAACACAGCTAAGTCTGAGGTGGTGCACTTCAACAGTACGTCTGTCTCTCCTCTGCAGAATCCTTTTACGTATGATGGAGTGGTCCTTCCAGAGAAGGACAGGTTCAAATATTTGGGAGTCCTGTTGGATAAAAAGATGGATTTTAAGGTAGCTGAGGAGCATGCGGTGCGGCCTTATATGGCTGCACAGAGAAGGATTTCGGAGTTTGCCAAGGGTCATGACCTGAAAAACAGGCCTCATGCTATGCTCTGGTTATCTAAGGTGTATGGCATTCCTGCTGGGATGTATGCGTGCCAGGTGTGGGGAACTCATTACTTGAGAGAAGGCAGTGAGTTTGATAGTCAATTGCAGAAAAGACATCTGTGTTCCTTGAGGCGCATTCTTGGAGTAAAGAACAGTACTACAAATTGGCCGGTGTTGAGAGAGTGTGGCCAGGAGCCTCTGCAGTTCTTCTGGTTCCATGCCTCCATCAAGTGTTTTAATAGCATGCTTGACTCCAATAGTGAAGTCTTGCGTCGTGTGCTGAGGGCTGATTTAAGTCTAGCTTCTTTTGATTCCTCTTGCTGGGCTGCTGAAGTCTCTAATGCTTTTGGTGGGATGCGGAATGGTGATTCGTTCAAACAGAACATGCTGAGAGCTGAGAAAATCCCCATGCAAGAGTTCATTGGTGATTTGCGATACAGACAGCAGAAAGTGTGGAGAGGGGCCGATGTTTTTTGTCCTCGTGCAGTTAACAAGAAGGTAGTGACGTACCATAAGTGGTGTGGGAATTATGAGAGTGGTCCCAGAGGTGCTCCTTTTTGTATCCCCTCGTATCTGTTCAAGGATTTGGACAAGCATGTTTTGAGAAACATTAGCAGATTTAGATTGCGTGCTCATCACTTGAGAGTGGAGTCTGGTAAATGGCTTGGGGGTTCAAGTATCTGTGATAAGTGTGAGTGTGGGGAAGTCCAGGATGAAAAACATGTGCTTTTCTTTTGCAAATGTACTGAGGTGCGTGAGCTACGCACGAGATACAAGGACCTTTTTGAGGAGATGTTTAAGACTTTGCGTGTGTTTGCTCCGCCTTCAAACGCTGACTTTATTCCATTCTTGGCTTGCCATCATACTATCACTGATTCTGAGATCAATGCTTTCCTAAACCAAGACTCATACAGACTTCTTAGATTTGTGTCATACTTCGTCTCAATTTTTGATACTGGTTGAGCTTGTTTCACCAGCTGCCATCAGCCAGAGTCTCGGGCTGTAGGCCACCATTGTAAACCCTTGAAACCCTTGAACCATGGAGCGGAGGATATTTGTGTACAGGTGGTTTTAGATTGGACTGGTTTGGTTACAGGCACGTTTTGCTTCAGCTAAGCTGCCCCCGCAGGCAGGTATAGCTATGTAACCCTTCCCTTCCCTAGCTGATTGAGCATTCAGAGTAGAAGGTTGCATAGTCATACCTGCTCGTAAGAGCACCTTAAGCTTGAGAGCTTAAAGAACATATTTCCTCACTCCACACCCAGAGGTTCGTCCAGTGAGTCGGCACAAGAAAAGAAAAGCAAAGGCTACACAAGCCAGGTCCGGCTGCGTGCATTAAGGAAAACCAGCAAGGTAACCTTCTACCCTCAGACCTGCCTTGCCCTTTTTTTGTCGCTTCTGAGATGCCATAAACTTCCTTTTGTGCCTTTTAACATGTTAACAAGTTGTCCACACAGATGCTTATTTCAATGAGGTCTAGAGGAGGAAAATTTTGCGAACCGGCATTGATTGCTGATAGACCCACTGCGTGCCTGTCTTACAGAGTAATTACCCAGCAGTAGCGCAACTTCTTTCTCCCTCTAAAATCGCCCAGCATCAGTCCTTGCAGTGCTTTCTCCCTATTTACATACATGTTGAGACTCGCTTTTCCTAGCTGCGCATGCAGAGCCCTTAGCCTGCTGGCATTGCAATTTACAACTGCATTCCCATTAATGTCATAACAGCACATAAGCACGGTCATCATTATGATTGTGCTTTGGAAAATGTTGGAGTCAACAAAGGGTAAGCAGGCTTCTGCCTGCAATCTTGGAACACTCAAAGTTGTGGTTGCACATGAAAAAAACTGCTGTACTTGTACAGCACCATGTATGCCGAGCACACATTTAAGGATCCCAGTACACAGAAGTTGCACATCAAATGTGATGTGCAAGCAAAGGATAATACAAGATTGCTCAGCCACCCAATCTAGGGGGCACGGGGACGCTGCCCAGGGAGCTTGCCGATCTTAGCCCTGGCTGCACGCAGCTTGATGTACTCACGATCTACAACCCCATCCTCTTTGTTGGCCTCATCCTCCTCGTCCGTCTCGCTTTGGACCTGCAATGAACAACATAAGGAGGATGGAATTAGCCATGCAAGTAAGCTAGCTGAGAAACCTAAAGGAGTGTCAAGCAAAAGAAGCAGTCACACAAAATAGGACATTGCCCCCCCTTTTCCAGGAGCATCAAGCAGCGGGCCTGCAGTGCTTTAGCAAGGTGCTGAAAATGCAAACCTCAAGAGCCTGCAGCGCAAAGCCAATGGTGGAGCCTGTTAAGCAGGGCAGCCATGAAGGACATGGCTCTCTGCTCGAGATTGCTCACCTCCTCCTCACTCATGTCGCTGCCCGTATAGCCCATGATTCGCTCTAGGGCAGGATACACTTGTGTGTCCTTCTTTTTGCCCTTCTTCTTCTTCAAAGTTGGTTTGAATGCCCCCCCCTCCACCTGAGTGCGCACATCCACGTTTGCATTCATGGATAGGAGTGAGGACACATGCATATAACCTATCCGGCATGACCGTAGATGTGTGTGTGTGTGTGTGTGTGTGTGTGTGTGTGTGTGTGTGTGTGTGTACGTGCGCCGAGGGTGTGGGAGCAGTACAGGAATCCCATGCTATGACACCGTGGCTCTGATGACCATCTAGGCAGGTGCTGCAGGTGAGTGATGCAAAGCGCGCAAGCATGCAATCTTGACGACCTCTCCCCCCAAAGTCTGTGGGCATGTTTATGCAAAATAGCACAAGCAACCCAGTGAGTCTCAACTCTGCACAGCGAAGCGCAGAGTTGTCAAAAGCACACACAAACACACACATGCATGCGTGTGGCCTACAGCTGCATGCGTGCTTGCAAAACTACACCGTAAAATTGCGCAGAGCCAAAGAGGCTGGCCGAAGCCAGCAAGCACTGCTCTCACCGGAAGGCCTGAGATGCTGGTCAGCAGGGGTGCTCCACTCCATGTCTTTTTGCTCATGTTGCGTGTGAGGGCACGCTCGCTATCCGACAGTTTGCCTGTCTTGTCTGATGGGGTCTCATCCTTGCCTGCATAAGCCACAGAGTGCACGTATTGTAATGAAAAGAAATGATTAGCATGCCGGGCGCGTGTTGGTTGGTCAGTTGGAGCATGCCACGAGGGGTGCACTTTCTGGAAGCCTGGCCTGCAAAAACAGCAGCCTGCATGCATGCGTGCAGTGCTTGCCCCCGGTGCAGAAGAGGTGCAAAAACTCGGTACATCAAGTCTCACTAATTCAGCTTTGCAGGGCACGCAGGGTCAATTGTACTTATAAAGGGCGCTGCTAGACTGGATCATTGTGGCCTAGCGCTTTCAGCATGACCAATTTATCCTAGCCCAACCCCACCCATCCGTACCTTGGGGCTGGGCAGCACGCTGTGCTTGTTGTCGGGCCTCCTCGTAGCTCAGGATGCGCAGCAGGCGCTCTGCAGTACCATGTAACATCTCGGGCAGCACCTGCATACACACGTGTGCACACCCAACCCCACACATGAGACACTGCTTGACAAGTGCACACTGCTTGACACGTGGCCTGCTTGACAGTGCTTGTCACTGCTTGACACTGCTCGACAAGTGCACACTAGAGATCCTACGGGCAAAGCGGGAAAGGGGCGTGCATGCCCCTTGGCAGGCCAAGGCCACACTCCCAGCGCTGGTGTGCCAACAAGAAAGTGGAAGCAACAAGAGGCAGAGCCTGCCAGGCCAATGCTCAAGGCACCTGGAGGCACAAGACTCTTCATGAGCATCTACTCCCTGTGAAAAGAGTCCCGAGCACTGATGCAAGGGCGAGGATGTATGACGCGGTGCAGCGTGAAGTCTATTGTCTGTTAGAACCGTGTCATCTGAATTATCCCTCATTTTCAAGTAGGCACACAAAGCAGAGGCAACGCATGAGATCACATGGAGCTCGCTCCGAAGTTGGCACACAGAGCTGAGGCAAAGCAAGCGGCATTAGAAACTGCCAGGCTGAGCGAGTGCAGCATCCAATTGCCGCCAGAGCTCCAAGCTACATCTTTCCCTCAGGGCAACTCGCGTACTTGTGCCATACTGTGCTCTGCATGCTTTACACATGCATCTCACCGGGAAGAAGTGCTCGTCATCGATGGTGTTGCCTGAGGTGTTCATGGGCGGCGGGGGTGGCAACGGGGGTGGTGGTGTGGGCTCACGAGAGCCATGTGACCCCTCTACACCTGCCAGCGCCTCCTGCTGTTCCTCCTGCTGCTCCCCTTGGGCCGCAGTCTCAGGCGATGGCTGTACCTGGTTGGGTTCTGTTCCATATGCGCTGTCCTGTTGCTGCCCCCCCTCTGCTGCCTGCTCCTCCCCTGCAGGCCCTGCTGAGCCCTCTGCTCCCACGGATGCCTCATTGCCGGGGCCACCACCTTCCCCGCCCTCCTCCAAGTGGCCGCCCTCGCCCTCCACGTCTGCCCTGTTTTGCTCGCCCTCCTCCCCCTCTCCCTGTTCCCCCTCACCCTCCTCCCCCTCTCTCTGTTCTCCCTCCTCGCCCTCCCCGTGCTCTCCTTCGCCTTCATGTACATCCTCCCTTCTTTGCGGCCGGCTGCCCTCGCCTGCCGCGTTCTCCTCGCCCTCCCCTTCATTTCCCTCCTCTTCGCCCCTCTCCCTTCTCTCTTCCTCCCCCTCGCCTGTGTCCTCCCCACCCTCCTGTCTTTCGCCCTCCG
This sequence comes from Dunaliella primolecta, assembly GCA_914767535.2. NCBI lineage: Eukaryota > Viridiplantae > Chlorophyta > Chlorophyceae > Chlamydomonadales > Dunaliellaceae > Dunaliella > Dunaliella primolecta. Next base: position 8,972,548 of record OU611757.1, read on the forward strand.
CTTCTCCCTCCTGCTGCTCTGGCTCACGCTCCTCTTGGCCTGTAATCTGCTCATTTGGCGCTGGCTCTGCGGAAGCAGGCCTGCTGGCTGTCCTGCTGCCAGGCCGGCTGCCCCTTGCCTCTGCCCCTGGCTGCTCCTCCTGTGCTGCAGGCCCAGCACCGATGTGCCCCCCACCAGCAGTAGCAGCAGCAGCGGTTGCAGCCCCTCCAGCGGCGGAGCGTTGTGAGCCCGCCGAGTGCTTGCGGGCGCCGCTGCCTTGTGCCTGTGAGCTGCGGCCACTGCCAATCTTGCCCCCTGCGCTTTGCATTTGCATCTGCTGCTGATGCTGCTGTTGCTGGTAGGCAGCAGCTGCGGCGACCTCTTGTGCAGCGGCGGCAGCTGCTGCTTGGGCTCGGCGGTCGGTGGGGACCTGGGAAAGAGCAGGGGAGCAGGCGCTGAAGCTGGGCATGTGGACATGAACACTTGCCTCCACACAATCGGAAGTCACCAGGACGTGGTCCTCTAGCATGTTGGAAGGGGCTGCAACCTGGAGGTTATGTCCTGCTATTGCTATGGTTGCTTGCCTGGATGAGGCGTTAACACACACGCGTGCATGCGCGCACACACACATACACACACAGACATACACACCTTGGCAAACACTGGGCGCAGCGTCTCCGGAGGCGCCTCACCCAACGCCACGAGCAGCCTGTCCAGCACACTGCGCAGGCCCTGCTCCCCCGCTACGCACACTGAGTGCAGGCGGCTGAATTTTTGGCGCGTCTGCTCCATGCGATGTTCTGCAGCCTCGATGCGCTCGCGCTGCTCCTGGCTTGCGCCGTCCATCTCCTTCATGCCGTCAGTCTTCTCGTACCTGCGCGTGTGCGCATGTTGCAAAACAGAGCTGTCCATTTGCCCGTCTGTGTGTGCGCGCTACGCACAAGTGTGCATACACGAAATAACTCCTCGCTCAGGGCTCTAAACCCCACAGCACTGTGCATGCACAAGTGTCAGCTGGCAATGTCCTTGGTAAAGTTCTCAGCTTTGCTCCTGGCAAGGCAGTGCCTGGCCTCAGTCATTTTTGACATTCTGCCTACACGCAAGGCACCTCCTGCAGCACAACTCACATGCTGGCCCTGCTCTCCAGCAGCTTTGCAATTTCTCCCTTGGCTGCTGCCTCACGGTTCTCCGCAAGCCGCACCAGCTCGCGCATCTACAGAGGAAAAGCAGCATACAAGGCCATCCAGGTGTCTGCCTGGTGAATCTCAACGATAAGCAAGTATGAAGGGAGTGCCAGGGGTTCAGAGGGAGATCAGACATGTGCTGCCACAAGAGAAGAAGAAGCAGACCCTGTTGAGCCATTCTGTACATGCCTGCAACATATATACATCCAATGAATGGATTCAAATCATCACAGGACTATGCAACATCACCAGAACCCCTCGGCTGCTGCACACACATCGTGACAAGACTACACAATTACTCCAATACCAACCCACCATGACGCCCCATCTATTCACAAGCACGCACCTGCTCCTCTTTGGCCTTCAGCCCCTCCCAGTACATGATCACATCCTCTGCTGTCTCTGCCCCACTGATGGTGCGGATGCGGTTCCAGCTGGCTTCCATTGCCTCTACCTTGGGCGCCAGCGAGGCCACCTGTGCACATGTGCGCGTATTTGAGCCTTGAACGTCAGTGAGGCTTTTTGTGTACATGTGCGTGCATGTGTGTGTGTGTGTGTGTGTGTGTGTGTGTGTGTGTGTGTGTGTGTGTGTGTGTGTGTGTGTGCGTGTGTGTGTGTGTGCAAGCTCTTGAATTTGCGCGTGAACAGCGTGCATGCACTTTCCATTTTATTACTCATTATTCACTCCAGCTACTTTGTGCTTGCATGTATTTCAATTAGTTGCAGACACAGGGCCCTGATGCTTCATGTGAGATCTCTTTCCACCCTGCCCTGCAATCAAATCAGTCTTTTCCCACACCCTCCTTTCTGCTTCTCCTCTCTCCTTCCCCCACCTTAAGCTCGTAGGACTCCTGCTCTGCTTTGATTTTTTGCGCAGCCTTCTCCAGCTCCTTCTGCCGCTCTAAGTGCTTCTCCCTCTGCTTGCGCTCACGCTCCTGGTGCTTCATCTGCCGCTTCTTCAGCTCCCGTACCTACACGCAACCGGTTGTATGACAAAGCACCCAAACTGGAGATTTGAGTGGCTGTATGGAGACTGCATGCATGTGCTGTTCATTTGTGCAGCTCATGAGAGGCCCAATGCAGGTGCGACAGAATCTCAAGCATTGTCCCTATGATTTATGAACCTAATGCACTGTATGCATGAGCTTTTTCCTTTGGGCAGCTCATGAGTGGCTTAATGCAAGTGCGCATGGAACCTCAAGCACCCAGGAGCAAAATGCTTGCTCCTGGTGCTGGCAGGCACCTAGCAAAGACACAAACAAAAAGCACGAAAGACATAGAGGACGCACAACATGCGTGCTCCTGGTGTGATGGCGGGCACCTGCCAGTCAGCAAAGACAGACGAAAGGTTAAAAAGACAAAGAAGGCACACAAGTCCGAAGCACGGCCCCACCTCTCGCCGCCGCTCTTTCAGCTTTTTCTGCCAGTCCAAGCGGGTCTCCTCCAACATGCGCTTCGGCTTGGCAAGCTCCCGCTCAGCCGCCTCCTGCACCACCGTGGTTGCATGCATGCGTGCGAGTGTGCGCGTGTTTGTCTGTGTGCTTGTGCGTATGATATGTTAGTGTGCATGCATGCACGTGTGTACAAGTGCACACTGAGATGCCCCTCCCTGAGTGTCATTACCAAGCAGCTGAACAGCGTATCCACCAGCAACGCTTTCACACCCTTCAGGTCCTTCTGTCACACAGCAATACAACCACACCTTTTGGGCCCTTGTGTCATACAAGTAGGAACTCAGGGTCTTCAAGTCATCCAAGCTGTCCTTCTTCATTTGCTGAGACACGCGGACTTTTTGGTCCATAGCTTGATGCTCACGCCTGTAAAGAAGTGCAGAGAGCGGGTCATGGCGTGATGGACCTGGCCCATTACAAGGGACATAGTGATCTGCGGCTTGGTGTTGAGCCTGCAAAGAGTGCAGAGTCTGATGCTTCCTCCTGTAATGAGTGCTTAGTTCATTGCCCTGGCCTGCATTGAGCGCAGATTTTGATGCAAACCCATAAAATAATCAGCACAAGGGAACAAACATAAGGTTGTTCTTCGCCTTCAGAGAGGCACCAACGTCCTCCCCACACATCATTTTTGGTGATGCCCAGGGACCCTCAATAAAAAGCATGCAGAAAAACAAGAGAGTGAGCAGTTCAAGAATTTTTGTACGGCCAACACCTGATCAGTGCACAACTGTGCTGGAAGGTGCCCTATCACTTTTAAAATGTACCCCTTAAATGCAGGCAGGTGGTGTTGGGCAATTGAGTGCACTGCAATTGAGGTTGGACAATTTAAGTGAACTTCAGCAAGGGGGGCGTGTGGAGCAGAAACAGTGACCAGATTACCTTATCAATCCAAGAGCTCCAGCCCTGCAAGCAACAAGGGTAGAGCATGCTTACCTGGTGCGCTCTCCAAGCAGGTAATAGAGCCTGTTCTTGGCCTCTGCCTCCGTCAGGTCTTCATCAATTTGCTTCATCTCATCTTGGGGTACGCGCAAGGTGTAAACATTTTGTCCTGTGAGAGCATGGAAATTGCACAAACAGCACATGCCAGAAGATAAACACACAGTGAAATGCCACACCTAAAACACAGCTTGGTATGCTGCAGCTGTACTTACTGCAAAAGGAACATCAGTGGAGCACACCTGTAACTGTTGAATGTAGTTGTTTTCTTCAGACAGCTCTCCTGGGGTGAGCCGCTTTGCGTCCGTCTTCTCATCATTGATCTTGTTGATGGCATTCTCCTTCCTGCAGGTTTAGGTGGGGCACACATGCATAAAGCACTTAACGTACACAGTAAATATCATAGTGAACAAAAGCAGCATGACTCATAGGCACCTCAACTAGACTTAGAATGTAATCCAATTTTGGGGCAGAAAGAGGTGGGTAAGCTTAGATCACATGTCCACACTTGTCAGGTTATCGGATAATTCTGACTATGCTAGGAAGGGGCACACACATCTGAAAGCCTGTTTGTAATCAGCAGTCCGAGTTGCAGAACGCATCCTCCAATCAGCCAGAGCAAAAGGGGCCAAGGGCCTGCTCCTCACCTGCGCGTCTCCTCACGGAGCTCATTGAGCTTTGCCTTCTTCATCTCGATTTCTCTGCGCAGGCTTTTTATATCATTATGCTGCGCCTCGCCACCAGCAGTGCCTGTGACAAAGCAGATTATCAAAATTTAACATGGGCACCTGATATTATACATTTGATCGTCTGCACCTTGCCACCAGCGATGCTGAGACAAAGCCAGATGAGGAGCTTTGGTCACAAGCTATGCCTCTCAGGCTTGAGAATACGGCTTATTAAGGAGTGTGCTACATGCAATCAAACTTTTCCTGCGAGCAAGCATCCTTGGGGCAAGCCTGCATAAAATGTGACAGGCTTAATACTGACAAGGAGAAGATAGTAATGAGCACACAAGGAAGCCAACGATTACACAGGCACTGCGAAAGACACGCTGATTGCCTCTGGCTAAAATGTCCAACTGCAAGGTCACTGCAAGGTTTCTCCTGCTGCTCGCCTGGTGTGCAATTATCCAAAGTGACCTTTCAAAATTCAAAATCAGGTGGAACCTAATAAAGTACAGAAGCATTGCATTTGGAAACAAACTCGCTTGCGCGGGCTACAGGGAGTACCTACAAAAATCACCCATTTGTTGCCGCTAGAATCAAAACTCATCACTGCTCTGAACATATACGCAAGCGTGCGCGCACACACATGCACACACACATGCACACACAAATGCACACACACACACGCGCGCACACACACACACACGCACATACGCGCACACACACACACACGCACACACACACACACACACACACACACACACACACACACACACACACACACACACACACACACACACACACACACAAAAACACGCGCGCGCGCGCGCGCGCGCGCGCGCGCTTTGATACGTGCTGAAGCACACAAAATACGCCTCAAAAATGTTTCGCACATGAACATGCACTTCTCACAAACCTGCTTGATCCCTGGCAGCCAGGATGGAGTGCACCAAGGTCTTGCGCTCCATCTTGCCATGCTGTCTGCCGCTTCTGGATCCTCGCCAAACAGCTTTTGGAGTTCGGGAGAGGACTGCAAAGACCAAGCAAAAGCATGAATTCATGTGTTCGGTGTCGATGTTCCACTCCTGCTTAGAAGGTGTGCACCCCACCTCCTGCCAACCAGAGCTGCACGATGCATACAAGGACATTTGAATGCAGCTCTAACTCTCCCAAGTGCAACCCATGCCAGGTAGCAAAGGCTCCATGCTCGTGGGTTTGGTTGCAGACCTTGAGGAGCTCATCCCTGGTCCTCAAGCGCGGCAGCTTCACTGTCGACATTGTTAAGTCAGCTGCTGCCTAATGGGGGTGGAAAAATTGGTCTTCACCTATCTATCTAAGAAGAAGCAGCTCGAGGCAGCGATAGGAGATGGATCATTTCTCAACTTCATCATTAAATCATGAAGCTTGTTACCAGGAGGCGTGCTATTGAGAACAAAAATACTTCTCACTGCCAGGCTCTGGAGCCTGATGCTTCCAGTGACCTTCTAGATCCCCATTAACCCTTTCTTTTCTGTAGCCTTGTGGTGGAGGGGATTCACGGCTCTTCTGGGCCAATGTGTCTCCTTTTCCTTAATGGATGTAGTGAGAGCTTTCTCTGCCTACATAGTATTTTGTTTTCTTAGGCTGGGTTTGTGAGGCTCCTTGGTGAGGCCCTAGCTAGCTTGCTTGTTAGGGAACCTTTTTATAATGCATGCAGCCAGACCTGGTTTGCGTAGTCTTTTCTTTTCATAATAGCTAAGGTCATAGCTGAAAAGTAGCCAAACAGGGAATGAAGTCTGTGCCTGCAGACAAACCAAAGTGATAAAAAGCGCGAACAGATCCTGGAACAAGTTGTACTTGACAAAGAAATCGCAAAGCTCCCTACGCTTGCAAACTAGGGCATGCGTGTCGTCTTGTACTTCATTGCAGCTACATTGAGGCCCTCAATGAGGGTCTGAGGGCTGCTCCATAGGCTTATGCTTGTGGTCAGCAGTTGCATCTAGTATGCAGACTTTTGTTGTGCTCAGCAGGAAGCTGCTGGGCATGGCTTTCGAAAGGAATTCTTTGGTTGGCAGGCTGACCGTGCTGACTCTGCTTGCTGTTGAAGGTCTGGAACTCCAGTTTTTTTAGCTATCATCTTGCTTTTTTTCTCGTTGCTGGACCTGTCTTCTTTCCCTGCCTGCCGTGCTTCTCTAAGTCTGAACTTTGTGGTGGGGTGGTCATACGGTCTTTGCACAAATGTGCCCCCCTTTCCTTAATTGATGTGGGGAGTTCACTGCCTATATAGTTTTTTGTTTGTTTGCAGCTTGCTAGTTAGGGGACCTCTCCTTAATGTGCGCAGCTGGACCTGGCTTGCGTAGTCTTTTCTTTTCTTTCAGGCCTGTGTCTCTTTAGCCTGTCCAAGAAGACTGCCTTCTGGTTTCTCTCATGAGCATGCCGTGCACGCCTTGTTTTTTTGTATCTGTTCTAAGGTACTGGCAGGCAAGCACAGCATGACCGCTTTGCATAGCTTGGATGAACAGACGCCTCTTTGACCGACACTGCTCATCAAACCAGATAGGCCTCCTGATCCCTAGTTTTTCTGTTCTCTTGAAAATAAACCCCTAAATTTGCACATGCCAACGTTTTGCTCACTTGCCGTCGGAAATGTTTGGGCTGTTGTTTCAACCATGCTGAAACAACCAGGTCTGGTTGATTGCCTCTTGTTTCAACCAGAATGGTTGTTTCAACCAAAAACAACCACCAAAATGGTTGATTTTGGTTGATTCAATCAGCTGGTTAAAATGCAGTTGTTTCAACTGCTTTTCAACCAACTTTTTGGAAGTGCGTCCTCTAGCCCCAGGAAAGCTGTGCTTATGAATTCAAATGGCATGTGGTTCATCCTTATAGCAAGTGCGCTGGGCTGCATGAAGGATACTGGATTTAAACCACCCTGCTGCTATTGGCAGCAGGCTCAGCTAGCTGTAGCCTGGTACTGAGCAGCCTGGCAGGCTAGCTTAGCCAGTGACTTTTTTTAAAGCTAGACTTCTGCAGGTACTGCCTAGCCAGCAATGTCCCTCATTAAGAAAGAAAATAAAGTGTAGGCCAAAAATAGTCCCTTTGAATTAATTTAGGAAAAGAGGACACACTGATTTATAAGATTTGGAAGTCCCCTCCACCTCAAGCCAAGGAACAGAGAATGCTAGTTAAGCTTGCTAACCTGTGAAAGCTGGTTGATATTCTTTCACCAGCGACAAATCAGCCAGAGATTTAAGCTGGAGGTTAAAGTAAAAAGTAAAAGTCTACGCTGCACAGCAACCAGCGTGCATTTGCCCAGTGGGAACTTCCCTTTGAAAGACCCAACAGTCAGCGCTGAACTGACAGTGAGTCCCACAAACTAAAAGCATAGCTAGAAGTAATCAAGTTATTGCGGGTCCGGAGGTTTGTCAGCCATCCGTCCAGCCATCTGTGCGCCTGGCTCTCCTGCAAACAGCCCGTTCCACAACCCCCTCCCCAATCCCCCATTGCTTAAGTTGCTGAAATGGATGGCAAGTTAGGTGTTGTCAATTTTTGTTTAGGTTTTGGCAGCATGAAGGTGAAGTTTGGTTTGCAACCTTGTGGGCCTTTTCTTTGGTTAAGCCAAGGTTGCAGAGGGGATTAATATTGCCACAATTAATTGTGTAGGGGTTGTAAATAGTTCCGGCAACTCCAAATAGGATAGTGTGTAAAGTGACTCTGTAATTGCGGTGTGGACCTCGAAGTTTGCATAAGTTCTCAATAGTGTTTTTGTGTTGGGTTTGTGCTGTCAGGAGAGTTTGTTCAGGTTTGATGTCTGAGCAGAGTTTCAGCTCAATGAGGTGAATGTCTCTGTCTCTGGGGTTCATGTCCTTTGGGTGGAATCTCTGCCTTTTAGGGGTAGAGGACTATAATGCCATCAGGGCGACTAAGTTGTGTATTTGGTGGCCATCCAGATGGGAAAACCCAATTTTTCTTTGGACGTCATCAGGAATTTCCATATCCAGGGAGCGCAGCCTTTCTGTATTGCATGCAATCATAGTAAAAATGTAAGGTCCAAAGTCTCCTTTGCTGAGTGCTTCACCACAAATGCTCAGTGCTTGATGATGACGATTTATGTTCATTCTGTTGATGCGTGGGTGGGTGCATCTGATTAGGGTATGAGAGGTGCTATCAGGTGCACCACGAAGAGGGCAGAGGGCAGGCCCAGGGTGGCCACTGTTGCGTGTGGCATGCTTGCCATTGTAGAGGGTGTCTGTTCGATATCCATAATTTTTATTTGCTCTTTAAGGGTTACAGCTTTCATATGCCAGAAAGCATTGCTGATCTTGAGATTGACAGTGGTTAGGGCTATAGGTTAACCAATGTAAACCAATGAAATGCTAGTAGGGACCTAGGTCCTCCACTACCCTCCAATTGGAGGGTTGCTCGAGCACCCGGCTCCAGAACCTGGCTGTGAGAAATATCCTTGTTTTTGAAGGCACGCCTAGTGGTGGAGAGGTTGTAGGCATACTGTATAAAACTCATTCTTTAGTGTGCATACTATAGTATGTGCATGGTGTTCAACTGCAAGCGTGGCAACCCGTTGGCAGTCAAGGCCATAACTTAAGATTGATTTTCTTTTCCTTTTCTTTTTATATCCGCACTATCATACATAACATGATGTTATAGAGATGGCTCTTGTTATTTAATGCCAGTATTTGTCTGAGCTCGCAGGTGGTTTTTGCTTCTGCTAATTGATCACTATGGGCTTGCTCTGTTTGGTCCCAATTCTTACTTACCAGCAGGAGTGCGAGTTCTCTGAACTAGCCCTGTCAACAGCTAGGAACCATCAATGTCAGCTACTACACATTTAAGGAGTGTATTCACTGCCTAGATACTGTGTTGTCTTTCACTAAGTAGTGTGTAGGCGGTTGGCAGTCCAGCCCAAATAAAAGGGTGATGATGCTCGCTGAATGCTGAAGAGGACATGGTGGAGCAAACATCAATGTAATTTTTATGTGGAACCCCCCCCCGCTTTGCCTTTATTCCAGCATGAGCTGAAATAGATGACGGGATTGCAGCCAAACATTCACATTAAACTTGACATCAGAACAACTGCGTTCAACTTAAGCAAGCTTGCCTCACAATCAATTGTCATCCAAAACCTAGGAAAAATATGCCAGCTGTGTGTGTTTATTTGTGTTTACGTGCGCGCTTTTGCATGTGTGTGTGCTTTTGTGTGTGTGTTTGTGTGTGTGTGTGTGTGTGTGTGTGTGTGTGTGTGTGTGTGTGTGTGTGTGTGTGTGTGTGTGTGTGTGTGTGTGCGCGTGTGCATGTGCGTGTGTGTGTGTGTGCATGTGCGTGTGTGTGTGTATGTATGTGTGTGTGATTATCAGTTTTTGCACATGCCCACTCATCTCCGGTCCATCCATCAGGCCTACCGGTCAAACCAGATATTGGATCTGAGTCTTCAACCTCCTGTATGAATCCAAACGGAAGGTCCTTTTATATGTTAACAAGAATAACATTTTGTCTTTTTGCCTCGGTAGGTCCATCATGCGCTGAATTGAGACGTAGCGTGTAAAGCAAAGCCCTCGCCGCAGCCAGCAGAGCCGCAGCCAGCTGAGACCTCAGCCCAGCCATCGAACCACCCTCGGGCTCCTCCAAGCCTGCTCGAGGAAGTGGGTTCCTGGATTGAGGGGACTGTGGAGTTTAATGGCACTGCCTTGCAGGGTGAGCAGAGCTTTGACCAAGACACCCTCCTCCTCTGCCCTCCCCTGTTCATGATTGCAAATTTGTTGTTATCCATGTGCCCATTGCTGGTTCATTGATTGGTCTACCTGCTGCATGGTTCCGGCCTGGGCCTCGGCCGCGTTTGACCAGGGTTGCATGCCTCAAGTCTGCCTCGCTGCCTGCACCATCTTTCAGGGCATCCCTACAGGCAGGGAACCAACAATGCGTGCTGTTGACACGGCGTTCCAAGGGGGAAAGGCTCAGCAGCGGGTCACTCCAGACAGTCCTGTCCACGCCCCTGCTTTGAAGCAGGAATTCCTGTGCCAGACATGGGAGCACAGAGGAGTGTGTTGAAGGTAAGAGAGAGCATGCAATTCCATCTGTCATCATGAACGTGTATTTTATTTTAGGAAGCATCTAGCAATAGCTGTGAGCAGCTGTATACATGCTAAGAGGGTGGGGCAGTGCTTCCGCTTTGCTCTATCAAATGCATGAAATGGTGAACTACCACCAAGTAAATGGAGGTAGTTGCTCATGGTTTTGGCGTTGAACAAGTTTTACTGCTACACGCGGCTCAGGGCATTCCCCTTGGGCTCTCCCTTTTACTAGAAGTTTAGCTCCCCCTTGAAGTTCTCCCTTTTAGCCAGCTGTATTCAACCTTGAAGCAGCCTTTGGTGAGGTTTAAGCTTTGCTCAACAGCTAGCTGTTACAGAAGTGGGATCTGAAGACCAGAGATCAGAAGTACTCTCCAAACTGAACTGGGATAAATACCAGAGAAGTATTCTGTTCAACTTAGACTAAATATATTAGGCTCATCACTCTGAGTTAAGGTCCTGCACACAGGTACAGAGCTGTACCAGCCAGGCCTGCATTCCAACAGTGTGGGGAGGTAATCCACTGCCAACATCCTCTCTTTATCCCTCTATCCCTTAACCAACAGGCACGCTAGTGGGTCATGTAATTCGAGGACACATCAGCATTTGCTGTCCATGACCCCAAGCGTGTTCACCAAAGCCTGGTGGGCGTATGATCCCAAGAAGGATAATGTGCTTGGGGACGACAAGGGCGGGTGGCCAACAGGTTGTAAAAGAAGTAAAGGACCAAGCGCCAGGACGTGAAGCCTACTTTGGTGGTGAGCGTTCGTGATTTCTTACTTTCAATTTCAAAAATTTAACAGTACCTCTTTAAAGTTGTCGACTCAGGCTTGTGCGTGTGCCTATTACATTTTGCAAAGCCAAGCGCGTGCATGCTATGACCTACTTGAAAATAAAGTGATGACAAGTGAGTGTTGTTGCTTTGTTTGCCAAAGGGGTCTTGTATATTGATGCCCTCATCAGCAACCAAATGCTCACGTGCTGCTTGTTACTCGCATGGATGCCTCTGCTAGCTCTTGTTCTGACCATAACCAGGAGCAATGCAGACAAAAATAGCTGCAGTAAAGTGAGACTTTAAAAGAAAGACTCTTCGCTGGATACCATCCAGCATGCATAGTCAGGACTGGCACCCACAGTGAGTCCCAATTTATAAATTACAGGCAAGTTAGTAGCAACCCAATTAGTGTGGATTCAGCAGGATGCCAACCCTCCATTCAGGCATGCACTCTTTCCTTTACGAACAATCCCCAGCCTTGTGCTCACTAGATGCAAAGTTTGATGCATAGAACTTATCCTTGTCTTTCCTGCACACGCAATAGAACACTTGTGTTGCAGCATTTGAAGCCTCCCACTTCCTGCCTCAAACATAGAGGGGCTGGTGATATTTGCACCTGGCCCCACATGAAATGACACCACTTCAGAATTTGTGCGCACAGGTATTGGGGCCAGATGAAGCACATACCTCATACCGCAAATTGGTGGAGCCCTGTGACCATGTGCCCTTCTTGTTGGCACTAGCCACCGCCTTCGGCAGGGTTATTTACTTCACTGCACGCCAGGTGGTCGCATATGCCCATTGTCTCCTTTGAGGCGCTGACATTCAGAGCACTGTTGGTGAGTCTGATATAAAAAGCGCGTGGTGTTGCTGTCTACACACCTGCCTGCAAGTAGATGTTTGACAAGTCGCAGTGTGGATTCAATTTAACATTTTAAAGTATCTGCATATAATCTTGGTGGTTGACCTGCCAGTAAGGTTACAAGCTTTCAATGGAATTTGTTTGCTAGACTGTGCTATCCAAGCAAGAGATCCATGGCTTAAAAAATGTAAAAAGTGTTTTCATTAGTCTGCTTCTGTTCCGAGTCCATCCTCGCTTATTTGGAAAAGTAAAAAGAATGCCTGGTTCAATTATTCTGTCAGCTTGAAATATATGACACTGCATAGGAAAGACTGGCATCCTATATTTGGGCATCCCTAGGAGTTTTTGGGAATTATTAACAAACTTTAATTTGCTGTTGCCATGCAGGTGAAATTGCACCTCTTGGGCCCCTTCCGAGAGCAGGCACAAAGGCAGGCGAGGGGACAAAAGGACAGCTGCTAGTTGGCGTTCATGACTTGTTTGTGCTGTGCCACGCATTTGCTCACTTCAACTTTCGACTTATAAGGCACACCAGGGCTCAGTATGCACTTCATTCTTTCTTCACCTTCTGTGACAGGCCTGTTGCATGGTCTTACATCTACCCTTTGCATATTCTTTTTTTAGTTGCCTGGACCAATCATTGATTGTTAGTGTAATCAATCGCATCCTTAATGTTGTTAGCTGTTTCAACCGGAATTTCAACCAGGTAAAAACCACAGCTGATTTGCAATTGTTTCAGCCCATACAACAACCATGATTGAAACAACCAACATCAGCCAAAATGCAAATTCAAAAAACCTTGGCCGAATACAAAAAATGGTTGAAACAACCACTGGTTGTTTAGCAATTGTTTCAGTTCAAGAACAACCATGATTGAAACAACCAAAAAAGCCCGAAATGCCAATTCAAAAAACCCTGGCCGAATACAAAAATCGGTTGAAACAACCATTGGTTGTTTAGCAATTGTTTCAGTTCCAGAACAACCATGATTGAAACAACCAGAAAAGCCCAAAATGCAAATTCAAAAAACCTTGGCCGAATACAAAAAATGGTTGAAACAACCATTGGTTGTTTAACAATTGTTTCAATTACAAAACAACTGCAATTGAAACAACCATTTTTCTATCCAAAACAACTGCAAAACAACCATGGTTGTTTCAACCATTTTTTGTATTCGGCCAAGGTTTTTTCAATTGGCATTTTTGTGGTTGTTTCTGGTTGAAACAAGCGGGAAACAACAGGCCAAACATTTCCGACGGCAGCTTGAAAAGAAAAGAAAAAGGAAAAACCACGTAGGCAGAGAGAACACTCCCTACATCAATTCAGGAAAAGGAGACGAATTGGCTCAGAAGAACCGTGAGCCTCCCTCACCAGAGGGTAAGAGGGAAGCTGACGAAATCCAGATTCTCAAACAAAAATATGCTGTTCTATGTTGCCAGCCTCAAAAGCAGCTTCTTCCTTCCAACTGCAACTGCAAGTGCACCGGCAACTCCAAGTTCCTCATAAGCAAATTGCTGCTCGTGCTTCCAAATTAAACTCAATTCTGTAGCATTTACACAACATGCTACGATCAGCCAGAGTCTCGGGCTGTAGGCCAATCCCCCTTGTAACCCATTTCCCATCACCAAGATCAGGCACGGGACACTGCTAATAACATTCTTGAACACTTTTGTTTCTTTTAGTGAAGGAGATACACTGTGTCTCGGCCTTAGGCATCCTCTTTTCTAAAATTAATGTGGGGAGTGTTCTCTCTGCTTGCGTAGTTCTTCTTTGCTTTCCAAAATGTATGCTGCCAGACCTGACATGCAGATTCTTTTTTCCCTACCTGAATGCAAGCATCTGCGGATGCAGCATGTGCGCTCTTGTTTGCATAGACTCTGAAATATGATCGCACCATTTCAATGCCTGGCTAGGCATTCTTTGTATTGTTCAACAAGAAAATAAGTTGTGTTTTGGGTGTGCTTGCATCTAGTTGCAAGTTACTCGTTTCTGAGCCAGAAAATTAAGAAAAGATTGTAATTGCTCAAATATATCAGGCTAATAACTTTACATAAAGCAAGTTTAGGGAGCACAGAAGAATAAACAACTCCTACAGGGAGCAATCTGGCATTTTGCAATATAACACCCAAGCAGATAGCACATCAGGAATCAAGGTACTGTCACATTGCCACTGTACGGGTACATTGTGCTAAAGTTTGAGAGTTCCCTTGGTCGCGTTGCTTGCATTTGCACACAAGCCATGCACACCATTCCCAAGCAAGATTCATCCAGGCCTTAATCTTTGCAGATCACACTCTCATTGACGATTGCTTTTTGCAAACCTTTCATACATTTTAGTGCGTGCAACATGAACCCCATTTTATATTACTAGTTACTGCAGCCATTCTCGTGGGACGCTTTGTGCGCAGAGCCTATAGGAAGCCCCCTGCCTGCCCAATGGTAACACAGAAGAGCGGTCCCGCCAGTTGCGCTCAGCACCAGGGGCGGGGGGCGGGGCTCTCTGCCCCGCTGCTGGGCTGCTGGGCTACTAATTTAACAGGCTGTGGGGCACGCCTGGAACCAATCTGTGGCAGGGGCTTTGAATATGCTGCAGAGCGCCTTTGCTTAGATGCCTGCGCGTTGCAAGCATTTTGGGCACCTCCCTCCTCCTGGGTACGTCTGCCTCGGGCCAGGCTGCTTTGCATCCGGGCTGAGGCATGGGCACAAGCAGCGGCAGTTTCTGCAACGCAAGAATGAATTTAATTTGGCATTGTGATGACTTCTGAGGGTGAACCTTCACTTGTGATGCTTGAACGTTTGCCTTCTTATGAAATGCGCTGCAGCCGGGTTGTTTACAGGTCAAGCAGCCAAGACGGAGATCTCTGCTAAATCAATGATTTATGCTTTTGACCTGAAGCACACCCCAATAAGGTAGCTGAGCTTACCATATGAGGAAATGCCTGGCAGTGTCAGCTTGTTGTCTGGTGGCAAAGCTGGAAGCCTGTGGGCAAAAATGCAGGAGATGCAAGATGAGTGTCAAAAATAGGCATGCATAGTGCCTCTCATGAGTCAATCCTGCATGAGCAGTCTGTACAACTGTAAACTCACAAACATGACTATACACATCCTGTGTTGCAATGTCAGCCACTGGATCTCTTCAATTACTGTCTGCATGCTTACAAACCTCAAATACAATGAACTCTCACCTTGTGACAGAGGGCAACGTGATCTCAAAGGACACATCAAAGTCAGTGTCTATCCCAGTCAGTGTTTTGACAGCTGCACGGAACTGCATTGAGAGGAGCGCAAAGCAGGAAATGATCCTGAAAGAGCCCATGAAGAAAGTGCTCTGAGACAGAAAGAATTTCACACTCATTTGATATACAAGGAACAGGGACTTTTAGCAACTATGTGAAGTATGTACCTCTGCTGCGCCATCAGGGCCTTCGCTCACACGAATAAGGTAGCGCTGCAGACGAAATAGAACGGACTGTATAGTCTGAGCAGTAGAAAGGTCTTTGCTTGTCGTGCCTCCAACAGCACCAAGCAGAAACCGGGAGCAGCAAATTGCCGTTAAGCCCTCACCTTTTCTCTGAACATTACGGCGATCACAGGATTGGTGGTGCTGGAGGGCTCTGTAGGTGTGGAGGGTGTCGTTGATGTAGGTTGGTCTGGGAACAAGCATTCAGTCCACTTGGGCAGGATTGTGTGGCAGAACCTGGGTTGCGAATAGGTAGGGTTGTGGCAAGAGATGGGTGTGGAGCAATTGAAACAAAAAGTGTTAGCGTTCATATGCGTAAATTCCACATGCTCACATGCTCAATTTATGCAAGCAAGAACATCGCAAGTAGCAGGAAATATGGAATTAGACCATACCATCCTTAATTCAGACATTAACTCAGATGTAATGACTGCTTTGCAGGAACGGGCACCACGCACATCTGATGCACAGGAGTATTGAGCACTTTTATATCAGGATTGCACTTTTGCAAAATGCAAGGGTGGGCTGCCCTAGATAAAGCCGAACCTCAACGTCAAGCATTTTTGTTGCAGGCCACTGTATCAGCTTCATCGCACCGGCCTATGTTTGACGTGACAGCACAAAATTTGATGTCACATCGATGTGAAATGCTTGCAATCAAACGACCCACGTACCTGCACTGGGTTTCCTCCAGTGTGCCACACCGTTGCATTTGCCATCTTCCCAAGCACGTCCGGTGGGAAAGCAGGGACGGGCATTTACACCAGTGTTGCAGTACCTCCCCATTCACATTGCTGTCCTCGAGGCACAACCAACACTGTGCAGCATCCTCCTCTCCTTGCAGGTGAATACCCTGCGCTTCATGCGTCACTGCCGCTCCAGGCACTCGGGGCGTGCTGCTCGGGGTGCCGCTCTGCCTGTATGCTTGCATTGCTTGCGGTGCTTGCACAAATGGCCGATGGAATGCAGCTTGAAAGCAGCGGTTATAAGACTGTTTAAGATTGATGTGTTTTTATTAAGAGGCGCGGTCACCAAGCGCGACATTAAAGTTGATCAGTCAGTTGCACCTGTCCCATCACTTGCTTATATGCTCCTGAATATGGTCAAAAAATAAGTTTAAAATTGAATTTCCAAATCTTATTGCATGGGGTAGGGTACATGCATCTGATGGTGACATGTGCGTGCCTTTTATGTGTGTGAAGAAGACGCTCAACATGGGAAGGGGTAGAGAATTATTTGAATGCATCAACGCATAGACCAGAGAATCCTCAGCATGCTCACTTCAAAGAAAATTGTCTATGCACCCCTGAGTGCGCTGGATATTTGTTGTGTGCATCAAGGCTCTTGACAAGTGAGGTGTACCCAGCACACAAACGCCACATCACACTCATGTATGAGCAAGCCTACCTCATGCTAGCAGCTGGGAATCATGCTAGCAGCTGGGAAGTGTGCCACAAAACCGCCTTTTGCTTTGTGCCCCTCTGTCTTCTTGCATGGGAATGGAGCCAGCACGTCCTGCCCAGCAGTGATGGCCGGCATTCAAATATGTGCATGGCTGTTCTCATAGCTTTTCTTTGAGGTTTCTTGGTGCAACAGTGCTCACACAGGAAACTGAAGCTTTTCGGGCTGGATGCTAAGCAAGTGCCTATTATGCTAGGTTCCATGTTTTCTTTTTTTTAAACGAGATCAGAGCTAATACTTCGAGGAACCTCCTTTTACAGATTTGAACTGCGGTTTGAAACATTCGATGCCACATTTCCGAATTTAAGTGATTAATTTAGTACAGTGCATCTGCCTCATGGCGGAGCTCCCGCCCATCTCCCTGCTTTCGGGCTTGCAAGGGGCAGGCAAGACCAGCTTGCTGGCAAATGCCCTCACGCAGGAGCATGGGGTGAAGGTGGGGGTGGTTTCTTCCTGGACATTGCCAAAACTAGGATGCTCAAAGCTTCAGCACACACACTTGCAAGCAGCCACCTGCTGTAAACATTGCAGAGCCGCATGCAGCACTGCAGACACATGCAGCAGCTTTCGATGACATACAAATTGCCACCGCTACAGATGTTTGCTGTTGTGGAGACCCTGGAGCAGCTGAATGCTTTGGCTGCGCATCCGAAGTGCACCAAGGCGCAGCGTGCCAAACCCAACCAGCTGCAATTTCCCAACGGCTGCATGTGCGTTGCCCTATCGCCGCAAGACCTGCTGCTAGAGGTGGCAAGCCTGGCCAAGTCAGGATCCTACAGCTGCTGCATCATAGCCGATCCAGGTACAGCCTCTGCAGGATTGCTGATCCAGCGCCAGTCACTTAGAAACCCCAAGATTGTGCAATGCTTATGCTCATGATCATGTGCAGCATGGCTGCACATTCTTGAGTGAGCACCCCAGATGCACTCCAGGTTGCACGCTTTGCTCTTGCATGCTGGGCAGCTCTGCAAGCCTCCATTTGAAAGTGCATGTCGGCGTGTCAAGGAGGAAGGCACAGCCGACGCACGAGTTTGTAGGCCTCCTTCTCCCATGATGCACGGTTATTACCTCTCGTGGCCTGCTGTTTCCCCCTTCCGCACAGGCACCAGCGAGCCCATGAAGGTGGCCACAGCTCTGACCTTTGCCCCCCTCAGTCTCACAGAGGACACAGAGCAAGCAGCCAAGCAGCAGCAGCAGCAGCAGCTGGAGCAGCAGTCCAAGGAGGGGCACAAAAAGTGCAAGAGCATCCAGGGCAGCTGCAGCAAAGCCAAGGCTGGCACCTGCGACGATGCATGCAAAGCCAGTGGGTGTCAAGCTAGCCACAAAGAGGACCCTGGCCAACAAGCTGCCGCTGCGTCCGAATGTGAGCTGGCTCAGGGCAAGGACGCCTGCAGTATGGGGTGCTGTTCAGGCATGGAGGGGCCCACGCTCATGAGTGTTTGCAGGCTTGACACATGTGTCACCATCCTGGATGTGTCGACCTTCGCATCTGACCTGACGTCTATTGAGGAAATGGCAGACAGGTGTGTGGGTGTGGGTATTACCTATAGGTGTGTGGGCACTTCAGACTTGTACACACAATATCTGTTTAGCAGACCTTAAACAGTATTCAGTTAGCCCCGCCGGTGTAAGGTTTCCCCTTTTCAAGGTACCTGGGCAGGGAAAAAATGCCTCAAAAGGGGGTAAACCTCAGAACCTGCACCAAAAACTGTTTCCTTTTGCCATACCCTCCAATGAATAACTCTCAGTAGCCTCAGCTGGCCAGACTAATATTACCTTGCCTTCACGGCCATGCCTCCCCGACGAGCATGGACGATTTTTAGCATGCTAGCGATGTTTTTATTTTATTGTACGTATTTATATAATAATGGGTAGGAAAAAGAAGCTCCCCCTTGAGCCTCAGGTTTATGAGCCTTTTGACAACTTGCCACAACCCAACAAGAAAAGGGGTAAAGCTGGAACATCACGGGGCAACCCTCTTGGTCCAATGAGAGGCTCTGGAAGGGGCTTTGTAGATGATGCAGGTGATCTGTTTGGGGGCAGCGATCAGGGTGAGACTGAAGAAGAGCAGCAGACCAATGTGGACACCGCACGGTGCAAGAATAGCACTAAGGAGAGGTTGGATGAGAATTGGAAGAAAACAGGCCCCAAAATGCACTGTGACTTGCTGAGCATGGCTCCCCAGTATGCGCTGTGGCATCAAGAGGAGTGCGCAGGAAAGAAGGTCATGCTGCAAAGCAGGATTGACAGCGCATTCAAATTCCACACTGTCAATTGTGACAAGTGCAGTGTGCAGCCTGAGGTAGGCGTGCCTGCAGGGGAATCCTTTGCTTGTGCTTGCATGTGCTTGCACAAAGTTAAAAAAGCTCCTGACAAAGTTTTGCTTAAGCTGGTGCGCTTGCATGTGGAGCACAAAGCTGCTGTTGACCTTTTTGTACTGTTTACATGTTTACTTGCCCGCACCTGAGGTAACCACTCTAAAGACAGATCTGTGTCACATCTTTTTGCTCTTCTTTTCCTTGCAGTTGGTGAGCTCCTACCAGGCAGTTTATATTGGAGTTGGCTTTGCTTTTCCCCTGTTGATCCCTGTCTGGAGATGCCTTGGCTGCCAGCAGGAGTTTCTACCTCAGCCCATACATGTTGGCTGCTTTGGGTCCACTCCAATCAGGCCCCACACGTGGTTTGATTTGAAACTTTTCCACCAGTATGCTGTTCTGTTTCGACACGGCACCTCATGTACAGGTAGGTGTGGTTGCTTCCCTTTGAGGTGTAGCATTGCATAAAGGGGAAGTCTCCACCATCTAATCTTGCTTGGTTCACTATCTATACATCGTGTATGTACTTGCTCTAAAGCAAACATGCTTAATACATATTGGATTGCTAAACAATGAGCGGCATGCACACTTTCACGCTGCAGCGTATGTGGAAGGCCTGAACTCCAGCAGCAGCTGCTTTGGAGTTCATGGCAGCCATGCAGTTGACCCTGAGGTCTTTCAGGGAGCATACTTTGCTTTCCGGAGAGTCACTGATCAGTTGAACAGCTTAAAGGGTCTTGGCGTTGAGATAGATTCTTCACCTTTGCATGTGTGCCCCATTTGTAGCCCACGGCCTGATGAAGGTATTGATCATTCACAATTGTAATGCACTTCAAAAATATCGGATATGTTTTCTTGACTTATAGGCCAAGCACTGGCAAAAGGGCTCAGATTGAGGTGTAGTCCCTTACCTAGTCTCACCCTGCTTGTTTCCTTGTAGGAGACCCTTATGCAGTGTCACTTGCAATGGACGCAGTGAACAAATGCAGCCACCTGGCCCACGCTGGTAATGACATGGAACTGAAACCGTACATCCACAATTTTTTTGGCAAGGGTGAGAGGATAGCATAGAGTATGCCCGGATGTTTAATCTTGTGTGGAAAAAAGAGAATGGCACTCTATATCTTTGCAGGGGAGCAAGAAGTGGCTGACTTGGAGAAAAAAGGGTGCTTGGACAGCATCAAATCATTCAAGCAACACACCTCCTTGCTTGAGGGAGATGACCTAGAGGTATTTCCTTTTGTACAGTTTGCATGTGATTTGCATGCATTCATGTAAGACACTTTGTCGTTTGGTTTGGATATTTGGAAAGTATCCTGCCTATTCAGATTCCCCCTTGAGTGGACGTTCCCCTTGGCCAACCTCATTGGAAAAAGATTTTGCAAATTGATTTGCAGGTGTCAAACTGTGGCTCTCGCTTGAGGTGTGCACGTGAGGGGAGCAAGGCTACCACTATATACGATGTTAATGGTTTACTTGGTGCTACCTGTGCCCATGGCTTTGCTCTTCCCGATCTCTTCTGCAACATGCGGCGATCAGAAAACTTCACCTTCTACTTGGTATGGTTTGCTCGGTGTACCTTATGCACGCAAGAAATCAAATAGATCCATGCTTACTTGTCTTGCTTGCTCAAAGTTGTCACAAAGAGATGTCAAATTCTAAGCAATGGTTTTCACCAGGTTTTGGGGCCTGGTGTATTGTAACCCTTCCCCTCTAAAAGTATTTTTCTTTCACCTCCTAGTGAGGGAAGCCAAAGCCTCTGTGTCTCCTAATTCTGGTTAGACTAGAGTTCTTCCAGCGCTTAATTCTCTTTCTTCCTTGTTCTATCATTCTTTCTTTCGTTTCAAGTGAAGTCTTAGACATCTCTTTATTGACCTTACTTGTATGTAAACTTAATATTTGTGTTGCATTGCGCTCGTGTCAGGTGTTGTTGAAGCACATTGTCAAGGAGTGCCCAAGCGTGAAGCATGTGTACATAGATTTTGGATGCCGCTTGGCCAAAACCTGGACATGGTACTTGCAGGTAAGTGGTTTCTGTCAATTCCGCAAGTGGGTTTGAATTTATGCCAGTGCAGCAAATTCTGTGTTTGTTGGACGTTTGTGTGGATCTCTCTGAGCAAACCTGCACACTTGGTTTGTGCCAGGGGGTGGCTTTGGTGAGGGGCTGAAATCAGGTGAAATACCTGCCAAATTAAGTTTGTTGTGAATTTCTCTCGCCATCCATGCACAAACCTGCAACCTAGGCAAGGCATCATCTTTACAGCAGACTTAGTAGCTTTACTCCTGTCCTCTTGTAGGCACTAGACAAGGAGTTACCGCCCAGCGCTGTGGACCTAAGAATCATGGTCAACTGGATGCACGCTGCTTCACATGACATGTCTTGCCAGCTCGAAAACAGTGGACGCTTCCAGAAAGACGCTGGATTTGTTGTTGGTGAGCAGTCAGAACAATTGTGGGCAATGACCAAGGTATGTACTGAAACCAATGCTCCTGTGCAAATCTTGATTTCTATCCACCTGTCATCAATTTTGGGGTTTTTGTTGATGTAGGATCCATCCAGCCTCATGAGGTGCATGACGCTGCAAAATCGGCATGACAGCGTGGAGTGCTTGCTGTCAGGTTAGCATTACATCCAGTTCCCAGAAGAAAATAGGTTCACAAAGTGTTCCTGCTTACGAGGGCAGTTTTGCTGAAGTCCAAGAAGAGAATGCCAAAGCATGCCATTAAAGGCATGAAAGTCAATTGGAAGATAAAGAAGCTTGCACACTCAAGGAGGGCATGAGTTGTAATGCTATGTACTTAATTTAAAAATTTTCTAGGATCTTTTCAAAAAGTTTGTTCCATTCTTAGTGCAGTACATGGCATCAGTCTCTTTCCTATACCCCCATGCAGACATAAATGATTTGAAGTTGGCAAGGCTTGTGTTGGTCCTCAAGGCAAAGATGGACAGCATGCACAAGAAATTGGCAGAGCTTGACCAGTGTCTCGATGGAATTCAAGCGGAAAGCAATGCAGCTGGTAAGTTAATTTCTTATCTTGTATCCAACATGGTGGATTGATCAAGCATTTTGTCCACCCTTTCTCATTTGCCAACCTTATAACTTTAGCTCCTACTTACCCCAGGTATCCATGACTTGCATGCGGCTGCACAAGAATTTTTGGGTACGCAATTTGCTGTTTCTCCGACTTAATCTGAGAGGCCCTTCCTTGAGGCAGAGTACGTGCGCCTTCGAGAAATGGATATTGCAGTCCAGAAATTGCAGTCCATTGGATTTAGTTGGAAAGAGGCAGGGGGGATGTCGCCTGCAGCACTACTCTTGAGAGGTAGCACTCACAAGGAGCAGAGAGAGTTGCAAGCCAAACTCACAGATCTAGAAATCAAACTTGCGGTGAGTTCACAAGCGTTCCTGTGCTATCTCTCTCCTCGTTCATCTTTTCTTAATGTCCATGGCACCTTTGTCTTTCTTTTTGAGTTGATCTTGGGCCTGATTTTTTAAGCTTGCATGCAGATGTGTGTGGGTGTTGGTGTAGATGCTGGTAAGAGAGGGTGGTTGGGGGCTTTCAAGGGGTCCTAGATGTTGAAGGTGCACTTTGCCTACTGCAACTCCTTTCAGATTTCCCCTGACAGTGTTTGGACTGTTGACTCGAACGATTACACAAGAGGATTCAAATTGTTGGCAGAGCAACAAATCCTGAGGTGAGGTTCATGCGCAGCTTGTGATTGATGAAGGGTGAAGCTGCACCTGTCTTCATGTGCGTTGTGTGCTGTCTTCATGTGCGTTGTGTGCTGTCTTCATGCGCAGCTTGTGATTGATGAAGGGTGAAGCTGCACCTGCCTTCATGTGCATTTGCAATTCAATGTTGCCTTGAGCTTTGTAATCAAATTTTGTCTTGGAGATACGTGTCATTGCATATGCTTGGTGACCACTTCCGCATGTTTCTGCCTTTCAGGTACCAGAGTGCTATCGACGTCATTGTGCATGAGCTTGCTCAAAAGAACATTGAAAAGCGGCAACAGGGAGAGGCAAGCAAGGTGACACATGCCCTGGCCTCCAAAATTAGAGGGTTGCATGCAAAGCTCCGGAGCAGCTTGGAGGAAATGTATGCTTGGATGGCAGCTGCTCATGATGATCCACATGCAGATGTCAGCCTTCCACAAAGTGTGGTGGATGCCATGTTGCAAGGGGAGCCTGCACCATGGCATGTGGGCAGTCACTCCTCTGGTTTGCGCCTCATGCTTGGGCGCCGTTTCTACATGGCAGAAAATGATCGGCAAAGGTGCATTGAGCAGTTGTCCAGGCTTCCTGTAGAGAAGAAGAGGCTCATGCAGTGGTTGGATATCATGCTTCAGCGTGTGCAAGAACGTATCCGCGTTGTTGCAGAGGATATGAGCGAGCATGCAGTTATTGGTTCTCTACCACATCCTTATGAGCTTACTCGCCATCATGGTGTGCACTTCTGGCTGCAATGGCATGCTCAGAGGCTAGCCGCAATTTTGAAAGAAGTTAATGAGAAGTTGAATTGGTAATTACCAATGGATAGCCTCAATTGTTTGCCGCTGTTGGTGTTGGTGATGCATTAGAAAGTTGATGAGGAATTGAACTGGTGATTGAAATGGTGTTTGCCAATAAATAGCCTCAATGGCTTGCCACTTTTAGTGTTGGTGGGGCATGCTTGCAGACTCTGTAGTTGTTTGCTTTTCCACTGTAGCTTTCACCTTGCTCTACATTGCTTTTGCTTTTTCCTTTTTATAGCAATGCAAGTTGGGCTGAAGTATTATATATTGAGTAATGATTGTATAATCAATGCACCTCCTACATTGTTATCAACAACAGAGGTGTTATCTTGTACACCAGAAAAGTATTTGCACCTGCATATGCAATCAGGTTCAGCTGGAGAGATACGTATTTAAGCTTCACGTCATCTTTCTTTATCAAACACATGGGTGACAACCTGCTGGATCAATGATTCTTACATTTCCTGTTTTGGCTCTTCCTTATTGCGAGACTCACTCTTGGTCTCAGCTCTGGCTGTTGGGTGTTTCCTTAATGCATGCTGACTGTGCCCAGCGTCAGCTTTACTTCTTGAAGAAAAGAAAAGAAAAACTACGCAGGCAGTGAAGACACTCCCCACATCAATAAAGGAAAAGAGGATACCTAGGGCCTAGGCACCGTGTATCCCCTTCACCAAGAGAAACAAGAAAGAAATCAATGGGGATCAGGAGGGTTACTAGCAGTAGCCCGTGCCTGATCTTGGCGATGAGAGTTGAGAGAAGTCTTCTCAAGAGCGCGTCTGGTGCTAACAAGTTTATAAGCGTACTGGACAGAATGAGCATGAAGCTTCAGAGCGAGCCTGGTGGCTGTATGAGTGTCAAGACCAAGCTTTTTAAGAGGCTCCAGAGTGTGGGGGGGGTGTAGATTTAGATTTAGATTTACACAGGGGGCCGCAGAGCTTGCACAAAGGAATCACAGCGCCGTAAGCCTTGAAAATCATCTAAAACTTGAGCAGTCCAGCAGGCTGGCTCACGCGAACGAATATTCAAATCCGCTTTCAACACTCTTCTCAACATCTCACTGTTAGACCTCAGCATGCTATTATACATTTTGACAACAGACCTAAACCAGTAAAACTGAAGCGGCTCATGACCACACTCCCTCAGGACAGCCCAGTTTGTAGTGGTACGCTTAACACCCAGCGTGCTCTTAAGATAACTCGTGTGCCGCACTTGCAGATCACTTGCAAATTCCTTGCCCCCTTTATTGTATTCAGTGCCCCACACTTGGCCTGCATACATTCCAGCTGGAACCACATACGTCTTCCCAAGCCACAGAGACACGTACGGCCTATTTGCCAGAAAATTCTCACGAACAAATTGACAAACCCGAAATGCAGACGCCATGAAGGAGCCAGTTGCATGCTCAGAGGACTTGGCCATGCTCATGCACTTGTGGAACATCATGCCAAGGTACCTAAAAGACTCCTTGTGTGCCAGTGGCACCCCCCCAATATGAAAAACAGGCAGGTCCGACCCAGAGGAATTGAAGTGCACCACCTCAGATTTAGCTGTGTTGATGACTAACTGGGGGGTGTAGATGACCCCTCCTACACCTAACAGAATGGTATGGAGGGTGACTTGAGATGAGGCCCTTGAAAGATGGCTACATAGGTCGCGGTGCTGTTGATTGGAGGCCTCAAGCTGGTTCTTGGGCCGGGTGTCTTCACAGTATTTGATCTCCACAAGATGGACGTGCCTCTGCTCTGGAAGGAGCTGACTAGGGTGGCGGGCCTTGGAAGTAGGTGGAGTGGCTGTGGCTGGCGCTGATTGCTCCTTGTTCCCAGCGTAGACTTTCTTTTTTTCAAACAAAGGAATTACTGCCAGGTTACAGCAAAGGAGGCCTACATTCAATAAGACTCACTGCTAGCCTGTTTATAAAGAAAGGATTCAAATTTTTGAATAACTACCAGGATCAGCTCAAGCCACACAAAAATAGGAGGGGGAAAGACAAAGTTGTGACCAGGGCTTTAATTAAAAGCACTACACTCCAGAAATTGGCTGTGGGGAGTATTATTGTTATCCAATAGCACGCCTAATGGTTACAGGTGTGTGGGCTTAGCAAAAATGTCATGCAGTCCACAAGCAAGCTTTGTGGCACGTTTAACGTGCAAAGTTGGTGGTGCGCTTTCCTGGATAAGTGCGACAAAACTCAGCCAGCGTTGATTTTTCTTTCTTTCAACCAGCATCTCAGGATACTCAAACTAGGAGAAAACAGTGCGCTTCAAAATTGGAGGCCTTCAAATGAAGCTAACTGTGAACATCTGTGGCTTGCCTATTTGCCAAGCTCATGAGCTCTGATCAGCTCTCTCCGTACTACTTGTAAGTGCTCAAATATCATCATGGATGCATGGGCACAGCACAAAAAGTCAGTGTGGTCAGATGAACACATAAACTTGCATATGCATTTACACCTGCCAGCAGGGTTCAACACATGAGTTCGCATGTGCCTTCTCACCTCTTTGTGTGTGCCTTCACACTTGTACAAAACTCCAGTCACTGGAGTCCAGTGTGCTTTTTCAACCCTTTTTGCTCTCTTAAGGGGCCTGCTTGGATGTGTCCCACTCCCAAAATGATAGGTGTGACTCAGGTTGGGGACATCAGAGGATTCATAGCAATGAAAGAGTGTTGTAAGACATCCCTAACATGAATGTGGAAATCCGCAAATTGTGCACAATAACCATCAGAATTTCCCTTCCTTTCCTTTCCATCCTCCTCGGTGAGGCCCTAGCTAGCTTGCGAGTTAGGGGACCTTTCCTTATTGCACGTAGCTGGACCTGGCTTGCGTATTCTTTTCTTTTCCTTTCCAGCCATCTTCATTTGTAGACTACAATTTAGCATTGGGGGTCTGGGGAGAGGGGTGACAAGTTGGGCTGCATACAGGAGGGCGAGGCGCACGCTTGGACCGTTACCTGACAACCCGCCGGACATTAGTTTGGCTGTCCCAGATCTTTAGAGGGTCTCACTGTTAGTCTCAGCGCTCACAGTTGGATCTTTCCTTAATGTACGCTGGTTAGTGCCCAGCACAAAACTTCTACTAGTGAAGTACTTCATATTAGATCCAAAAACGTTGACGATATGCTCTTTTTTTTGCGTTTCTTGCTGTCAACATTGTCAACCCTTGACAACACTTCTTTCCTCTCTCACAAAACAAAAGGAAATGCTGTGTACTATGTAGGCCGGGGCATTAAGGAAAGGTTTCCTTGCTATAGCAAGCTAGCAGGAGCCTCACTAAAAGGCAGCCTACACTAAACACGGATGCCTCGCTTTACACAAGGCTTGCTGCTGTAGGTACAAAAGTTTTCTTGTACTGTTATGAGTTCGACAAAGGAGTCGAAAAAGAGGCTTTGAGTAATTCAGCAAATGTCAGCCATGAACATGAAGGTTTGCGTGGTTCATGAGAGCATACAGCAAAGTGCACCAACACGTGCTAGACAACATAAGAGAACTGCGTAGGCAGTGAGAACACTCCTTAAACTAATAAAGGATAACAAGATACTTAGGGCCAAGGCAGCGCATATCCCCTCCACCAAAGAACGAAAAAGAAGAAGTTAGTGGGGATCAGGTGGGCTAGCAGTACCCCGTGCCTGATCTTGCTAATGAGATTGCTAGACAACAACCAATAGCAAAAATGCCATTGACACGTGCTCCTTTACTCACGACTGTTATCTCACTCTACTGACGTAAAGCAGTATGTAAAGAGCGGAGAAGCTGGTCATACCCCTTGAACCTTGGAGGACACAAGTTGCTCACCCGGTTGTACATTTCCTCAAGTCTTCTCCTATTGCGGGGCTGCTCCAGCAAGGCCTCTTGGGCATCATCACGCAGCTTGTACTTCTGCAATCAAAAGAAGAAGTTTCACTTGGTGGAACAAGAATAGGTACTGCAGATGGCACATTAATGCAATGCATGATAATGCCAGGCATTGCCAGAGTCAACAACAACAAATGTATAAGAGAAAGTGGGCAGAGCTATAGGCAAACAAGGTTGTAGTTGCTTATAGGCACAAAAAAGGTACTCACCGCAGCCTGTTCGTCGTCTGTTTCGCCACCCTGATGGAAGTCTCCGCTGCCCTCTTCTGAAGGGGAGATATTGTCACTGTCGGAGGGTTCATAGCTTCCACCATGCAATTGGGCATAGTTGTGCCTGCTAGCCTTGCTCCGTTTGGGACGGCCACTTTCTTCCGGAAGTTCAGCAACCAACTGAGTGGTTGGTTGCTTGTTTTTGCTTCCTTTGGGGCGGCCAGGCCTCTTTTGGCCTACAAGCACGGTACAGGCACAACCAACACACTTGTGGGCAAAAACCTGGAGGGAACTGCTTCTTCAAGGGGCAGCATCAAGGAGCACACAGGTCATGTGTAAGGAAAATTCCATTTATGAAATTACACTGGGTAAAAATAGACCAGGACGCCAGAGGGCATGCCTTTTGGTATGGAAAGACAGGTTGACAACACACACACTCATACACACACACGCACACACACACGCACACGCACGCGCGCGCACACACACACACACACACACACACACACACACACACACACACACACACAGGCTGCCTCCATGTCCTCATTCACAAGAAGCTCACTTACCGGCCACACCAGCTGGGGCTGAGGCTAATGTGGACGGGCATCCAGGTTGAGCAACAGGTCTAGGTGCAGGAGCGCCATTTGAGGGTGCATCTGCAAGCTCGGGCAAGGGGGCAGCATCCAGGAGCTGGAGGTTATAAGCTGCAACATTCCTATTACACTGGATAAATAAAAACAAAAAAACTGAAGGGCTTCTTTCTCATTTAAAAAATCATAACCTGAGACACACACACAAACTGCCTCCATATCCTCATTCACAAAAGCTAACTCACCAGCCACAGCAGCTGGGGCTGGGGCTGATGTGGATGGGCCTCCAGGTCGAGCATCAGGCCCGGGTGCGGGAGCACCATTTGAGGGTGCATCTGCAAGCTCAGGAAAGGGGGCAGCATGCAGGATCTGGAGGTTATGAGCTGCAACATTCCTATTATACTGGATCAATAAAAACAAAAAAATGGTAGGCGTCTTTGTTCTCATTGAAAAAGACCAAAACCTGGGACACACACACACATTCACACGCACAGGCTGCCTCCATATCCTCATTCACAAAAAGCAAACACACCGGCCGCAATAGTTGGGGCTGGGGCTGATGTGGATGGGCCTCCAGCTTGAGCAACAGGTCCAGGTGTGGGAGCGCCATGTGAGGGTGCACCTGCAAGCTCAGGCAAGGAAGCAACATCCATGAGCTTTTTGACGCATTGCAATGCATACATGACTAGTGGCACCATTTTCAGAGCAATGCTGTTCCCTACTTCTCTGAACATCACGTAGGGACACGGAAGTGCATTTTTCCAAAACCTCACACTTTCTCCTATCATGATGGAGTGCGAGTGGAAACACTTTGCATGCTTGTTTCATTCATGAAGGGTGACAATGTGTGATTACACTTCTAAACTAAACAAGGACTGGTTTCCTTCTCCAGTTGACATTTGTATGCAAAATTGGTTTGGCTTGGTAAAAAAACACTTGGTTTTGCTATTGAAAGCGAATTCGCTAAGCTGCCCTTGTAGGCTGCAATTATTTATCCCTAACTTGTCTTATCCTACCTAGGAGGTAAAGGTTATGTGCCCGGAAAGAACTTATTCCCAAAAGTTACCTGGACCATATAAACCAGAAAGCTTTTTCATAAAAATAAAAAGGACAATTAAGGAATCAGGCTGCCTTCGTGTCCTCTTTCCCAATAAGCTAATCCACCGCCCACAACTGACGGTTGGGGCTGATAAGGGGTGATCATCAACGATGCTCAAGGCAGTTTTTTTTTGGGAGGATTAAAAAGACCCACTTCTTGCTAAGCAAACAATGCAAAAATCCTTGGAAATAAAGAGTATTCACAGCCACCGTACCTGTCTTTGCCTTTTTTGTTCTGATGACCTTCAGACGATAATCCCTTGCCTCCTTAGCACGGCTAGGGCGTCCCTCTCCTTGGGGCTGCTCTTCATGTGCAATCATATTGCGCTGCACCTCATGGCGCTGATTCCTCCACTCATGCTCCCTATGTTGTGCCTCGTCCAACGCGGTGTAAAAGCGGTCACTTTGAGCAGAAGATCTTGCTCCACTTCCAGATACTCCTCCACTTTGCGGTCTATTGCTCACCCTTTCAGTTCCCTCGCCATTCTCTTCTCCTTCTCTTGAAGGAGACACATACAACCTTTCAAATGCTTCCTTTAGCTCCCCCTCCCTTTCTTGAGGGACAAACCCCATTCTGATTGCAATTCTTGCCAGCTGCTGAAAGTCTGCTCTGCCTCGTTTGTAAGCGGAGTAGGCCGAAAGCTCAGCTTGGGCACCTTCTGTGAGCAATGGGTCTGTCAGTCGGACTAGCAAGTCTCGCAAAAGTGCCTGCAGAACCATGGAGGGTGTGTGTGTGTGTGTGTGTGTGTGTGTGTGTGTGTGTGTGTGTGTGTGTGTGTGTGCAATCTGTTGCAAATGTAGAAACAATTTGCAACATGCATGGAAAAGTGAAATAATGGGTGCATAAGAGAGCATGTGTGGGGGCATAGGGCTTCATATTTGCACTTCCATTTTTGGGACCCACTCTGAGCTTGCACGTTTAAGTGGGCTTAGCAGCAGGTGCTTGCTGCAAAAACTTGGTGTCCCAGGGGGAGAGGGGAACAGTATGCGGGGATAAGGAATTGCATAAGAGAGCATGTGTGGGGGCATAGGGCTTCATATTTGCACTTCCATTTTTGGGACCCACTCTGAGCTTGCACGTTTAAGTGGGCTTAGCAGCAGGTGCTTGCTGCAAAAACTTGGTGTCCCAGGGGGAGAGGGGAACAGTATGCGGGGATAAGGAATTGCATAAGAGAGCATGTGTGGGGGCATAGGGCTTCATATTTGCACTTCCATTTTTGGGACCCACTCTGAGCTTGCACGTTTAAGTGGGCTTAGCAGCAGGTGCTTGCTGCAAAAACTTGGGGTCCCAGGGGGAGAGGGGAACAGTATGCGGGGATAAGGAATTGCATAAGAGAGCATGTGTGGGGGCATAGGGCTTCATATTTGCACTTCCATTTTTGGGACCCACTCTGAGCTTGCACGTTTAAGTGGGCTTAGCAGCAGGTGCTTGCTGCAAAAACTTGGGGTCCCAGGGGGAGAGGGGAACAGTATGCGGGGATAAGGAATTGCATAAGAGAGCATGTGTGGGGGCATAGGGCTTCATATTTGCACTTCCATTTTTGGGACCCACTCTGAGCTTGCACGTTTAAGTGGGCTTAGCAGCAGGTGCTTGCTGCAAAAACTTGGGGTCCCAGGGGGAGAGGGGAACAGTATGCGGGGATAAGGAATTGCATAAGAGAGCATGTGTGGGGGCATTGGGCTTCATATTTGCACTTCCATTTTTGGGACCCACTCTGAGCTTGCACGTTTAAGTGGGCTTAGCAGCAGGTGCTTGCTGCAAAAACTTGGTGTCCCAGGGGGAGAGGGGAACAGTATGCGGGGATAAGGAATTGCATAAGAGAGCATGTGTGGGGGCATAGGGCTTCATATTTGCACTTCCATTTTTGGGACCCACTCTGAGCTTGCACGTTTAAGTGGGCTTAGCAGCAGGTGCTTGCTGCAAAAACTTGGTGTCCCAGGGGGAGAGGGGAACAGTATGCGGGGATAAGGAATTGCATAAGAGAGCATGTGTGGGGGCATAGGGCTTCATATTTGCACTTCCATTTTTGGGACCCACTCTGAGCTTGCACGTTTAAGTGGGCTTAGCAGCAGGTGCTTGCTGCAAAAACTTGGGGTCCCAGGGGGAGAGGGGAACAGTATGCGGGGATAAGGAATTGCATAAGAGAGCATGTGTGGGGGCATAGGGCTTCATATTTGCACTTCCATTTTTGGGACCCACTCTGAGCTTGCACGTTTAAGTGGGCTTAGCAGCAGGTGCTTGCTGCAAAAACTTGGGGTCCCAGGGGGAGAGGGGAACAGTATGCGGGGATAAGGAATTGCATAAGAGAGCATGTGTGGGGGCATAGGGCTTCATATTTGCACTTCCATTTTTGGGACCCACTCTGAGCTTGCACGTTTAAGTGGGCTTAGCAGCAGGTGCTTGCTGCAAAAACTTGGGGTCCCAGGGGGAGAGGGGAACAGTATGCGGGGATAAGGAATTGCATAAGAGAGCATGTGTGGGGGCATTGGGCTTCATATTTGCACTTCCATTTTTGGGACCCACTCTGAGCTTGCACGTTTAAGTGGGCTTAGCAGCAGGTGCTTGCTGCAAAAACTTGGGGTCCCAGGGGGAGAGGGGAACAGTATGCGGGGATAAGGAATTGCATAAGAGAGCATGTGTGGGGGCATAGGGCTTCATATTTGCACTTCCATTTTTGGGACCCACTCTGAGCTTGCACGTTTAAGTGGGCTTAGCAGCAGGTGCTTGCTGCAAAAACTTGGTGTCCCAGGGGGAGAGGGGAACAGTATGCGGGGATAAGGAATTGCATAAGAGAGCATGTGTGGGGGCATAGGGCTTCATATTTGCACTTCCATTTTTGGGACCCACTCTGAGCTTGCACGTTTAAGTGGGCTTAGCAGCAGGTGCTTGCTGCAAAAACTTGGGGTCCCAGGGGGAGAGGGGAACAGTATGCGGGGATAAGGAATTGCATAAGAGAGCATGTGTGGGGGCATAGGGCTTCATATTTGCACTTCCATTTTTGGGACCCACTCTGAGCTTGCACGTTTAAGTGGGCTTAGCAGCAGGTGCTTGCTGCAAAAACTTGGGGTCCCAGGGGGAGAGGGGAACAGTATGCGGGGATAAGGAATTGCATAAGAGAGCATGTGTGGGGGCATAGGGCTTCATATTTGCACTTCCATTTTTGGGACCCACTCTGAGCTTGCACGTTTAAGTGGGCTTAGCAGCAGGTGCTTGCTGCAAAAACTTGGTGTCCCAGGGGGAGAGGGGAACAGTATGCGGGGATAAGGAATTGCATAAGAGAGCATGTGTGGGGGCATAGGGCTTCATATTTGCACTTCCATTTTTGGGACCCACTCTGAGCTTGCACGTTTAAGTGGGCTTAGCAGCAGGTGCTTGCTGCAAAAACTTGGGGTCCCAGGGGGAGAGGGGAACAGTATGCGGGGATAAGGAATTGCATAAGAGAGCATGTGTGGGGGCATAGGGCTTCATATTTGCACTTCCATTTTTGGGACCCACTCTGAGCTTGCACGTTTAAGTGGGCTTAGCAGCAGGTGCTTGCTGCAAAAACTTGGGGTCCCAGGGGGAGAGGGGAACAGTATGCGGGGATAAGGAATTGCATAAGAGAGCATGTGTGGGGGCATAGGGCTTCATATTTGCACTTCCATTTTTGGGACCCACTCTGAGCTTGCACGTTTAAGTGGGCTTAGCAGCAGGTGCTTGCTGCAAAAACTTGGGGTCCCAGGGGGAGAGGGGAACAGTATGCGGGGATAAGGAATTGCATAAGAGAGCATGTGTGGGGGCATAGGGCTTCATATTTGCACTTCCATTTTTGGGACCCACTCTGAGCTTGCACGTTTAAGTGGGCTTAGCAGCAGGTGCTTGCTGCAAAAACTTGGTGTCCCAGGGGGAGAGGGGAACAGTATGCGGGGATAAGGAATTGCATAAGAGAGCATGTGTGGGGGCATAGGGCTTCATATTTGCACTTCCATTTTTGGGACCCACTCTGAGCTTGCACGTTTAAGTGGGCTTAGCAGCAGGTGCTTGCTGCAAAAACTTGGGGTCCCAGGGGGAGAGGGGAACAGTATGCGGGGATAAGGAATTGCATAAGAGAGCATGTGTGGGGGCATAGGGCTTCATATTTGCACTTCCATTTTTGGGACCCACTCTGAGCTTGCACGTTTAAGTGGGCTTAGCAGCAGGTGCTTGCTGCAAAAACTTGGGGTCCCAGGGGGAGAGGGGAACAGTATGCGGGGATAAGGAATTGCATAAGAGAGCATGTGTGGGGGCATAGGGCTTCATATTTGCACTTCCATTTTTGGGACCCACTCTGAGCTTGCACGTTTAAGTGGGCTTAGCAGCAGGTGCTTGCTGCAAAAACTTGGGGTCCCAGGGGGAGAGGGGAACAGTATGCGGGGATAAGGAATTGCATAAGAGAGCATGTGTGGGGGCATAGGGCTTCATATTTGCACTTCCATTTTTGGGACCCACTCTGAGCTTGCACGTTTAAGTGGGCTTAGCAGCAGGTGCTTGCTGCAAAAACTTGGTGTCCCAGGGGGAGAGGGGAACAGTATGCGGGGATAAGGAATTGCATAAGAGAGCATGTGTGGGGGCATAGGGCTTCATATTTGCACTTCCATTTTTGGGACCCACTCTGAGCTTGCACGTTTAAGTGGGCTTAGCAGCAGGTGCTTGCTGCAAAAACTTGGGGTCCCAGGGGGAGAGGGGAACAGTATGCGGGGATAAGGAATTGCATAAGAGAGCATGTGTGGGGGCATAGGGCTTCATATTTGCACTTCCATTTTTGGGACCCACTCTGAGCTTGCACGTTTAAGTGGGCTTAGCAGCAGGTGCTTGCTGCAAAAACTTGGGGTCCCAGGGGGAGAGGGGAACAGTATGCGGGGATAAGGAATTGCATAAGAGAGCATGTGTGGGGGCATAGGGCTTCATATTTGCACTTCCATTTTTGGGACCCACTCTGAGCTTGCACGTTTAAGTGGGCTTAGCAGCAGGTGCTTGCTGCAAAAACTTGGGGTCCCAGGGGGAGAGGGGAACAGTATGCGGGGATAAGGAATTGCATAAGAGAGCATGTGTGGGGGCATTGGGCTTCATATTTGCACTTCCATTTTTGGGACCCACTCTGAGCTTGCACGTTTAAGTGGGCTTAGCAGCAGGTGCTTGCTGCAAAAACTTGGGGTCCCAGGGGGAGAGGGGAACAGTATGCGGGGATAAGGAATTGCATAAGAGAGCATGTGTGGGGGCATTGGGCTTCATATTTGCACTTCCATTTTTGGGACCCACTCTGAGCTTGCATGTTTAAGTGGGCTTAGCAGCAGGTGCTTGCTGCAAAAACTTGGGGTCCCAGGGGGAGAGGGGAACAGTATGCGGGGATAAGGAATTGCATAAGAGAGCATGTGTGGGGGCATAGGGCTTCATATTTGCACTTCCATTTTTGGGACCCACTCTGAGCTTGCACGTTTAAGTGGGCTTAGCAGCAGGTGCTTGCTGCAAAAACTTGGGGTCCCAGGGGGAGAGGGGAACAGTATGCGGGGATAAGGAATTGCATAAGAGAGCATGTGTGGGGGCATAGGGCTTCATATTTGCACTTCCATTTTTGGGACCCACTCTGAGCTTGCACGTTTAAGTGGGCTTAGCAGCAGGTGCTTGCTGCAAAAACTTGGGGTCCCAGGGGGAGAGGGGAACAGTATGCGGGGATAAGGAATTGCATAAGACAACATGTGTGGGGGCATAGGGCTTCATATTTGCACTTCCATTTTTGGGACCCACTCTGAGCTTGCACGTTTAAGTGGGCTTAGCAGCAGGTGCTTGCTGCAAAAACTTGGGGT